>JALIZF010001503.1:0-363351 GCA_029948255.1 Telmatactis stephensoni
CTGTACTTACTGCTTCCTGTATCGTAGGTTCGGGATCTAGTGGTTAACGAAATAGATTATCAGTCAAATTGATGAAATTAGATACATTTGTTTATCCAAACCAGAAGAGAAAAACTATACGTTCATGTCCAATATGTAGTCGATTTTCATCCTACGTATATATTTTTCTGGCGAACAATGATTATCGTAATGAAAAATAAATGATTTTCAGGTTTTGTGATTTTCTTTGAATTTCCTTCCATGCATTCATAATGTATAGCTCTAGATAGCGGTCAGATAAGAAAAAGAATACAGGAAAAAATAATTCAAAAAAATATTTTCGGCTTTTCTCGGCATAACCGAATAGAAAGAGACGAAGAAAATGAAAGGTATACCTGCTTTTAAACCAATTTTGTTAATGTTCCTGATATTTTGTAAACATAACTAAATAGATGCATTTTTAATTAATTATAAACGAATTGTTTTCCAAATGCACCCTGAAATTGTCTGCTTGAAATTGTGTTATGCATACACACATTGATTGTTTTCTGTCTAGTTTCATGGCTATATTACTTTAGTCTAACTTAATTGTTATAAAAATTGTCTTAACTACTCAGAGAACGGCTAAGCGTGCTGGTTGGTAAGGTCAGTTTTATCAGGTATCCAGTTTTGGTAAAAAGCTATGAAACTTATTTCAAAAGTCCTCTTTAATTTATCTATAGATTAATCATTGTAGAGTTCGCTGCTTAAAAGCCTTTTAAAAGTTGATGTGAGAAAATTTGCTAACAGTGAAGCTGTGAAAAAGAGCTTTTTTCGCCTTTGAGCAAAGAAGACTGAATGGCTTAAAGAATGGCTTAAAACATTACTTAATTTTTGCTTAATGAATCCAATAGTCACCATGAAGCAACATTTTCTTTGCATTCAAAAGAAACAAGTAGAAACTGTCAAGTATTCAAGCTTTCAAATTGTGTATGTATGACGTCATACATACAACCCTATTGTTCTTTAAGATTTTGAATGATAATTTCTCTATAATGAGGGACATTTATCGCAAAACTCAAACGCTGATGGCCTAGTTTTTCAGCTATGTTCATCTTCAGATAGAAATAATCAGTTTTAATCGGTTTTGAATGTAACCGATTTTCGTCCAAGTGGCCCTTTAAACACAAGAATAGTCCCAGATTTCTGTTGTAAAGATTATCATGTTTTTATGCAATTTGTCGTTGATATGAGTTGGATCGCTACTATGGAAATCCACGATCAGGTAATCACAGTATTAGAAATGCCAGTAAAAGAAAACCTTCTAAAATGAGGCCAAAAATATGATTTTTGTCAGCAAAGGACAACTTACCTAGTGAAAAAATACTATATAATTCCGGATAGTTAAAGTTGTCTTCCACGTATTTTCCATCTGCTTTCTTTACTACCTTTACCCCTCCCCTCCCCTCCCCTCCCTCGATCCCCCCTTTAATTTTCATAAGCAAAGCGCGCGTGTACGTTTTGTGGCACAAACACGTCTTTATTGTACACCAAATTACTCAAACAAATTAATTGACAAAATAACGACGAGACCGTCAAAAAGATAAGTTTTCTAGCTTTAAAAAAAAACAAATGTTTAAAATTGTCCTGAAAAACCGATCACAATTTTGGAATCGAATAAGTCGAAAAAGTAATTTAGATATAGCTCTGAAGGCTGACGGGGACCATATTTGCTTAGATTACATATAAAATAAATAATGGCGGGAACTTTAATACTTACATCGAAGAATGACACCGACAACGACCTCTAATTTGTTGGGCCTCTAGGATCTCAATTATTCATATTTTCTCTAAGGGAGGGTTCTAGCAGTGTATATAAACATTTTAGGATAGGTTTTGTTTTTTTACAGACATTTTTCGACGCGGTAACTAGCGTCATCTTCAGTGTGATTATAAGGTGTATTTAAAGCTGTGTATATATTCTCAGCTGTGTATGCATGTATGTGCTGTGCGTATGTACCCAGCTTTGAATAGTCACTCTTTGCAATTACACTGAAGATGACGTTAGTCACCTCGAAACATGTCTGCGAAATTTAAAAACTATCAAATCAATCTAAAAATTGTGGCAGCGTTGTTGTCGCGTCGACTTTTGAGTATAGAAATTCAAGAACAGCAAACCAACCCTTTCAAGAACGTCATTCAATCGCTGATGAAGCTGGAAATGTGTTCTCCATACTGTGTCCAAATTCATCTAGTAAAGTGCTCCGCTTTAATAGCTGTTTGAATGACTTTGTTGTGATGGCTTTTTTATTGAAAACATTTAGTTTGACATTACTGAATCCACAGCATAGTTCTCATCACGGGGGTCTATGTCTATAAAATCTAATTACAATTTAAGTGTGGAGAAAGAAAAAAGAAAAAGAAGAAAAAAAAAAACCCACAGAGAGAGAGAGCAATACATTACTGACAATGTACAGTGCATAAGAGTCGAGGAGAGCAATGCTATTAACTGACTTTTTGGTTTATAGAAAGAAAACGCTTAGATTTCGGAATGTGTGTTTGACTGAACAGCTATAAACAAAGTCAGAATCTTTACTTTCAGATAAGGAAGTTGAACCATTTACAATTATATCAATTTTTTTCCTGGTCAGATCTGATCTAACCAGTTCTCTGAACTAAAACTAGATACTGAACAATGGGAATGTTGGGTACCTTGAGCTGTGCATGAATCGAGAGCAATATAAGAAATAATGTTTAACAGATTCTCACTCCTTGCTTGCTTTACGATTAATTGATGCGAAGCAAATAACAATTTACTGCAATTTTCAAAGTCATGCGAACTCAGACAGCCAAACAGTCAACTAGTTTTTGCCGATTTAGCCGTCCGTCAATCAAAATTAAAAATCAAAATAACGAAGAAATACAGAATAAAAATATTATCTGAGCTATAATATATTATTTGAATATCATTTTGAATTATTTGGTAGGCATTTATAGCTCTTTGAATGAGTACAATGCAGAGAAACTATGCATTAGAAGAAGCGAAGAAATATTTCTTCATTTTTGTGTGAAAAAATAGAGGATGATTTAAACTCGGCCCTTCTAAGTCTGAAGTCCTATAGTGCACTTGCGAAAGCTATGGCGTTTCTATTTCGAAATTTCGTGGAAAAAGCAATTTAGTTACCATATCTGGGTCCCTGTGTTCTAATTTGCATGAAATTTCACATGTGAAACACAAAAGATACGAAAAAACTCTAATACACGATTTTTTCTAGTCCCTTAAAAGCAAGTGTGACAGCTATAGACGATTCGTGATGGCTTACCAGGCTCGTCAGAAACTTATTAGCTGTATATATTTGACTATATTTGCAAAATTAATGCTATACCTTCTGGCTTTCTTCTCTGCAAGTTCACAAAGATTCCCAAAGCCTATGAATTCATAAAATATTAAAGATGGCGGAAGCTGAGGATATTGGAAAGTAAATTAATTTTCTAAAATAAAGGATGGACAGGACAGAGATAAAAGACAAAAATAACGAAAAAGAAATCGAAGGGAAATAGCACTGAAATAAAGATATTTGGGTTGTCATGGTAACCGATCGAGTGCAAGATGGCGCGGTTTGGCTGGCTGGCTGTTTTCGACGAGAATTAGAGTACCACTTTAAACTCACCTTTTTATATTAGAGGAGATAGATTTTTAATATCGAGTAATAATGCATGGCTAAAAGTGCCAAAAACTAACACTCAAATTCCATTTTTATCAGTTAGGAATTGATCTACTAACTTAAAGATACAATACCTGTTTAAAACAGTCTTTTGAATTGTACAGAGTGGTTCAGTTATCCTGTATTTTTACTCAAATTTAACAACTTTCAAATTGAATATATGTAAGAAATTGTATGGCAATTCAGCGAAATATTAAAACTCATTTTCGACTCAAATATTCACTTTGGATTAACACTTTTATCTAACTTTTATTAATCAAAACCTCTTTAATACGAATAACTTCACGCTTTTCGAAAGTACTTACTTTAGCTTTGTACAACAGTTTTTCTTCAGCTGAATGGAGCTTTTGTTGCCCAATGCTTGAACGTGAAAAAAATCTCTTCTTAAAAATGTCCTCTTCAAGATTAATGCTTATATTAGTAGCCTTGCTTTGCTTGTTTAAACTTGACAATATGGTGAATATTCAAACATTTTGGCAACCTCGTAATTAGTCAGAATAAAGTTGAAATGATTATTATGTATAGTTGCTGGTGTATATTCTTATTCAAATTCGATGTCTAGCGGTGGCAAGAGCATTCATCTTATTACTTTTCAGTAATCAGTTCTTACCAATAGATAACAGTATACTGACAAGCAACAAATAAACAAACAAAGGAAGGAAGGAAGGAAAACGAAAACGAAAAAGAAAGAAAATGAATGTATGAATAAATGGATGGATGAATGAATGAATATATGAATGAAAACAGAAGGCAGCAATTAGCGCTCCCTTTCTCCCAGCATGCGATCTTGCTGCTAATTACAACTAAGCAATGAACTAGAACGGAAGCTGAAAAAAGCACCTACTTTTTAATAGCGAAATTGATAATAAAGATCTCTAACTGCCTCTAAATAGTAGCGAAAATAAATAAGACTGAAGTGGACTAAAATGTCTGAAAACAAAAATGATACGATCAAAGTGTAGTTCAGTTACCGTTTGCTCGACTGGATCGAAGAAATCGCAAACTTCTGTACATAGAAAGCTACCTCTCAGCTTTAGTTTAATTCGCTATGAAATCTTTCCAGTTATTATTTTTTATCAATAGTTAATATAGTAGAGTTCATTTTTCTTGATCAGTTCATATAATGCAGCTGATATCCTATACCAAAATCATTATCTTTCATTCAATTCAACAAGATGCTTTTTGTCAGAAACATCTTTAATTCTGACTCAGGTTAATACATCCATGGCTAGCATGTCCAATAACTTCAAATCATCACAAAAAATACATAACTTTGTGAACGTTTTGTCTTAACGTAATTAATTTTAGGTCGCGTTGGTCTGAGCAGTTCATCAAATAATATAAACAGCTAAGGCCCAGTTCAAACGTCGAACTTTTGCCGCGTCGAATGCATTGAAAACAATGGATAATTAGACGGCCTTCTTTGATGTTATTAGATTCGACGCGGCAAAAGTCGACGTCTGAAACTGGCCTATAAAGTTAGTAGTCACAGTTTTATAAAACATGTGTTCATGTTTATGCTTTGCAGTACATCGTACATAGGTATGTTTAAGAATTAGAAAGTTTTCTCTACGTAAAAAAAGTAAAGTAAAGGACCTTGTTTAACGTCGGTAGTTCCTTTAGCAGAGCTAATGTTCCAGGAAGCCGACGGTGCGCTCATTTTACCCCCCTCTCTCCATCAGTGCTCCGTTTAAGGGTATTCAAAGCTAATTAAAGCTACACGGAAAGGAAAGAAGTCGAAACAAGGATGTGAAGTCATTGGGAATCGAACTCGGGACCTCTCGCACCGAAGGCCGCGCACTAACCAACTGTGCCATCCTTGCTCCTTATAACGTAAATAGATGTTTTTGATACCCAAGAATTCGGGCCACTTGGCCCATCGTCAGGGATTGTATGAATTGCATTAATATCGACAGCGTGCGTTGTTTTCTTTCGCTAGTAACTAAAAATGTGTAAAGTCATTCAATCCTGATGATGAGCCAAGTGGCCTGAAAGCTTGGATATTAAAAATATCTATTTGCGTAGTGGAAACTTTCCAATTCTTAGATGTTGACAAAGTTCTTGTTTATGCATGACAACTGCTGTTGGTTAATATAAAGATCGGGCTGTCACAACCAACCTTTGTATATTTGGTGTTATCGATCCGAAGAATATATATTTAATTTTCTTCAATGATTCTGCTTAGTACACATAGCGAATGACTGCAGGTTGTAATTTTTGCGAAATTTTTCACTCCGCAAAAAAAAAAAAAAAAATCCACAAAAATAGAAAATTGCTCCCCAAACATTTGGCGGTTATACACATACACTTTACACGCACTGTTCAGAAACAAAAAAACATACCTAATAATGCGGTCAGTACATTAAGGTGACTGAAAACTACTAGAAAAAAACACGAGAAATCGTTTAAACCAGAATTTTTGAGTGAAATTTAATGCTGATTTCAAAGAAAAGAAAGAGAATGGAAAAAGAAAACGAAAAGAAAAATGGGGTGGTGGCACGCGCTCGTTCTCAAGATGATCATGACCAGCATTGAATGGATGCCCATCAATGTTTTACGGGTGTTTGAGTCAAAAATTGCGCCACCGTAAGTGAAGAGAAAAGAAAGATACAATTCTCGAGATAACAGTTCTACAACGACTACAATTTATACACAAATGCTTATGGTGTATTTCTTCTTGTGTGACAACGAAAAAATCTCCTCCCTTTCACAAATTTGTACGTCCAAGTCTCAACAAAAATTATCGTAAGCTCGAACAAATTTGCTTACGAAAATCAATTTTTTCATAGTCTAAAGTGATGTCATATTTTTCAAAATTTGATATTTTGACGTGTGTTTTCAAGTAAATGAATGGAAATTCTACGGTCTTCTGCAAAATCAGCATGTTTCGTACCATCGAACTGTTTGAATTCAAATTTGTGTTGACGAAAACAGCGGGCATTCATCGTTATTTTCCTAAAAAAGAAAACAATTTTGCTTATTTTCCTATTATTTTTCTGTTAATTATAAAATCAATTAAGAATCATTTTGGAACTAAATTTTGAAACAAACTTTATGTTTATCTGCGTTATTCTCCGTTTGCCATAATTTCCGCGCGCTATGACGTCCTGCGCATAATCGTGCGCAGTAGGCTAAATTTCAATGATAGCCAGTCACCTTAAAAGTATTTTTAGCTGGTTGGGGTTTTGTTAATATGTCTGTAGCTGGAAGTTGTAAAAATTACGTCATTCTAATAGCAAAAGTTGGTTCCTGTAAAGCACAAAAGAAAAAAAACATCACTTATCCGCAAAGTGGAACTCTTATTACACTTATTACGCACGTACGCACGGTTGCTGTCATATCATCATATTATCGAAGACAAGTACCTTGTCTTTTAAACAAGCTAGTCGTGACGACAGTAGTTAATATGAGCTTTTATCATGTAATTCCAAAAGTCACAGTACAGAAATATAATTACCATAGCTGGAAAGAGCACGTCAAAATTAGTAAAACTGTGAAGTTTGAATGAAGTAACTTTCAAACTCACGAAGATATGAATTTTCCGAAATCGAAATTTTGTATGAAAACATTCGCCGGTAGGCAAAAGATGCCTACCAGCAAAGGCCGGTTTTCTTACAAATTCACACTTTTCAAAAATTCATATCCTCGCGAGTTTTGGATTTAATTCCTTCAAACTTCACTGTCTTGCTAATTTTAACATGCTCTTTCCAGCTATGGTAATACGAATTTAAAAATACCTGATAAAAGCTCATTGAGTATCATCGCACGCAGCTGCTCCTATCATGATCACGCGATGGTTATTAGAACTTATGCTACTAGGATGTAAGTAATTACAACATCCTATTTTAAAACCTCATCAATTTTCTTCATTTCCTCATTTCGATGGATGCGATGAACTGTAGTTACTTAGTGTACTAAATCGTAAAGTTTTAGTAATATATAATTGAGAGAATCTTATATATTCTGTAAAAATTGATGTTCAGTGCTTAATTCATAAAAAATAGCAAACTAAATACTTTTTCTTCTATATTAACTGCAGCACCTTTTTTTTCTGTAATTCTTTTGTAAGCTATAAAATAGGCAAGCATTACGTTGTGACGTCTTTTGTTATTGTTACTTATAATTTCGAATAACGGTAAACTTTTTAGCGCATGAAAACTGAAATATTTAGTAAACTCTTAAGCACATGGAAAAGATATTTACTTAATTCTGCGCTTCTTCTCCGTCATTCTTCTCCTCCATCAGAACTATACGACTTTGTCTTACTTGGTTTTATGTGCATTTTTTTAAGCCATAGAAAAGAAAGTCGAATAAGATGTTCTTACTACTAACATTTAGTATTTATTAAAATTCTGCGTTAAAAGATTGTATATACAAAAATATTAATTATCGAATTAATCTTATAGCCTAAACGCAGAATAACATAGGATATAATTAGCCAGTTTGCAGTTATCTGAATTTATTCACTAAGCAGTACATTTCCCTATATCCATCATATGCCCGTTTCTGGTGCATTGGATTAATGTTTAAATATATTTACTTAAACATGTTTTTACTCACTTAGCTTTTTAATAGTAGTTACGTTTTCCGTCGACATTGAAAATTTTTTTGTAAGCAACTCCTGAGCTCAAGGTATATGTTATAGTTTAGTTGTAATGGCCGAAAAATGAAGAAATATCGATCTGCTGCAGATGTTTCAATTTTGAGACTTTTATATGTATATTTATAGAAAATACTTCAGATATAACGCGCGCGCGCCGATTGGCTAGCGAATTCCTAATATAAGCTTTCTTTTCTTAGGTATTTTACACATCTCCCGGCGTGTTTTGTAGGCACAGAGACATGCGCGCGCGTTTTATATTGCTTACATAGAACCTACTTTGGGTCAACATTTTTGATAGATTGTCACCCGCAAAAGTTTTAATAAATTTGAGCTCTTTTCATTTCGTTAAACCTGTCAATCGACGGATATGACCGTACTGTCGTTCTATTTCTAACCGTAATCATAATTTAGTGAAATTACTTATTATACCGTTGACTTTGGCAAAAGTTACTTCGGAAACATGTTTGTTTTGAAATTTTCAAAGTTATATGATCTCCCAGGCTAGAATTTAAACTCAACTTCTATTGTTTTCAATTTCTAATTTGTTTGGATACGATAACTAACTCAAGTGACCACTGGTAAAGTAGAATGGCAGTAAATATACAATACATTGCCTCTTAGAAATTTTATCACATACAATAGTTCTGCAGTTTGATTAGTAAAGTTTGGTCGTTAAATGAATGGAAAGGTACCGAAGAGTTAGTTAGTTTAACACTTTGTATTAACAATGACATGCAAGTGTAATTATCCCGAGCAACAGAACAACAAACGTTTTCGCAACCTACTTTAATTTGACTTGTAATTCTATTTGCGTCGCCTGCTTTGAACACTGCTATCACAAAGATCGGCTAACGATTGTATTCTCGTAAACATGCGTAATACTTAGACGATATACAATATACACCTAGAAGTAATAAATGTGACTTCGGAACTCAAATACTACGCGTTTTCTCGTAATATTATTACGAATTGGCCTAATTTCCTAATTTTTTTTCCGACCGTTTTTTTGGTTGATGATATCCCATTTACATGTAAATGATTTGTATTCTATTAAGTTCTTCTTCTTTCCAACCAATTCCATCTCGTTCGGTTATTAGCTGACTGTTGACCACTCATCCGTATTTATTAATTTATTAATTACTATTGCGGCGTTCCGTTCCATCTAAAATTCTGTCCAAAAGGCCATCTAACTAAGTTTCTAATGATCTTTGGGAGGTAATTACTAAAATGATAAAAGCTTTTCTTCAAACGCGTCACGTTGATCAAGCATAACGCCTTTTTATCTTCAAGCATCGAAGAAAAGATGGAAATATTTTAGTGCTAATCTATTTTCATTGTCAAATACCTATTGTTGGGCTTCCTGTGTTGTTAATTAATTTAAGTGCCTTATATTTGGACCAAATCAGTCGAAGTGAGCTGGCTTTTTGCAGATGATCTTGAAGAGGGAAACCAAAGTTATAAGGGATGAAGAAACGATGATCAAAAGAATGAAGGATCAAGTAAGCAAGTTTTTAGCTGAATTTACGTACACGTTTTAAAAGCACTGGTAGTATTGCAAGATAGTTTAAATTTAAACAGTTGCAGATGCTCTCTTGTTTGTTCTATTTTAAGCTTTGTTTAGCATAACTCAGTAGTCTTAAAGTCGATTATTCTTTTCATTCGCGCATCAACTATATGAACTTTACGTGCTATACTACTCAGAAAACTTTCAAGACAAGGACTTTTAACGGTATTGTAAATGTTGTAGCTGTTCAGAGATTGATCAGGTGTTTTCATTTTGGTTTCATTTCGCGGCACCTCGTTCAGTTTCACTGTGTGTGGTGCGTTCCAAAACCAACCTTTGTCGCGCTCGCGCTCTTCTGTTTTGCTTGTTTGTATAAACACCTGTATAATTCACCCATTTTTAGCTGCTGGCCAACCACCGGTGGATATCAATTCAAATGGTTTTTGCTTATTGTTAACACTGTTTCTGATTTCAAATAAATCTCATAGTCACTTAGCAACGTCAGCAATACTTTACGAATATATATAGCGGCCGGGTTTTCTTTTTTTCTTTTCTTTTCTTAAAAGTAAAGTAAATTCATAGCGGAAGAGGAATGTTGTTTTAGCCGCAAACAAAGGTAACTGGTGTGTTAAGTATATTTTACACAAACTTATTATATTTACATTTCGAAGTTCTCTTATCTCAAGCTGCGTTTAATCAGCACTTATTATGCAGAACATAAAAAATATATACAACGAAATTTCACAAGGCTTACATTGCAAATTGAATCATCTCGAAAACCGAAGAATATAAATTTGGTTCGTTTTCAAATTTTTTTGAACATTGTTGTAATTTTTATTTCAATTTATGGAAATATTTTGTATAGAGAAAAGAGTTTTATTACCTCTAAAATCCCTATGAAATGAACACATTAGCTATATCGTCTTAAAAAGAGTAACTGCGTCTGCACGGGCCATGAATAATCGATGAGGTATGCTCTCAATGGCGACAGACAGCCTTAGTCTCTTTCAAATAAAACAAAAACACTACATCTACAATTTCATTGTTTTAAGGTGATAGTTTGAACGATAATTCTTAGATAACTTGTAACAATTCCATTCGGTTTAAAGCCTTAAAAAGATCCAGGAATTAACTTGAAACGTTAAAATAATGAATTACAATATATTAACGCAAATTTTCTCTTTTACACAACTTTCCAGTTGGCACACTTTAAGGTTTTGTGCGAGCCATTGCGTCGTTTACAATATGATAACATACTCAGTTCAGTGTTTCAATCCAAATTTGCCCTTTTACCAAAAGTACGTAGGCAAGACGCACTTTTAATTGGATTTTCTACACATGTGGTAGTTCTTCATGTAACACCCACAATCATGCCTTTTTTCTCAGGCAACAAATTTTATCGAAAACCCAAATTAGCTTTTTTGATACTTTAGTTGGATGCTTCAAGAAAAGGACAATTAACTTGGCTTATGTGGCACGTATCGTGGAATTAGTTTCTCAGGTTCTAATGCTACAAAAATCTTTGCAAAGTTGCATAGAGATAAATGCATGAGACTAATGACTAGCTGAAGGAAGTTGCAGCTGTTAGAACTAAGAATTGCATGTAAATCTTGCGCACGCTAAAGATCAAAAACAGAACAAAACTTTCCTTCAATGAAAGCTCTAGGCTTCCTAAGTGAAACAGAAAAAAAAACAATATAAAATGTAATGATATTATATCAGTAGAGAAGTAAATACAGCAAACTTGATAAACTAAGGTCACGTATTTTACTTTTACCATAATCGGTACTAGATTGAAATTTTGTATGTTTTGTAAGTACCTTTAATACCTCAGACGCGTAAAAATGGCTTGAGGTACGCTAAATTTGATATACCTTTTAGGAGTGAAAAAAAGAAAATTCCCTGCGACGTCCGTGTCAGGACTATAATATATGGCCGGGAGTTTTCCCCTGGACATATCGCGTTTTTACCACAGTTTTATCACTTTGCCTGTCACGTTTTATAAACATTGAAAGAATTAAGCCACCATTTCAAATTTGATGACAGCAAAAAGAAAACCACAGTTAATGGTGCCGGGTCTAAAAAGCATAATTAATGGTTTCGTTGATGCTCCCATTGTGTAAGAGACGTGGTACATGAATTATGAATAGGTGGTTGTAGGTTATTAGATAGTCACTTATGGTGCATACAATAGAGCTTTCTAGCTGATATATCTTAGGGTTTCAAGAAAATACCACCAAATACAAGTCTTTATCATGTAGAGCAGCCTTTCACTAGAAAATAAACCACTCAAATTTATAAAATAAATAAATAAACCACTCAAATTTATGCGAAATTACATCTGCAACCCTTTGACAAATGTCAAATAAATCGTGATGATTGATTCTCGCAAAATGCCTCTTATGTTTTCGCAAAATTAAAGGAGAACTTTGATAGTTTTTATAAAGGAAACTGAATCGAACTTTTGAAGAAAAACGTTTAAATTTGCAACTACGTGTTACAGTTCCTTTAAGTGCCAAAATATTAGGAATTCGATGATGTCATTTCCGCTTCTTTTTTCCCGCCTTTTTTGCAAACCTATCGGTATGTGTCGTCTCGTGCACCGTCGCCGATGTTTTCCATATCTCACTTCACTCAGTCGAAAGCTAGTTTTTACCATTCGAAGATAAACTTCCTGTCTTTGCGGTATCGAGTAATATCCTATATGTATATATACCAGTCAGTATGGCTAAGTCAAGATATGCTCACAAGACGGCTGACGTCAGTCTGTTGAGATAACCCTCCAGGGACTTTCTAATTTGAGGAATCTAAATTAACAAAATTAACTTTAGTTTCTCAGGTTAAAGAGCAGAACTGACATCGTCAGTCCAAGTTGGTGTGGGCTCAGGAGTAGAGCATGTGGAATTTATTTTTTTAGCTTTTGTTTATTGTTTTTGTTGTTGTTTTTTGTTGTTGCTGTAGAATTTTGTGGTGGTAGTTTAGTCATATGAGTGGAATATATGATAGGAATTAATTGTTGTTTTGTTTTTTACATTTGTCTTGCATGTTGTTGTTGTTGCTGTAGACGTTTGTGTGGTAGTTTCGTCATATGAGTGTGATCACATGATCTACAACCTCGTTCCCAGGCCCTTTTCTCTGACTCAAGATCCTAACCATTCAAAAATGGATTAATATAAGATATTCAAGAACGAGAATGCCGGGAATTTTATCTAGTACTAGTTATTTCTTATTTTGAAAAGCAGCGATATTTCTTACGGAAAAATGAACTACCTTTCCCAGATATGCATTGAGAGATCAGTATTTAGTAACACTCACTCAATTTGCTCCATATTATGGCTGTGTCAAGAGCGTCTTATTTTAATCATTCAATTCATGGAATCTTTTGTTACAGACTTGTCAGCATCAAGTCTTTATAGACAGACATCTAGACATGATTTGTCAACTACCAGTAGTTTCGACAATTGAGATGTTCAGGAGGAACTTTTATCTCCATAGTGAGAGCGTCTTGCCTTGACAATCTTTATGTTAAATGATGAGGATTTATTGCCTGGAAGCTGGTTAATACTGTCCCACCAATTACGACGGCCGCTGACTTGATGTTGAACTTTATTGGCATAAAAAGATTCAGTCAATTTCTTGCAGAAATTTCCTTGCGAACTTTCTTTTTATAGTGTTGACCAAAGATCTTTATCGCCATTATTGAAAGTCTTTAATTTTAATTTGTCGCTTGACGATTAGTGTTGAAATATTGATTTTATTCACCCCACACTTCGTACTTGAGACTATTCCCTTGAGATTATTTGACATTATATCAGAGGAAGTGAGACGTTTGTCGCGCTTTTTTGTTATTCATTTTTTGTGACTTTGACAGTAAAAGCCATTATGCAGTTAATCTTGTTATACCGTACAAGAATCGTGGTGATCCTAAATCCATTTATTATAAGTAATCGTTTTTAGCCTGATCTGAATCCTGAAGGTTCCAGCATCATATCAAGTCAACTATACAGAGAGAGAGAAGGATGGAAAGGAAAGGAAAGGAAAGGAAGGGAAAGGAAAGGAAAGGAAAGGAAGGGAAAGGAAAGGAAACGAAAGAGTAGGAAAGGAAAGGAAACGAAAGAAAGGAAACGAAAGGAAAGCGGAAAGGACAGTGAAAGAAAAAGACTAAAAAAATTCTTACAATAGAGACGTCTTCATTGGTTTGTTACTCGTATTATGCACAATGTGAATCGTTTTCTCGATTGGTTGTATTCATTGTATCCATCTTTTGTTTCCGGCATTTGAATGGCTTCAATTCAGTAGCGCGCTTCTAAACGCATAGAAATGAGTGGATAATTTCGCTGAATGATTGACAGTTAATCAAACACAGGAAACCACTTAACACTTCGAGACGCTCTACTTCAGTAGCTTAAAAGCCCTCGCGTGTACAGATCCGGATAACAGAGGTATTGCACAGGAAAAATGATGAAACATTTCCCGGTGAGTTGAACTTTTGGTAGCACAAACATGACACCTTAGCCGATCAATATTTCGAGTTAGGTGATACACAAATTTGTTTTCGTCGATGCCTCTTTTCAGTCTTTTGTGATTGTTGCTCCAAAGAAAAATATCAATAGGTGATAATGAAGGGCCAGAGGGCGATCACTGATCGGGTTTTTAGAGTTAAAGTTCTAAATCTGTTCACTCTCGACCACTAATTTTTCAAATGCCAAGAAAACAGAGATCCCGAATATAATCCTCATTAACGTAAGGTTTTCTCTGTTATACTAAAACAACTATATAGCAATGAATTGTAAAAACAACGAGATATTTATTTTGTTTTTAATTTTCTTTTTTTTGTCTACCAGGTCATGGCCGCGTTCAAGCGATGGCGAGCGAGATATAAACGTTACAAGCTTCAAATTCCTCCCCAGATGCGAAATCGTATTATCTTGCATTATGGACTGTTTAAGATCACATGGGACTGGATAATCATGATATTTGTACTCTATACTGCAATCGAAGTGCCCTTCGTATCTGCCTTCATAATGACCCAAGCTCAGAGAAATAAGATGCTATGTAAGTCTATCTTGCTATCATAATGAAAATCACACAGTCTTTATCAGTGGTTGCAAAATATTTTTATGTAATTCGAATTTTAGGTACAATATGTACTCAAATTCAAAGACGTATAACTCTCTCTCTTTTTGCATCAATCAACCTTAAGGTTACAATTGTAATTTTCTTTATAAAATAATACCATTATCAGTCAAAGTACAGTGCTTTCAATTTTTTGGCAGAATATTTTCATTTGGACTAAATGTCAAAAACCTACCGATTAAAAACAGATTACTGGAAATTTTCAACAATATCCTCCGAGCAATATAACTTCCTCTGCTTTTTAATGTCACCAATTAATATTTCCTAATGTTTTGTCTTCTGATATTGTCACTGATTGGTTTTCCTTATGACTTTATTGTCAATTTTATTCTCGGTTTACCCCGACCATGTAAAACTCAAATGACATTTTGAATAAGATATTCATTGAGTCGTATTTATGAATGTTTTGTTCGCCTAACTTCGTTTCCTTTCTTCCGCGAAGGCTGGAAGCAATAAATAAAGCAGTAGGGGTTTTTGGCTTTTCAAAACAGTTGGTAATTCTTGCCGGCTTTTTTACTGATTTTGTAGCCAATTCTCTTCAAAAGATTCTACATATATAATTAATATCATCTGATATCTTCATATATTGTTCATATCACGTTAGATTAGGGAATGACTAAGTAAAATAAATGCCTGTTTTCGTGCGGACTTTTGTGGTGAAACCGCTTTTCACGGAGTCTCAGTCACTCAGAGCCACAAAGACAAAAACGTAGATCATACAAACTGATAGTAATTTGACTGCAGAATAGCATCAACACATTTAATTGTTATGTTGATAGGAGATAGGCTATTCTATCTGATCATACCTTAATTGCCGACACCTGCTTTGAATGTCATCAGTCTTATTGGTCAGCGGTCATCATAATAGGAGGAAAAGGAGGAAAAATCGAAATTCAGTTTAAAAGTAAAATTGATGATTAAGAATTTAACAAATAGATTTCATTTTTCCGTGCGTCTGTACTCTAATCGATGCACAGATGACGTCAAAATGTGGTGAGAACAAAAAAGTACGCCACGAGACGAAGTCGAGTGGCGTGACCGTTGTTCTCACCACATTTTGACGTCTTCTGTGCATCGATTAGAGTACAGACGCACGGAAAAATGGAATCTATCTGTTTTATATAATATTTATCGAAACATTCCAACCAATCAGAGCGCGCGTAAGATTCGATAACGCCATCTATGTGTGTGTACTCTAATCACACATGGTTGTTCGACCAATCAGAGCGCGCGTAATATGCCAATTATTATATAAAAAGAAATCAATACAAAAACTAGGGTATAAAAAAAGTTGAGCGAATCCTTCTAGACTCGAATTGGTAAGGTCCAATCGATGGCGTATTTTTCATGTACTTAATTGCTGCCGTGGGCATAATTCAGAATTAAGTACGACAAAAATACGACAGGGCCTGTCGTGTTACACGGCATAGGAACGGCAACTGATTCACACGGCGTACGTTTGTAGTGCCGAACTAATTAAATGAATATTCCCGTAATCCAACTTTACAGCTATGTACGGTACTAGCAATTAAGTATATGGAAAATACGCCGTATGGAATGGGCCTAACCTTCAATTTCCGACGCGATAGCCAAGCTGCTCTACTGTACAGCTGGGCTGAGTTCCTAAAAGCCCATTCATTTAATCCTACGATTAGCGCGAGCTTTCAGAAACCGGCAGGCCCCAGGCGCTGAATCTGGGCTTCCTGTGTATTAAGAGCCTCATCTGCTGTTAAGGGCCATCAAGCACTAATTGAAGATAATACCTTAAGATTATCCTGGATTAAGCCTAATCAAACCATTACTGATCACCTATCTGTAACGGCAACTTTCAAATCCTGAAGATTTAATTTAAACAAAAACATTTTTTTCAAGTTTAAGTGCCTAAAGGGTAATTGGTGAGTTATCGTGTTAGCCAGTAGTAGCTGAGTTATTTTATGTTCAGTTTTATAGACGGAATGTTTAAATCGTAAAAAGGAATTAATTCTTCCTCCCCAAAAAAAACAAACAAATTTACACTCACATGTTTGCACACACCCAGTCAAATGCGTAATGTTGTAGTCTCCATTGTATGAACATATACATATAGGTTATTGGTCGACTAACCAGCTAATACAGCTGTGTATTTTTACGAGTCACGCTGTATTTTGGCGAACCTTTAGGCGAGCCAAAATGCAAGTGACAGTAAAAATTCACGGCTGTATTCCCTGGTTAATCGACCAATAACATATTCATTATACAATTCTGCAAAAATCAATACAAATGATGTCGTTTTTATTGCCACTTTTGACTTTGATTAGCGCGCGGTTTTGCACCGGGAAGCCATTCAAATGTTACTAACCTAATACGGTCTCATATTTCTCGCGTTCTTGTGCATATTTCGTGCGTTCTTTTGAGAATTGTATAATAACGACATATATAATGAGATTCAGGAGGATCTTGCAAGTTGTAAATACACTTCATGAAAAGGGGAGGGGATGGGGAAAGAAGGAGTATCCTTTAATGCTAAACGTAAACAAAACAATCATGAATGTTTTCTATCTTCACAGTTAACACTTCTGGTCATACGTTAGATAGAATGCTGAACCTTTACCCTAGTGCCTATCCTCTGCTCATCACAGACTTTTGTGTGGATGCGCTGTTTATGATCGATATTGTACTGAATTTTAGAACTACATATGTCGAAGAGGGAGAGATTCTCGTCACGAAGCCTCTCAAGATAGCCATTTATTATATAAAGTCGTACTTTATAGTCGATTTAGTTGCAGCGATTCCATGGGAACTACTTATAAACCCTAATAGTACTGATGTAAGTATTGTACTTCATTTAGATATGGTGGTTTGTGCGTCATATTTAATGATGATGATGACGATGATGATGATGATGATGACGACGACGATGGTGGATTGTCGGACCGCTTTGAAGAGGCATTTTGTTTCTACACCGCTTAGCTTTAGCATTAGCTTTAAATATCTGTACAATTGAGCACAGGTGGAGAGAGGGGGTAAAGAGCGCACCATCGGTCTACTTGGACATAAGCTTCATTCTAAAGGAGCTATACCGACCAACATTGTTGATTTAAGACACTTTTACTCCAATGAAACCCCCAGCTAGGGATGCGTGCCCATCTTAAATCCCGTGCACACTGCACTGCCACCACTTTTAGATTAAACCAATAATGCGTCTTTTTATTTTTTAAAGAATACCACCCTCTTCAGTCTCCTCAAAACAGCAAGACTCCTACGGTTATTCCGAGCCGCGCGAAAGCTGGATCGTAACTACGAGTACATGACGTCACTGTTATTTTTAATGCTGATGTTTTTCATGCTGGTTGCTCATTGGTTGGCCTGTATCTGGTATATCATCGGTTTCACTGAAAATTTTGACGACCCAGATCCAAATACTGTTAAAATGTCTTGGTTGTATAAGCTTTCTGAAGAAAGCAATCAATATTTCAACCAATCAAATCCTATGCAGGGTCCACCTCTGACGTCACGATATGTGACGTCACTCTATTACGTCATGACTCTTTGTACTACTGTTGGATTTGGTAACGTGTCTGCAAATACTGATTATGAAAAGCTCTTCACCATATGTGGAATGATACTAGGAGGTAAGCTTACTGATTTGGGTTACTGGTTTTAACTGGTTTTACTGGTTAGTCTGTCTGGTTTTACTGGTTAGTCTGGTTTTACTTGTTAGTCTTGTTTTACTGGTTATACTACATTGAAAACTCAAAAAGACTTGAAAAGAGCGAAGGTTTTATTAAGCAAGCATGCAACAGTGAGCCATTTCAATTTATCACTGCAAGAGTTATCACATTTGAATGATACCACGGTGGTTATATAATGTCATAAAAAAACAAGGAGTCCACTGACGTAGGCTGCTGAGATTCCTACATAAATAGTGGACTGAAACAACATAGACGAATTTCTCAGAATTAGGGTAATTCGGGGCCAGTCTATAAAAACTTTCTAGTGAAAATCAAGTGTACGAACATTTAAGACGCCTTAGCTGCACTAAATAACAACTTTAAGTCATAAATTTGATCTTGTGGGCCTTGCTTTCAATCTGTTTCTTTTGCAAAACGAGATCTATGTGGTGATACAAATCTTTTTCTGTTCTTTCAGCTGTTATGTATGCTGGCATCTTCGGCAATGTGACCGCCATCATCCATGGTCAATATTCAAGTAATTTTCGCTACAGGAAAGAAGCTATGGCAATCAATGAATTTATTCACTTTTTCAAGATCAGAAACCCACTGGCCAGGAGACTTCGAGAATATTCTAGGCACACATGGTCTCAAACCAAAGGAACCGACATGAATAAAGTAAGAAGCGCCAGTGGGGTAGTTAGTCGAATTGACGAGTGAAGTTTCTCCTCTCACTTCCTTTTCCTTTTCCTTGCTCTTGGCCCCTCCCCCACCCTCCTCTCAAATATTTTTACCCTCCTTTATCTCCGCTTTCACCTTTCCTCTTCCATTTCCCTTCCATTACCATTTCCCTTCCATTACCATTTCCCTTTACTTCCTCGCTGTTTCATTCCTTAAAGGACACTTGCAAACAGCTATTCTAATGATCTAAGTAAAAGAATAAAACATCGTAAGGATACTGCATTGCATTTCGTTCTTGGCCTTTTAATTGTCTCCGCATGCGTCGATCTCCTCTCTTTCCTCCCCTCACCCCAAGACACGACTTCTTGTCATCTGACTTCTTTCGAATTCTTGTCATTCTTGTCAACTATCATTAGTCATTTGTACACTGAAGTCAATTCATGTCTGGTTCTTTTCATAGGTACTGACAAAATTTCCCGAGGGTCTACAATATGAAATTCATCTTCATATGCACCTCACTGTCCTATCTGACTCGTTCCTATTCGTGGATGCTGAAAGCAGCTGCCTCAGAAGTGTCTCTATGCGCATGCGTCGTCATCACCATCTACCTGGTCATTACATTCTGTACGAGGGCGATGAGGTGGACACATTCCATTTGATTAAGAGAGGAAAGATTGAGATGTTGATCGATGGAAACCCGCAGGGAAGAATGGGTAAGGAATTGTAATAATCATAAATAATAATAATAATCAACACCACCACCACCAACAACAAAGTCGCTTTGAAAAGCCACGAGATGAATTTTGACCTGAGTGATTTCGATTTTGTTTAACTTTTCCTGATATGTTAGAGTGATTGCACTTAATCCGTGAAATTGTACTAACTAAATAATGAAAAAAGCATTATTAAACAATGGAAAACAAATGATTTTTTACTATTTAGTACTATTTAGATTTTGTACTTTTTCACGGATTAAGTGCGATCACTCTATCGATACAAAATATGCCTTAGTTCTGGTCGTTCATTTTAGAGCGTTTTTCGATTCTTAATTCATTAGCCTTCTCCACAGGATACTACTTCCTCCTGTGGGATTCCTGTGTAAATAGTGCGAATTAAGAAAGAAAACATGGAATTAATACAAGAGATATGGCTGCGGAGAAGACTGGATTCTTAATAAATTTGTTGTTGTTTTTAGTTGAGGGAGATGCGTTTGGAACAAGTCTAAGGCAAGCAGATTTGCGAACTCAATCCGTCATCAGTCTTCGCGCTTCTACGTGTGTTGACTGTCACGTGATTAAGATCAAAGAATTGGACGACGTTTTGCACTCCTACCCAGCCACACGTGAGCGCATGCTCAGTTATATGGATGCCGCTGACCAGTGGCCTCTTGAAGAGGTATGCCAGATTGCTTGTAATATTAGCATTAGCATCATCATCATTATTATTATCACTATTTTCATCATCATCATCATTATGATGATGATGATTACATTGATGTACGTTTAATAATATTTACAGAAAGGACCTGTTAATGGCGATGCGACGCTCATCCAATCGCAAAGCGTGCCAACCCGAAAGCAGGTCGACTCCGAATCAAGACATTTCGTAAGTCAAACGTTCAGACTTCGGCCAATCTTCGGCTGCAAAAAGGGGGACAATTCCAGCATGACTATGGATACGCATGAAGAAGTAAAAAATGCACCTGAGTATACAACTCGTTCTCACACTCCTCGGTTTGTCAATATTACTGATCTAAGTACGATACGCCGTGAAAATGTTCAATCGGTAGAAGACGAAGTGGACAACGCCTCCGACGAAGATTCCAATATGGAAGGCTACGAAGTCGTAAAGAGCGACGAGCATGTTTTAACAGAAATTCAGCTTTCTTGTAGCGATTGTGAGACTGAGAAGAATCTACGCAAGAATATGCAAGAAAAAGTAAGAGAAATGTCGGATAATATTCAACGACTTGAAAACAAAGTAGACTTATTATTGAATGTCTTATCTAAACAAGGTAAAACAGTTGCCTTATCACCGGTTGATAGTCCAACGACATTGAACAGTTGCTGTAAAACTACCAACGTTTAGAATTTGCACTGAGATTTGCTTGCATAAGTAATTATAATTTGCGTGATGATGTTGCGGTAATTCAGTCTGGTACTCCCTGCAATGTACTGCACTTACTGTAGAACTGAATAGGTGCAAATTCTACTTAATTGGAACTTGCGCGCGCCAATAGTTTGGAATATCCTCAGGTTACGCGGCAAGTTGGAGATATAAAATGTCATTAACTTATAAAGGGATTTCACAGCAGACACCTTTGTGGTCAAAATAATAGGGCTTTTCTATCAAGAGAAATAATTTTTTTTGTCTTTCAAAAATCTTCCATTGTTTTTGCCCACAAAGGTCTTGAAATCCCTCTACAAGATAACGCCGCTGCGGCATCGATCTATATGCATTTAAGACGGGAACTCATGTTTGTATAAACTAACTTCACCAGTCGCCTATGCAACGTTCCAATTGTGGACGTCAAGTTTTTCCTAAACTGTGGCAATACAACTGCGCATGCGCAAGTTTTTGCGGGCTTACGCGCGTCCGCGTCTTTACCACAGGAATACCAAGCAATATTTTTAGAATTTTTATCAATAGATTTTTCCATATCATTTCTTAGAGCTGAATTTTGAGCATTGGCGCAAACAGGGAAGTACTTGGTGCAAAAGGCAGACAACAGAATACACTACAATGTCCTCAAACTGATAGTTTTTGGGACTATATTTGGCTTCTATGGCTTAGTTGTCGCCAGTAAAGTACACAGACAAATGTTTTTATCGGGATCGTTTCATAAATCGCGCAGTACATTTTGCCATGGTGTATCCTGTATGTCTGATGAATTTTTTCGATTGTTTTTGACTGTTAAAAACTCTTCTAAAGAATGATTGTTAAGCTACATAGAAATCTTTTCTGTCCTCTTGCATTTTATATCCAAATGATTACAATTGTAGGCTAGGCAAGCTGCCTGGCGATAACTCTTGACCGGTATCCCTGTGTCTAATTAGCACAGGAGGCCCAAACATAAAATGGAATTTATGATGGCGAGGCTACGGAAAATTATTCCTCTATCAAGCGACACAACCATTGAATTAAACGACCGATTTTTCGAGTACTAAGGGTGGTTGCCTATGTAAGAATGTCTAGTCCATCTATCCAATCGCAATGTAGTCCAATCATGTTGGGTTTTCTGAACAACATGTTGGATATGATTAGACGTACATCAAATATTTGTTTTACTCAATGGCTGTATTTATCAACTTGTATATGAAAAGAGTTGAAATTTCCTCTATAATGATAAATAGAACGATATGATGTGCTCAACTATGATGTGAACGTGAAATGAAACATTTTATATTCATAAAAAAGAAAGATGGCGTAATGAAAGTAAACTGACATAAAAGAAGAGTCTAGCCTCCTCCGCAGGCAACTCCTTATTATTCCTCCTTGGGCTTCCTTTGTAACGGTTATTTGACCGAGCGGAGAACAGTGATGCCTGCGGAGGAGGCTAAGAAGAGTCAATTCGGAGATATTTTTGTATCTAGATCGAAGTTTGTGTTTTCACGCAAAGCTGTTTTGGGGAGTGAAGCGTTGCGTGACGACAAACTGCGATTGCTTGGGAGACTATGCAGGAATTGTTTTTGCTTTGAGATGGTTTTGTCAGCAAATTTCCTTGCAAGACAGCTTTCGCACATCAGAGTATTAATTCTTTGTATATCCTGGATTAGAGAGACCGCTATATTCCCTCAAGTAAGCAGGTCTGTGAGCAGTTACTCAAGTAAGCAGGTCTGTGAGCAGTTACTCGCCACTCCACTCCCCCAGGGGAGACCATTCCCCCCTTCGGGGAGGGGTAATTTAACAACTTTACACAGACTAGGAAAGTTGCCTTTATGGCAAAGCCGGTGCATGTATTTATTAATTGGACCATTTAGTAATAAACAAACACATTCACATCAATATAAGCGATCGCATGAACGATTTATAGACCTCTTAAATTTCACTTATTAATATTTATATCTTGCTAAATGTTAAATTAAAGAATTAAAATTAACTCTTTGGTTTGTGCCTTTGGGTCGACGAGACAATCAGGGCTGATTTACAACCATGTAGGGGTCGGTTGGGTCAATATCCTTGACATAGCTTTACGTGAGGGAGGGGGTCGGGGAACATAAAAATAAAATAGTCATTTATTCATTTGTTTAAGCAGGCTTGGCTAATTGGCAACCATTCGGCTGATGTGGGCCTGCTGTCACTCACACACACTACCACTACATTGACTGTTTTCAGCATACAACTCTCAACTCACATGGTTGATTTTTACGGAGGGAGGAAAACCGGAGAACCCGGAGAAAAACTCTCGTAGCAAGGGAGAGAACAACACATCAAAAATATTTAGTCGGGAGTCGGGAGTCGGGACTAGTCGAACTCAGATCACAGCGGTGAGAGGCGAGTGGCTTAACCACTACGCAAACCGTGAAGTTCCTTGACAAGGCTTTACGGGGGCGGGGAGAGGAGAAGTTGACTGACTGTATCCATTTGGTTTGGAACTAATGTTAGCCAGATGTCTAATCAATGAAAATTTCTTAAAAGACATAATTAAACCTTCCTTCCTTCCTGTCTCGCTGCACCCTCATCACCGGCCACAGCCAATTATACGCCGAAATATGGATCATGCAACCAGCAGTTATAAGGAATTATCAGGTTCAGTCAAAACTTAGCAATTGGTGACACTGATATGAGTCTTCAGGGCAATTTCCCTATTTCAAATTAGGCTAATATCTCCCCATTAATTTTTTTGTAATCCGCCTAGTTCCTTCCTAGCCAACTTTTCTGCCTTGGGGTCATCCCCGACGGGGTACTAGTGCAACTTTTCCATATCCGCCCGGACGTTCAACTCCATACCCTTTTATATCCAAATTTTAACAAAAAAGATACCCCTTTTACACACCAAAAAAACGGATAACCCTCTAAAGTCTATTAAGGAGCGTGTATTCAAGACAACGCCACAGTTGCTGTCGTGCTCACATTTAAACATTTCTATAGTAGTTCAAACTATCATTTCATGTGCGCGTTCAGCTTTAATGATGCTCTTCACTTAAAATTCTTTTCCTATGCCCAAAGTTGCGAATTTCCCTATCCCTTTCAATACATAAAATCGGAAATTTCCTACCTCTAGCCTAAACGGTAACCCTTTCGGGCGGAGCATCCCTGTATAGTCCATTATAGGGTTCCCCCTCCCCCCTCCACCGAGAGCCAATTCGTTAAATGTTGACCAGTATTACGCCATGACAGGCGTCCCAGCCTGTCTGTAGTGATTACAATATAAAAGGGGTTTTAAGCTAGTGAAAGACATGTCTCGAAGCAATGAATCACGAATTGCGTTCACAGTGTCATGGCGAGTGTTTTTGGCACTTGTTCATACTGACTCAAACTTTACTGATAATTGAAAACTGATCAAATCGAGATGGCCTCATGCTTTGAGTTTGTAAAAACAGTAAATGTGTTAACTTAGTTATCACTCGGTCAGTACAACCCCACCCCGGATGGCTATTGGGTGTGGTTTCTTTTAGCTTCATTTCCTCATAGATATATGCTCTCTTGTCATGCTTGTACTCACCCTGATCGATATGTGAGTTGACATGGATCCTAATCAGAGGCCTCGGATTACGTTACGTTGAAAAACAAGCATTACGAGCTCATATTTCTCGCATTTGCCATGAACATCTTAACCTCGGAGACAGCACACGTAGAAAGAATTCCATCGGCATAATTCAAGACTATCCTCTTTTGGATTGTGAGATCTGCTTCTATAAAGCCAGTAAAGCCTTAATATGGCTCACGTTTGGTGGATTTCGTTTATCACTCTCGTATTTACAGTCAGCCAAACACAAGGTAGGTATCACAAACGAACTGAGTATCTCATGATTTTATATACAGAAATACTAGATTGGCTCTTGTGTTGCCTGTTCTTGCTGCATGAAAGCAAACATTGCATAGTTTTGTCGTTGAAAAGTTTTTGTTTTGCTTTATTATCTGTTGAAATATGATCAGTTGAAGTCTGAGACAAAAAGAGGCTCTCACTACCCGGTAGCTCAATAATGGAATATTCAGGAATACACAGTTCGTTAGCGATCAAATGAAACGTGTATTGTCCTTCAACCGATTCTTTGAATAACTTCGGTTCTGAAACGGAAGGGTGAGGTTGACGGGACCCACGAAACTCGAACTGTTCGTCAATATTTCTATAACCTCGAGCAGTTATTCCCCTCAAGAGTTATTTGATGTTTCCTAGCTTGAATTAATCCACCCAGACTCTGACATGACCCTAAGTGCTGTAGAATATACAGATAGAGCGAAGAAAGAGTTTACTGGAATGTTAGTTATTTGTCTTTTGCTAAATTCTCCATGGCTCAGCTGTCACGCAAGGAGCGCGCCATGACTGTGTTATCTCGTGTCTCGTTCCCAGAGCCCGCCCGACGTTTTACAGTGGCCAGGAATATTAGATTTGTTTGTTTTGGCACTTTTCTGTGTTGATGATTTTACCTAAAACTGTTATGGGCTCATTGTATTGTCTGGTTGTGTAGTGCTTTGTTTCATCGCGGTGACCTCTTATATGCGTTATAATGAGGCTCATTAAAGGTTATCAGCTAAATATACAATATTTGGGTAAGAAATTATAGAGACTTTGCACGTAGGTCGCATGTAATCGGCCATGTTGAATGGCAAGAACAATAAATCATTTTACATTACAAAGAATGCCAATCTTTCGGGAAAACATTTGTTCTCTCATTCATTATGGCTGGTATCACGTGATAGTGCAAAGCCTCATGGGAAAATCGAGACGCAAGTAACCTGCTAACGAAAACTGCGCGCGTCGACACTAGTTAAATACGTCTGCGCATGCGTACATATTACGACGTTTTCTTAAGAAATGAAATGCTCGTGCTCTCGGTGTATACATAAAATTTCCCTTGTATACTTTTGTGATACAAAGATATTGCATTAATGAAGACATCATGTGAATACCGGCCCTATAAGTTTCAAGAATTGAAGTTTTGACATTTTGTGAAAGCCATATATTGTTGAAGGCAAGTGTAAAAGCGACATTTGCATAAGTTTACAAAAGCACGAAGACGTGACCACGAGCATGCGCAGACGTTTTTCACTAGTGTCGCGCGCGTCTAGAGTAGATTTCGTATGACTGTGAAAACGGTACCGTACGGTCACGACACGGTTACGGCAGGAATTTTGAATGTTTTTATAGACAACGCGGCAGTGACACGGTCACGGTACGGCGCCGTCCTTCTCACACTCGTATGAAATCTGTTCTATCAGCTTCCTGCTGCTTGTTATTTACTGGTATTGAAACCATCTGCTTTTTCCCAGCTGGTGTTAGAGACTGGTATTACCGCTGTTGTACCCGAGGCCATAGAAAAGCCAAACGCTTCAATGGTGACTTTCAAGTGTGTGAAAAAGATGATCTTGATCAAAGGCGTTTTAATGACCCAATGGATAGAATGATTTGTCGTATGGGAGAGAGAATGTGTTGTATGAGGACACTACAAAAATTGTCGTGTGAACAAGGCAAATATCAAGCTTAGTAAGTGAAATGAGGTTTTGGTTTCGTTTTCCTCTTTAATCATTTTTGTCTTTTCTCTCTCCTCTCCTCTCCTCTCCTCTCCTCCCCTCTCCTCTCCTCTCCTCTCCTCTCCTCTCCTCTCCTCTCCTCTCCTCTCCTCTCCTCTCCTCTCCGTTCCTCTTCGCTCCTCTCTAATTTCATCTCTTGTCTTCTACTTTATTCCCTCTAATTTTTGTGGTTTCAAAACTGACTTTTTCGTTTTTCCGTAGTCAGGGAAAGTCGTGCAAACGTCGCCATGGTTACAGCGGTAGTGATCGTTTTGTGCATTGTTGTGATTGCTGTGCTCTTGGACTCAAGACAGCACAAGAGAGATATCTTAAATGTAGTGATGTTCAAATAGAGAAGAACCCGCACTGTGCTACAGTCTTCCGTGCTTGTTGCAGTGGTAAGATCGTCAATAAAATGTGATTATTATTGCTGCGAGCGAAGCGAGTAGCCTCCTATTCGGAACACAGTGTAATCTGTGGATGTCACTAGACGAGCATGCGATACATACGATCAGCGGTTCAAGTCCATACCGTATCGAGAGTCGATTCAAGGATGTCACTAGACGAGCACGCGATACATTCGATCAGCGGTACAAATTTTTTGCATGAATAGCTGTTGACAGACAAATTAAAGGTCTTTACTACTGCGGCTTGTTGAACTACTGGCAACCAGTGTACGGTTCGAGGTGCGTCTTGTTAAAAAGTTTATTAACGACAACATGTCAATCGCTCTTGCTCTAGCGGCAGCTAATCTAAATGTCCTTTTTACGGCCGATTTTGGGCTCCCTTTTACATGGGCACGAGTGAACGCACGAGTGCGTCTAGTTCAATATTGAAGGTCAACTAACAGTGTTCGTCACACAACGCACAGGAGATAAACAAGAAACATTTGATATATCAGACAAAGCGGTGTACTTTCGTAAGTTTTAGGGGAACAGTTCTGCTAACGTGGATACACCAGCTGTTTTTTGCTCGCAGCATTTCACTTTCTATTAGAAATAGCTAGTTCATATTCTATTTATTGTCTCTGTCTCTATGGTTGTCCATGACATGCTCGAATAGAACGAAGTTGGCTCGAATATACAATGCAACTTTTTCCGCAATGTTGCGTACCACACAGTTGCCCCTGTTTGCACCCCTGCCACAGTTGTATAATTTAGATACTACTTTGCAACTTCTTCTGCTACGATTGCGCGCAATAATTGTTCCAGGGGTGGACACACTGTGCAACTGCAACTTCTACGTGTGTCCGGGTCTTTAAGTAACCAAAGACCTGCAACTGTCATGTTAAAACAGTCATCTGTTACAAAGCTCAAGTCATCTCTTCGATCCACGGAAGGGAACTCTATATAATCCGCGTATCGAGCGTGTTTAGTGAAAAGAAGCAGAAGTTGTTGCCGTTATTGTGTAGGAAGGCTGATTCTAAAAGAAACGTTGCCAAACGGGCTAATGACATGTTTAGTAAGCAGAAAGGCTCATGCAGTGTTCTATCTCAACACACAGTAACCATTTAATATTTGTAATGAATGACTCAAGCAAGTGTTGCCAAAAAAGTGCGGCATGCGCTTCAAAGCGAAAGGTACCGAATTCGAGGCCTGTTCACCGTAAAACGGAGCACTGATGGGTACAGCGAGAGAGAGAATATAGAGCGCACCATCGGCTTTCTGTGAGACCAGCATTATGTTGAATGAAGTACCGACGTTAAATAGTATTACTTGACCTTTACCGTATTTTTACTTTCATTTGTCTCAGGTAAAAATGGAACTATACCACCAGGCCCAGTCTACACTCTTCCACCCGTAAAACCTACCACCTCTAAGTCACCACATCAGGGGGGCTGTAATGGATACGGCTGTGAGCATATCTGTCGAGAAGATCAATCGAAAACGCCTGTGTGTTATTGTTATGCTGGGTACTTAATAGGCAACGACGGAAAAACCTGTGTAGGTAAGATTCGCAAGCCTCTATGAAAGGGAGAGCTCGAGAGGAAGAGGAAAGAGAATGGGAAATGGAATGGGAGAAGGAAAGGGAATAAATCGATCGTGAAGCTTATACTGTTGCTAGGTTGCAAGTTACTTCGAAGCAGCCATTTTGGATGAACTTCAACAAAGGATTTCTTATTAGCTACTAGCTTGCGATACAGCCAAACAAAATCCTGCTGGTTTAGTCTGTCTGCGAATTAATGAACAAAACCTTGTTCTGGACCCCCAGCATAGTTGCTAGATTATACACAATAGATTCTGATTGGCTCACGCCGTCTGGGATTAAGAACGTTAAGTTCTACGTGATCGGTCTGATTCCTCGTGTTAGTCATTGGCTAATCGTAAAAGGCCAACCAAAGGCCTTCATTAGAATTATTCAAAGCACACACTCGAAATAAACTTAGAAAGTCATGTAGAATAACCCGTCCTTCTAGATCTGTTTTTCCAGACAAATATGAGACATTTTGAGGAAAATGATATCTGGTTTCAATGGACATGGATGTGAAGCAGACGTCGTTGAAACTAGATATAGAGTTTATCCAACTAGACCCTTGTACCAAGGGTTTACTCCCGTCCAAGTGGGATTGACTTGGATGCAGTGTATCATGAAATCATACTGGTTATGCTATGCAGTTAGAGTGGTATATTTGGCAGCCTACATAACAAAATAAAAAGCAAAAAAGCAACATTCAAAATCGGAAGCTATTTTGGACAAATTAAATTTAGCTGCTGCTTCATGGTTATACTGTTCCTTTAACTTTTGATTCTCAAGGATTTGTATGGCATTCAAATTATTCTCCACTGTATTACCAATATCAATATCAATAGCAAAAATCAACATGTGAGTTGAGCGATGTATGCAAAATATTTAATGAAGAGGTAGTGAGAGTGAGTGCCAGCAGAAGAATAGCCACTACGTGGACCTGCTGAAGAAAATTATTTATTTATTTGTTTGTTTATTTATTTATTTATTTATTTATTTATTTATTTATTTATTTATTTATTTATTTATTTATTTGTTTGTTTGTTTGTTTGTTTGTTTGTTTGTTTGTTTGTTTGTTTGTTTGTTTATTTATTTATTCAATATAAGCCGAAGATATTTTTTCTTGCAGACATTAATGAATGTCTCATGCGTGATAACGAGTGTAAACGTCAGAAAAAACGATGTCTTAATACACCTGGATCATATCGATGTGTTGATAAAACTGCCAAAACCACGACTGCTCCCACCTCTCCACCGAAGCAGTGCCCACCGGGACATTCATTTAAACAAGGACGTTGCCAAGGTAGGAAATTACCTTTCTCACCCCCAGACCAATGTCCATTGGGATCACAGGGGGCCCATCTCTTCCTTTTGAGAAATATTTTAAAAACGCGAAAATAAGGGAAAATAACGTCCTTTATTTTCGCGTTTTTTAAAGTATTTCTCAAAAGGAAGACGTGGGCCCCCTGTGTTGGGAAATAGGGCGTTGCCAGCATGGGTTAATTCTCTCACCCCCAGACCAATGTCCATTGGAATATAGAGCGTTGTCAGGACTGGCCAATGTCCATTGGGATATAGGGCGTTGTCAGGACTGGCCAATGTTCATTGGGATATAGGGCATCGTCAGGACTGACCAATGTCCATTGGGATATAGCGCGTTGCCAGGGTGAAAACAATTGATATCTTCTTAATGTTTTAGATATTGATGAGTGTGCGAGTGGGTCTTCACCATGTGGTGGTTTTGCTGAGTGTATTAATACCAAGGGTGCTTATCGATGTGCACCTTGTCGGCCAGGTCATCGACTTCAAAATAACAAATGTGAAGGTCAGTTACTTGGTGATTTAGACTGATTCCATCATAACTCGGTATGTTCGTTCCTGGGCTTCCTGTAGTAGTCGCTCACTAGTTGATCGACCTGTAGCACGTCAACTCAACTTGGCGCCTCTTCCATAACAGAGGCTAAAACAAGCTATGCCACCGTGTGAACGAAAAACATCAGACGTTCACATGAATTGGCTGATATTTGGCGTTGGATTTCCTCGCCATTCATAGAAAAGACGTGAATTTCCCTCGACAAATGCAAAAGATGAGTATTCGGCAAACATCTGACTCGGGAAAGCTAAAGATGAGTATTTGGAAAACATCTGACTCGGAAAATTTTTGCAACGACGTGATCATCTTTTATGTCTGTTGTTTTCTCGCTTACATGATATGCGCATCGCATAATGATTAGGGAATTAGTTGCTTGAATAAGCCACTAACTGAGTTTGTTCTCTGCAGACATCGATGAATGCAAAGAACGTCGTTTTCGTTGCCGAAGGGACGAAGTTTGTCAGAACACAAAAGGCTCCTATACGTGTGTTCGCGTTCAGAGTGGTTGCCCTGCTGGACATAGAAAACAAGGCGATCAATGCATTGGTAAGCAGAATATATCAAATCTATAAATTTTGATGAGATTAAGTGTGCGTTATAGGCCAGGCTAAGGTTGCACGAAGGGTCAATAGCGCTATCCTTATCCAGTGGAGAAAGTGATGGCGTTTTCCATTAAATTTATCCACTGATAAGGATTTAGGCAACGAATAGCGCTATCCACCCATCGTGCAACTGGGACCTGATTTTTACGAGCGACAGGAGCAGAAGCGGAAGCAACAAACGCAGGCTGAGTATTGCATTTCGTGAGAGAAGAAAATGAGCAGCCAGTCTGTGTGTTACTGAGTCTGTGTATGTTGCTTGTGCGTCTGCTTCCGCCGCTTGCATGTAAAACCAGGCTTAATCCATTGCGCGGTGAAATAAAAGAGAAACAGGTAGAAGGTAGAGGTCCGTTCAATGGTCGGCCATTTTGGTCTGCTGAATTAACTTTGTATGCTCAGATATGACAAGACAAAATTACTAATAGGACATTTGCATGATGACGTTATTTGATACAACTACCAGAATGCTTTGCCCACCTTTTTTGTAAAATTATTGTTGCCAATTGTTCTACTATTCTCAAGAGGGAATAAAAATATGAATAAGAAAGAAAACTGTTAAAGAATTCTTGTAGGTGTAGTCAAATGACGCCATCATGCCAATTGCCTATTCCTGGGTTTCATATCACGTCATTTTCAATCTCGTTGGAATTTTCATCAACTGAAAGACAAGTTTTCAATAGAATATTCTCTGGTTGAGAATATTCGAAACAGATAATGCGATTCATCAGCTGTTTGAAACCCAGCAATTGAACATTAAGCTTATTTCGAAAAAAACTGTCTATGCTCACGCGCTTCATATTTTTCAACCATTAAGATGGACATATTAGAGAAGTTAAGACGAAACGGACTGCAGAGAGGATCACGCTACTTTTTTTCGTGCCTAGCTTTGTGTGTTGGGCACTCAAATGAGAGCGTGACTTTTCTCTTTTACGGCAAACACGCAATGACTCACCCTCGCGTTAAAACGGCAACGGTAGACGCAAGGAAAAAAATAGGTCACAAGATCCTCTTTTCCGTCTGCCGTTTCACGTTTACGTGATGAATTTTACGTACGTGAATCTTAACTTCTCTGTCAAAAAGCTCGAGTAAAACAATGTATTTGAATCACCATTTGTTTAACTGACCATCTTCTTTACAGACATTGACGAATGTAAAGAAAGACGTAATCGCTGTGCAAGCCACGAACTTTGTGTAAACACTAAAGGCTCTTATACGTGCAGAGCTTGTCCTAGTGGACACAGAAAACAAGGCAATCAGTGTGCTGGTAAGCTGCTATGCTTCCAAGATAAAAGCCCGGTTCACACTAGCGTCAATCGGAGTCGATATCGGAATCGTAAGAGGAGCTTATGACCACAGTGAGCTGAAAATATATCGAAGTCGCAATCGGAAGCAGAATGGTAACGGAATCAGAAGGATCAGAAGGTTTACTTTTTCTTGCGAATCCGATACTGATTATGACACTTAACCTGTGTGAACCAAAGAATCAGAATTAGAATGGGAATCGGAAGATTAGGACAGCGACATGCACGGGCCATTTTGAAAACTCGCGGGAAAACAAGAAAGAAGCGCGCGCCGAAGCGATGCTTATGAGTTCCCTTGTGTTGTTTTGATTAGCACTAGATCGTAAGCTTTTCTTGTGATTACGATTGCATTTACGACACTAACGTGAATCAGGCTAAATTCATAAAGTGTCTTGAATTAGAATAGAAAATAACATCATTTATCATCTGACCTATACGGCCCTCCTCGCGCGCTCTTAACAAAGTCTTCGAAAACGTCACGTGATTGAGGCTGGACGGCTTTTCTCGTGCGCCGGAAAAACCCGTCCTGCTCGTTTCAGTGCGCTATATTCATAATTTTTTTTACAGGGCCTTTTTATCACTTTTTAACACAAAAACCGAGTCATATGATTATGTGCTTATTGAGTGAATTAGGTCGGGCCGGACGGGAAAATACTTGGCTCCTTGCTGCGTTCGGTCCGTGCGCCATAACCTCGAGCCATATATTTTTCCGTCCAGCCCTCTCACTCAGTCAATAAGTACATATTATTATACAATTCTCAAAAGAACGCACGTAATATGCACAAGAACGCGAAAAATATATGAGGCCGTATTAGGTTAGTAACATTTGAATGGCTTCCCGGTGCAAAGCTGCGCGCTAAAAACGACATCATTTGTATTGATTTTTGCAGAATTGTATAATAAATGTTATTGGTCGATTAACTAGGGAATACAGCTGTGAAGTTTTACTTGTCACTTGCATTTTGGCTCGCCAGAATACAGCGTAACTCGAAAAAATACAAGCTGTATTAGCTGGTTAGTCGTCCAATAAGTGGTATTTATTTGACCAACTGACTACAGTGAAACCTCGATATGATTAACCTCCCTGATATAAGAAGAAAATGTATGGATTTCAACCTTGATATAACGAAACCTTGATATAACGAGCAAATTTTCCTAGTCCCTTGGTAGTTCGTTAAATCGAGTTTCCACGGTATGTTGTCTTCAGACATCGATGAATGTCAAGAAAGACGTTATCGTTGCCGAAGGGACGAAGTTTGTCAGAATACAGTAGGCTCCTATACGTGTGTTCGACGCCAAGTTTGTCCTCCTGGTCACAGAAGACAAGGCGATCAGTGTATTGGTAAGCTGCTATGCTTCCAAGATAAACACATTACGGCTAGTTATACGAGCGCGTCTTATCCAAGGCGCGACTTAAATAAGGCGCGAACTTCTCCCAGCTCCGTAGAAACGGTATAAACAATCTAAGACGCGCCTTATTCGAGCCTTATCGAAGAAAAACTGATCGGAACGCTGTTCCTCGTCTTAGACTAAAAGTGCCGTTTATACGGAGAGGTTCGCGCCTTAAGTCGCACATTAGATACGACGCGTCTTATTTTCGCGCTCGTGTAAATGGCCCTATTGTTGAAAGCTCGGCAAACATTCACATGACGTAGCTGAATAATCATTGAGCAGATTTTGTATGACTTTGAAAAATTAAACCGCGTGCGTTGCCGCGTGTTTTGATTGGATACAACGTTGACCAATCGAAACTCTTAGACGCTCACGGCACAGCACAGCGTCAGTCTGCGTGGCCGGCCCTTGGGGAGGAGGGGAGGGGGGAAGGGGAGCTAGGGAGAGGGGGATACCTATATCCCCTAGAAGCGCCAGCTACAAAGGCTAAGCACGGCGCCACTACTTCGCAGTCATACGAAACTGTTTTATTTGACAATGTTCTCTGTAGACATCGATGAATGCAAAGAAAGACGCTATCGTTGTGGAAGGAGCGAAATTTGCAAGAATACAGTTGGCTCCTATACATGTGAGGCTTGTCCTAGTGGACACAGACGACAACGCGATCAATGTGTTGGTAGGCTACTAACATCGCTCAAACCAAACAAAATTAGATATTAAGTTGTAATAGAGTCGTTTTCGTATGAGTGGGAAACTTACCGCGCCGTACCGTGACCGTGTAAGTGCCGTAATGTCTATAAAAACATTCGAAATTCATGCCGTAACCGTATCGTATCGTAACCGTACAGTATTCCCACTCATACGAAAACGACTCTAACCTACCTTAAATTGAAAATACAATCATTGCCAAAATTACTTGGCATGATAATATTTTGTTATTTCTTTGGACATTCGACCATTTTGTATGTCTTGCGTTCTCCCACACCTTTACAATGTTGCGGTTTCTATGGTAACCAGGAAGGTGTGTTGAGTGAGTTAAAAGTCCCTTGTGCCATGTTTTCCATCCCAACATTGATTCAGGGGTGTAGGGAGGACCGAGAATCATTTGGCCATTAATTACTCACAGATTAAAACTACCAATCATGCCAACAATTTTGGCACGAATTTTGGCAAAATTGTAGCTGTATAAATTACCGGTATATAGCTTATATATATAGTTGGTAAGTACGCGAGCGTCAGCTAGGATCCTACGGTTGCCATCGATCCTTGTCTCGACTTCTTTCCTATCTGAGGCTTAGGCTAGAATACAATTCTTTGGCTGAATCTCTGTGTATTTAATGAGCATGCGCATCAAGTACTTACTAATGATTTCCATCGTTTTCTTTACAGACATTGATGAATGTCAAGAAAGACGTTATCGTTGCGCAAGGAACGAAGTATGCAAGAATACCAAAGGCTCCTATACTTGTATTCGCCGCCAGGATTGTCCTCCAGGACACACACGCCGAGGTGGTCGGTGTGTTGGTAAGCTTAATACCTCAAGTCGATCAGGATTGGATAAGATAAGCTATAAGTAATCTGTAGGACCCAAGGTGGTACTATGTTAAATTATAATCGCAAATACTAATTTATTAATGGAGCCTCGCTCTGTTGTGAGGGCCATGCCACTCCAGTGTTGGTGTGGCTAAAGCTTCATAAATAAAAAAATACAGATAGCATTCAAGAAAATTGCGTTAAAAATTGAGATTAAACAAGCTGAAAGCTGTATGTTTTTTACAGATATCGATGAATGTAGGGAAAGGCGTTATCGTTGCCCAAGGGACAAAGTTTGCAAGAATACAGTAGGCTCCTATTCGTGCCAAGCTTGCCCAAGTGGATTCAGACCACGAGCCGAACAATGTGTTGGTAAGTTGAGGAATGATTCAAATGGCGAGGCAAGCCAAGTGAAAAACTAAATAAATAAACAACTGATAATCAGTGAAGTAATAGTAGCAAATAACCATAATTAACAACAATATTAACAGCAGCAGCAACAAAAACAGAAACGAAAACTGCAAGAACAAGGTGAATATATACTAGTTATACAATGCTTTTTCGTGCCATAACATGGAATATACCACGCATTACTTGTATTTTCTATGTGTACACACGAGCCTTTAGGCGACTACTATGTATACAAAGAAAATACAAGTGACGCGTGGGATATGCCACGAGAAAGCATTGTATAACTATTTTATCCCACACCATAGAAAATACAAATGCATTATGGCAAGGAAGAGTGGAATACCGACGAATATGCAACGGCTTTCCTGCACTCTGATTGGCTGTATTTTCTTTTGTTTTGGGATAAAAACGTATATGCATGGCACTGAATTCACGACAACAACGACGACGATACGTAACGTTTGTTATTGAAATCTTGAAAACGTTTGGCTTCTTTGTAACCGTGATTCTCAGATATCGATGAATGCGCTGAAGGAACACATAGTTGTACATCAGATCAGACGTGTTTGAACCTAAGAGGCTCTCATCAGTGTTACTCCAAACCTGGAAAGACTTGTCGTCGTGGATTCAGACGTCAAAGAGAACAATGTGTCGGTAATGCGTAGTTAGATAATTTGAGGGAGGAGCTCTAGGCCTTGTGTGCACTCAGTGTCATGACAACAAGAAAAGTGGGTTTCCATGATAAGATTTGTCATAAATATATTAGACCCAATCCGCTTATCTCCAGTACCTTTCTCGAACTCAAACCCATTTCCCTTGAGTCATTCTTCCAGTCAATTTCTACCGCTTATCTTGAACCCCCACTATCTCGAACAATATTTAGCTTCCTCTGGGAGTTCGAGTTAGTGGGGTTCTACTGTATACAGTAGAACGGGTACTACAAGAGGCTGGTCGTTTATAGTCTGTGAGAGGGGGCCAGCGTTTTTGTCCAGAGGTGTGAGTCTAGAATCTGATTACCCCCTTCCCCCCTCCCCCCATGAACATAAAATTTGTGAATTTGACCCCCTTCCCCCACGGGAATTTTCATTTTGTTTCCTAAAAGGTACCAATGAAATAAAGTGTCACTGCTTTTGATTCTGACAACGTCCGCCATCAAGCGTTTTAATAGAATATCTCAATTTTGGCGTCGTTGTTGTTTTAAGAAACCCAAAAAGGCACCGATTTTCATAAATGTACCAGCATCTGTCTGTTATAACACCCAAAAAGGTACCAAATATTGTGATTTTGATTCCTAAAAGGTACGACCATCATCTCTGACCAAAACATATCTGACTCCCTCCCCCCCAAAAAAACTCTGTAAGCACGCAATAGAGTGGTTTTCATTAACCCGTGACATAAAGTGTATTTTTGAAAGTGTAATAGTCAGATTCATACAATATTGAAAACAAAAGAGAGTGTAATAGTACTAAATACGCTAAAGTGTATTTCACGGGTTATGAAAACCACTCTAATTTGCACGTACTATTAGTGCTAGATAACGTTTAAGTTGAACAAAAGAAAACAACTTAAACGTTATCTAGCACTAATAGTACGTGCAAATTAGAGTGGTTTTCTTTTAGTATTTTCAATTACAGCTAAAAGGGTGTAAACTACGGAAAGCTCTTACTATTTGAAATTGAAATGCTGTTTTATTCCACAATTGTCGCCAGATATTAACGAATGTGTAGAAAAGACACACGATTGCCCAGCTGATAAGGACTGTCAGAACACCAGAGGTTCCTACACTTGTGTCGATCAACCTCGTCAAGGCTGTCTTAAAGGCTACAGTCGTAACCGACTGGGACAATGTGAAGGTAAATCGTTGATGTAGCTATAATCTGCCACGATAAACCTTTGCTTTAAGACAATGTAATATTGCAAATTGTTTTGAGAGATGTGCCTCCCCCCCCCCATTCAAAGTGTATTCTAAAAGTAGGACAGATACCAACTATGGGGCTGATACGGGGGGTGCAGGGGGAGGAGGGAGAATTTGATGCCAACCCCCCTCACCCTCATTTTGCTGCAAAATTAATAATAAGTTTTTGCCTTTCCCTTAAGACTATGTAAATTGCAACTTTTTTTAGGCCTGTCGCTCCATTCATAATTCCTGGATTCACCCTTTCAACTCCCTCCGTAGATCGATTATTAAATAAAGAGGTCCCTGCAAAAAAATAGTGTAAGTGATCTTTGATCAATGCTGAATTCTCCTTTGGAAACAATATATTTTCGAGGGGAATGAGGGGAATGTGTACTTTGATCAGATATCACTTATGCTGTTCTTGCACTGACCTTTTCAATTAGATTTATTGTTGTAGCAAGGCTAATTAAGGAACGTCGTTTGCAGATATCAACGAATGTAAATACTTGAGGTGTCCTCTTCGTCACGAATGTAAAAACTTACCCGGTTCCTATGAATGTGTAGCTAAAGGTATGTATCATTGTTACCATTTTAATTTCATATTATTCAGCTAGAAATATAACGTGAATGAAACTCGCACAAACATTACTTTACTCTATGAAAAGCTGCGGGGCGGCCGGGCCGGCCATGATATATATCTTTGCAGCTACAATCACTGACCAAATTATACAGTGCAATCTTGTGCAACCGGTCCCTAGCTATTTAGCGGCTAGTTATCAAAGTCCTGAATCAGTGTAAATATAGCTCCTATTAAAGCAGCCACTTGCTTCCCCCCCCCCCCCCCAAGGGTGGCTGCTTAATAAGGTTTGCGCTGTAGCTGAAACAAGATCAGTATTTGTGGTGAAAATAGCCCATGGATAGTACTGTGGAAGGCTGATGGAAGCAGAGTAACTGTACGAAAAGAGATTTCGGAGTTGGTGACAAAAAGGCGTAACCGTGGGGGGAGGGGGGCGTATTAGGGTGGCATGGAAATAAAAATGGGTGGCATGGTTGGCCGAGTGGTGAGAGCACTGGCCATTCACCGCTGTGGTCTGGGTTCGAGTCCCAGCTTAGGTGATGGATCACATGTGAATTGAGTTTGTTTGATGTGTTGTTCTCTACCATGCCACGAGGGTTTTTTATCCGGGTTCTCCGGTTTTTCCTCCCTTATATAGCAAAAATCAACATGTGAGTTGAGCGTTGTATGCAAAATATTCAATGTAGAGGTAGTGAGTGTGAGAGCAAAGACGGCCCAATGGAAGATTAGCGAAAGCTAAATTGGCTTCTGTCGAAAAAAAATAACCGCTGTTTCTTATTAGATAGTAGGTAAGGCCTGGTTTTCACTACGATGCAAACAAGCGCAAGCACAAGGATCACAAATTTTCCTTTTTCTTGTGTCCATGTTATCTCGACGAAAACGGAGTATTACGCTGCTTGCGCTTGTGCTTGCGTCGCTTATGAAACCAGGCTTAAATGTCGATAAGTGATCGTTCCACCACAGACTATAGCGCACCTGAAAAACTATATCAGGATAAATCACATGGCGATCGCCTAGCGCGAAAATCAGTTCTCATTCGAGATACAACGAATCAAAGAACTTTCTAAAAAGACTCCACTATGAGTAATATTTTTAATATTCTCTCTTTTAATTCAAGTTTTGTTAAATAGTTTATAACTCTTGATTTATGTGCTGCACATATCTATGCATATTTATATTTTTTTCTCGAACATTTACAGATTCTAGAATTTTTTATTTTTTCTCCTCGATCGAAACCGAGCAAATTTTCACAATTAAGTTTTAAAATTAAAACAAATCCATATTTGTAACACTTCCATGAGATTAGCGGTATTGTTAGCATATATTTAGAAAAGGAGAGCTTATCGAAGGAGCACGAGACGACGCCGTTCGTTTGACACCCTTTTTCTGTCTTATCTATGGCTATATCTTAGCTGAGTCCGCCTCGAAATGACTTCTAGACACATTAAGGTCTTAAATACACCTATTTCAATAAACGTTGTCGGTATCACCCGAAAGGGAGTATGGAAAGAAATTATTAAAGTTATAAAACCACACAAATTCCACATGATTACTCAAATTCAGCTTGCTCTGACCTTATACATTAAAGAACTTCACTTACTGATGCTAAATTAAGTCAATATCAAAGTGGAAAAGAAAGTGAAGTTTTGCTACTACCCATACTCCTTTTCGGTCTAATCACGTGGGCCTCAGGCCTTTCGTACGACAATCTTTTTTGAAACAGGAAAATATAAAACAGCTAGCTTATCGTGCTTGCTTCCTCATTTCATTGTTAATATACAGAACCTCAAACTCAAACTATTTAGAGCTACCTAAAGAACTCAAAATTATAGAGTCCAACCTCAATAATGTCCGTAATAGCGAGTTTCAGCATATGAAAGTATTTGTAATTTCGTTAATTCCAGTAACTCCTGGTTTTTGTCCGTACTATCATGGTGTTCGTATTAGTGAAGGTTCACGTCACGGTATTAACACGGTGTCGGTATTAGCAAAGCGTTTGTATTATCAAGGTGTCCGTATTAGTGAAGTGTTCGTATTAAAACGGTGTTCGTATTAGTGAAGTGTCCGTATTAACACGGTATGTGTCCATATTGGTGAAGTGTCCAAAAGTACGTCACGAACGCTAGTTTGATTACCTTTGATTGGAGAGTTCAATGTTCTACTATATACACCTATTTCGAAAAAGGTTGTCGTATGAGAGGTCTCAAGTCTACGTAGCTAGACCAAAACGGAGTATGGGTAGTTGCAAATTTTTTTCTCTTTTTCGCATTGTGGTCTTGATTTTAGCATCAGCAAATGAAGCTTTTTGATGTATTAGGTTATGGCAAGCTCAAGTTGAATTATGGTGTGGATATTTGTATGGTTTTATAGCTCTAGTAATTTCTACCCATACTCCCTTTCGGGTGAGTCGCGTAGGCTTTTGCCGACAACGTTTATTGAAAAGATGTATATAATCTAGTAAGATGAACTTTTGTATTACGATGCTATAATCGTGGTTGCTGTGGACTTGAGTGACTTTTTGGTTTGTTTCTCACTTATTTTCCCGACATTATTTTGCGCGAATTCTTTCGCACAACGATCAAGACAGAGCACCTTGTTGTCACGAAAGCAATACGATTCTCCTACTACAAGTCTTTTACGGCATATCTGACAACCAAAGCACTCGATGTGGTAGGCGTTGTCTCTTGCACGCATCACGAGCTCAAAGGCTGCAATGGGTTTATTACACTGAGAACATTTTCCAGGGATTCCAAACAACCTAAAGACGAAAACACAAATGTTATATCTCGCTAGATGATATAGCAACTGAACAAAGTCTACAGGAAAACGTACTCAAACGTTTTGATAACTGGTGTGATGATCGGACCCGCCTTTTCTCGCGTAATCTCGGACGAAAATTATCGTCCTCTCTCAATTCACTTATATATGTACATAGTTTCTCATTTGTTTATATTTCACATTTTTATATATAGTTCTTAGGTTTGGGGAATGTAGAGCTACCCTGTAGATATGTCTCCAATAAATCTTTATTATTATTATTATTATTATTATTATTATTATTATTATTATTATTATTATTATTATTATTATTATTATTATTATTATTATTATTATTATTATTATTAAATTCACTTCACTTCTGAACTCTCATTTTCCCCCATATTTGAAGGCTTTCTTACCTTAAATAATCTCTTTTGCAAAGAATCAAATCCGATTTACAGTAAAGGGTCGATCCAATGTCACCAAGTCGGCATTCACAGCAAGCACACTTGAGACATCCTTCATGCCAGAACGAATCAATGGCCCGAAGAACATAGCGATCTGTGATTGGTTGCTTACAGGCACGGCACACGCGCTGATTGGCTGAGACACTTTGTGCGCTAGCTTCAACGGAACCTGGTAAAAATAGACAAAATTAGAGCTGTTTGCTGTAAATAAATAATGTGATATTTTTGCAGTTTGAATTCTCAATACAAATGTTTTGTTTTCTGTTGCCAACCAATAATGCACGCTCTTTGTTTATATGTCTAATCAGGCTGTTTATCGCTAATATATGGCCAATTGTAAAATTAAGAGCAGAATAATTATTTACGTCAACTAAGCTTCAGATATTGTCAAACCTTGCATTGGTCAACTTGTCTTTTTCTGTCATTAATCTCCATAAGAGCATTTAATTTATAGCTGAGTATTAACAGCGGAAATTAAGAAAAATACCGAGATCATTTCCTGTTAGTTGGCTATTGAAAATACTTTGTTTATGTAATTTACAGAGCAAATTAACATATGAACAGTGGTAAAAATATGATTAAACTTAAAAATTGTTATAGTTCTGTTGTGAAAAAGAATATGTTTTCGTTTAGAGGTAAAAATATTCACTTTGTTGACTGTTGCTGAAGTATAGTTTTACTTTTATTCGCATACATTTGTAAAAGCTGCGCAAAGTTCTCTGTCACATAAACTTTAAAGTCTTGTGAATGGTTTAATATCAACTTGAGAATATTTCCTACTGTTTTTAAGTTCATTTTTGAATCAGAATCGAGATTCAGTCCGCCAGCGAGGGGTGCTCAAAAGCTTTTAGAGATTAGTAAAGAATTATTTTTATATTACGCCGTGTTCTTGCTGCTGAAAAAAACGCAATTAATAAACCCACATTTTACTGACATATTAACCGAATATTTTGAAATAAGAATAATTAGCACAACATTATACTCACTCATGGCTCTCTACTTGCTTTTCCTTGGTGTTTTGGGGCTGAAGCTCTGGTCTTGTTGAATGACGGACAGATCCTGTTCAGCTCTGAGCACCTAGAACTTCTTGTCAACTTATGGCCTAATCAACGCCGCAAGGCAAAACACCACGCTCAATGCAAACAGCACTTTCTTAATTATTTATTTTGCTAATTGCCTCTATTTTATAACCATTCTAATTCAAAGGCCTTTTAGTGTTCTCCGACTATTCCAATATCCGTCTGACCGTCACACAACTCTTTGTTTTCCAAAAATGCTCGAAATTTCTGCTCATTAAAATGGTTTATACTATTCCAAGCTTTTCTGGTTCTTGGCTTCATGGATGTGTCGTCTGTGACGTCGAGCAATGTGTTCTTGCTGAACTGCTATTGTTCGTTTTAGCGTATTGTCAAGGGATGATTATTAAAAGCGAAAACAAAACACGACAAAGAGATTAGCATGGTACCATTGAGATGGTGTCGCGCTCTAATTAAGCCAAAGTTTTTTGGGTCTAAATTCTGCTAGGAGATAATCAGAGGAAAGATATTTCAGTCACCTTAGCAGGAGATCATCTGCAACAAGTCGTTGACTTTGCTGTGGCCACTGGTAGGACATGTTTGACATGTTAAGAGGATGTTTGAATATTTTTCAACACTGTTGACATAATTAGCAGCGTTTGATAGCTAGTGCGCTCTCGTAAGTGTTTTTGAAAGTGGAAGAAGGCCTATTAAAAAACAATGAAAGACGAAATGAAAAATACCTTTAGAATACTTCATTTCGACTGCTCACTTCACTTTTAAACACCTGATAGTATGAAAAAAAGTTTAGTTTTTATATTTTGACTTTTCCTGTTAGTAGGTCAGTCAATGTCAGTAAAACCGTCTTTTTTTCTAGAAAATATTGAAAGCACATAGATAAGAACGTAAAAAAGATCTACCGATCGACTTTAATTTTGCCTGGTCTGATAAAACTGGAATTTTTGTCGGAGCAAATTTGTAAATATAATACTTTAGAATTCTTGATGGTTTCCGTTATCAGTTTATCTCAGTTTAATAATCGATTCTTTTTCAACAATTTTCAGTACAAAAAGCAGGATAAATAGCAAGTACTAAAACGCTCTTTAGATGACATTGATAGGGGGCAATAAATATACATGTATAGAAATCATCGCGCAGGTGCTGTGAATTTAACGTCGTAATTGTACTAAATTATTAATACAGCTTTTGGCAACGTCACTTAACTAGTCCTTGGATATTAAAGCTAATAAGACTCTTTCAAAACTAATTCAAAAGATCATAATTATATTGTCGAAAGGTGATATCATCGTTAGGGTTAAGGAAAAGGAGAAAAATTCGATCAATACTTAGCAAAAAATTCCGCCTGGGTTCAATTAAGCCGACACGGTAATTGTAGAATAATCAATTTTTGAATAAACTATGCTCGTAGCGATAATACTTAAGTACGCTGGGACACCACATGTGCTTGTTTTGTAAAGTCAAGGAAACAAACTCCATTAATCGCCGCCTGTTTTTAATGTCTTTTTAATTGCAGATTGCTTTTAAACCGACACGCAATTTACGTTTTCTTTCTTTCCTTCTTTCCTTCTTTCTTCCTTTCTATCTTTCCTTCTTTCTTTCTTTCTTTCTTTCTTTCTATCCTTCTTTCTTTCTTTCCTTCCTTCCTTCCTTCCTTCCTTCTTTCTTTCTTTCTTTCCTTCTTTCTTTCTTTATCTTTCTTTCTTTCCTTCTTCCTTTCTTTCTCTTTCGTTCTTTCTTTCGTTTCTTTTATAATGAAAGCCGCCCCTCCTATTCTTTTTTTTTTTTTTGGCTTTATGCTTGCCAAAGTTAACCAGGGCCTATTAAAATCAACAGATGCCAAGTTTTTACTAGTTTAAATAAACATTCACCAATATACAAAAACCGTCCACTGTTTCCTTTCCTAGCCTTCCTTTTTAACGTCTCTTTGCTTTCACGTCGTCTTCTCTGTACATGTAGCTTTCGGTTTAATCTATGGATCAGTGCCTGTAGATGTAATAAAGAATTTTCCTATTTCTTTTTAGAAAACCCTGACCCGTGTTCGCGTTTAAGATGTCCAAATGGGTACCGTTGTAAAGTGAAGAATAATAAACCAAGATGTGAAGGTACAGTATGTTACTATACATCGAAAAATGATATACTTGTACGCGAGCCGGTTCAGTCCCCACTTAACGGCATCGCAAAAGTCCAAAAGAGCATAATTACAATAAACAACATTTGAAATCAAGCGCATGTTTGTAAACACAAGGAATGACTTGTACCCCACACATTTACCCCCGGTGGACATCTCTATAGGATTTTCTCTTTCCAACTGGGACTGTTTCCTGAAATACCGATTGGCAATTAGTCTTAATCCTGAGATGAGATCACCGAGTTTTTTGCTTGTATTTTTACCGCCGCACGTACGTACAAAGGGCGCTTAATTGTACATGTACTCATTGTGGAAACGGGTTTATGTCGACCGGGATGCGTCGACTCAAGCGGCGTATGGTTCGATCCCAATAACTAAATTCATATTAAGGACCGAAAATGGTCCGTTCTACTGAAAACTCGTTTTCAAATGGAAATCTCTTCTAAAGAGCCAAGACGAAGACGGCAAACTCTTTTCAGATTAAATTTTGTCAAACCGTCTTCGAGTCTGATCTGAAGACGAATTTCCAAAACGGGTCCAGTTCCCGCCGTCTTAATATGAATTCGGCCAAGAGAGCATAAATAAGTATTTATGCTCTCTTGATTTGGCTAAAATGTTAACAATACGATGGTCATATCAAAAGGCTTATTTTATGTCTTAAGTTTTAATTAGAGAACACTTTTAACACTAAAATGCTACTGTACGTAAATAAGGTATGTGACGCTTTACGTGATGGTCGAAAGTCAGGAAAAAATCATACATTTATCATTCATATTATTTCACTTGGATACCATACTCTTTCCTTTTGACATACACTGGCATTTTCTGATCTATTGCGCTGATGTCAAGGACACTAGACAGCAAACTATACAATTAAGATAAATAACGTAGCGGTATTCTTTGATGGAACGAGAAGGCTCATCAAGTATCTTTTGACACGTGCCTTCTTTGTCTCTTTCTTTCTTTCTTTCTCTCTTTCTTTCTCTCTCTTTCTTCCTTCCTTCCTTCCTTCCTTTCTTCTTTCTTTCTTTTTTTTTTTTCTTTCTTTCTTTCTTTCTTTCTTTCTTTCTGTCTTCCTTCCTTCCTTCCTTCCTTCCTTCCTTCCTTCTTTCCTTCCTTCCTTCCTTCCTTCCTTCCTTCCTTCCTTCCTTCCTTCCTTCCTTCCTTCCTTCCTTCCTTCCTTCCTTCCTTCCTTCCTTCCTTCCTTCCTTCCTTCCTTCCCTCCTTCCTTTAATTTCTTTCTTTTGATCAATCGATTCACTTCTCCTCGTTTTCCTTATTTTACCAGATATCGACGAATGTCTAAAGAATCCCTGCAAAAAGGACGAGACCTGTAAGAACATCCCTGGTCATTACTACTGTTTGTGTCCAAAAGGCTACAAAAGGTTCTCCGGGTATAATTATTGCGAAGGTAACTAAAATATATATGGAAAAATAATGATGAATGGAAAAGTTTGTTATTGCTAGTAAAAGGCGAGAAGAAGAATATTATCTCACTTAATTTTCATCACCTTTTGTACATATCGATATGCGCAGTTCATTTTATTGATACACCTAATTGCAAAAACGTTGTCACATAGAAAGATATAATAAACTTTAAAAATAAAAATAACAAATAACAAATAGGAATTACTAGTTAAAAATGGCGAATTTAATAGATTTTCTCTTGCAATTCAAAGCAAATGTAGATATTACAGTTATATGTTGGACATTCGTCTTCTTTCTATTTCTTCAGCCTGCTGCCAATTCACGATCAATCAAACACCACTTCGTTGTTGCAGTGAACCTCGTGCATGCTTTTATTTCTTCTTAAAACTACCAAGGATATTTTAAACACTGTAGTTTTGATGTGAAGCACCTAAATCTTTCTCGGTTTTACTGAAATGTATGACAAACTTAAATCGAATGTACACGAGAGTTTTTTTCAGTATTTGCTTTGAATTCGAATTAAATCTTCTGATTATATTCGCCGTTTTTAATTAATTCCTATTTGTTATTTTCTAATTTTTAAAAGTTATTTTTCTATGACAACGTTTTTGCAATTAGGTGTATTATATGTCAAATCAAGAAGTTTAGCAAGAGAAATAAAAGGGGCTCTTCTAGCGTTCACTTGGGAGCCACCGATAAAGAGGCATCCTCGGGATGCATGCTGGCTCCTGCATCGCCCGCCGGGTAACAAGATACAAAAGGTAGCCTGTCAATAGAGCAGCTTTAAGGGATTGGCCAGATAATAAAGATGTCCGCTATAGGCAAATAAGACACTTATCAACATATGTGGTACTCTCATGTGAAAAACTTGATACTTTACTGAAAATAGTGCCGTGAGCCGTTTCCCCTTTAGGGAAAGCCTTTCTCCCTCAGCTGTTGTGTTTTATCTTATCTCACGAGTTCAGGGGTAAATATTTATCAAGCTAGCTCACTTCACGTTACCCCTCTCTACGGGCAAACGCGTATCAAGAGGGAGATTAAAGTGACAGTATTTAGAAAAGACCTATTATATGTATAGCACGAGTCATACAATCGATTTCATAAGGGTTGTAGTATACATTTATACATATATATCCAATGAGATACTATGTCTGAGTTAGGTATTATATCTAATGCTTGCTTTGTTTACAGTGGTAGTAGTTTGTTTACACTAAGCTATACCGCTAGTTTCCGCTAGAGGCACTCCACTGTACTCTCTCACACACACACACTACCACTACATTGACTGTTTTAAGCATACAACTCTCAGCTCACATGTTGATTTTGTACGGAGGAGGAAAACCGGAGGACCCGGAGAAAAACCTTCGAAGTTCGGGAGAGAACAAGCTCACAAATTCAAGTCACATGTGATGCCCCCGTGAGGGATATCTAAAAACTCATTTCAATGTGATATATCATAATAAAGCTTATGAAATAAGAATTCGGATCTTTTTAATTATCACGCTTGCCGTTGTCATGGCAACGACCGAAGATCAGCAAAAGGACCTAAAATTCTTATATAAAAATCATATCTCGATTTCTTTTTTGGTGAAAGTTTTTTAAACTTGCATATGTTGATTTCCCTACTTGATGTTTTATCTGAGACAAAAAATCTGCAATGCAGAATTCATAAAATATCGCAAAAACTTTAGATAAAAAACTTCACCATTACATATGTTTTGGCTATACAATCTTCACCTAATTAATTAAGTATAGAAAAAAATGACAAAAAATTAAAAATTCTAACAAACAGTTTTTGAGTTATTGTGCATTGAAGATGCGAGAATTTGACAAAAAAGTGCTATTGTTTTGTTCAATCTTTTGTATTTCGTCGTCATTATCCGCGCGCGCTCAACATTTCGAGCCTCCATAATTGATACCTCTGAGGATTAACAAGGACTAAAATATGTTTTGGAAATGTTTGTAAGAAGCGCCCAATTTCAGTGGTATTTTTGATTTTGCATTTAATTCGATTTTGTGTAAAATTTTCAATGTAAACTACAATCTTTCTGCAGTCGAGTATATGTATAAAATGTGTTTATCTATTTCTCCCATGTAGACATTAATGAATGCCGGTTCCGTGTATGTCAGCATCGTTGTACCAACACGCGTGGGTCCTACAAGTGTTCATGTAGAAATGGGTATCAATTAGTGGGAACAAGTCAATGCGTCAGTAAGTATTACAGTAAATATGTGGGGGGTGGGGTGGGGGAGGAAGAGGGGACGTTTGTGAGGGGGTGGGGTGGGGGAGGAAGAGGGGACGTTTCAGCTACGCAGGGCTATATGCTCCGCAAACCTCATACCTCACGTTACAAGACGCGCGCAAAACAACTGCGCATGCGTGAATTTTCCAAAAGAAAATTGCACAGAAAATCAAACGTAATAGCATTTTGAGTTAAAATTAATATTGTATTTACTAATTTTACAAAAAATATATCATGCGTGAAAACCTATATTAGTGACAGTATCAGAAATAAATTAAGTATATATTTCAAATACAAAAATTGTACAGCTTGGGCTACCTGTGGTTTACCGAATAAATCTATGGAAATGTTCCTTGGCTTCCATGCTTTTTTCTTCGGAGTGTAAGAAAAATTGTGAGAGTGTAAAAGCATATGCAAAGTGCTGCAAGTTCTGCAAAGATCAACGTGAGACACTTAGAGAATTCCTTATACTTGGCGGTTTGAACAACGTTAGTTTTACACACATGTGACCAGCTCACGTTCAGTTTTGACATCCATTTGGTAAGATATGTTGGGCTTCCTGTGTGACAAATTGAAGCCAGGGCGGGCGGAGAAACAACGAAATCGAGGCTTTGTTTTAAGAAGATCGTAACAGATTCCCAGTTCTCTTAACACGTTCAGTTTTGACAGTAACCAACCATTTGGTAAAATGTGTTAGGCTTCCAGTGTAAAAAATTGAAGCCATGGCGGAGGAACAATGAAAGAGAGGCTCTGTTTAATGAAGATCGTACTAGCGAGCTCGAATTATTTATAGAATGATTTAGCTAACGCAACGCGACGCGAGAAAAAGACGTTCGTTCGTTGTGTGACTACCGTGACAACGTCGCGACGATGCCATTTCGCTTGTTTTCACGTCATTTCTAACAAAATTCGTCAGCGCGCTGCGTCCTGTTTCACGTCGGGTCGCGTTTGCCAAATCACTCTATTTAACAATTATTCCTAGATCTCTTAACACGCGCTTCCGTATCCTGATTATCCATATACAATTTCTTATCTTTAGACATCAATGAGTGCCAGACATTAAAGCCATGCCAATCAAAATGTATCGATACTCAGGGAAGTTATGAATGTGCTTGTGAAGCTGGTTATAAACTTGATACTGACAAAAGATCGTGCAAAGGTAAGCGTTGGGATTATTTTAGTTTTTGAAACTTAATTTTTAAACCAGAGAGCGGACTATTCATATTATATCATGGAAGCTGGTTGCTCCATAAATTATATTAGAAAGGTAAGCTGTTTTGTCATCCATATCACCCTTTGAAATATAATATTGAGAACAAAAACAATTAACGACGACGACAACAACAACAACAACAACAGCAGCAGCAGCAGCAGCAGCAGCAGCAGCAGCAGCAACAACAACAACAACAACAAAACGTAACGAAACCCGCGTCAAGAGCGTACGTACAGTGGCGGATCCAGGGGAGGGGCCAGGGGGGCCGGTGCTCCCTCCTTTCATTTGGATCCAATTTTTTTTTCTTTTGAGAAAAATTCTTTTATAATAGGAAAAATAACCCGCTTACGCGCACAATAGACCACATAAAAGTTGTTCTAAAATTACTTTTTGAGCGCACACATGCCAAAAATAACCCACTCCCAAAAATTGGCACTTGATGGTGTCCCACCCTTTCAAAATGTCTAGATCCGTCACTAAAGAAGCGAAAACGGCTAAGGGTAAATTGATGATATGCCATAACTCGTAATACTGAATTAAGTAAAGAAATTGAAATGACAAAAACGTACAGAAAATGTCTCGAGACAACATCATTGCAAATTCAATGCCCCTCTCTATATAGCTCCTTTCGTGACGCTCAGTAGTCGTTTTTCTTATGACGACGGTCCACTGACGGGCCATTACGAAGTACTATTCGTTACTTAAGCTCAAATCTTTTTAAATCGACCATCATCTAGTGATTTGCTCTTGCTAAAATACTGTTGTTAAATTAAGCAAAACTTTAAAACCTGAACTCCACTGATGTTGTATTTTGCAGATATCAATGAATGTGTGGAGGGCAGAGGGCGTCTTTGTATACATCAGTGTGTGAATACGCCTGGTAGTTTTAAATGCGTGTGTCGTTCAGGATGGAAGTTAGCGGGAGATGGATATGGATGTGAAGGTAAATCAACGAATATTCGATATAACTACCCCGTAGTCTCCTTCTCAGCCCTTTGAGGCTCGTGACAAGCCTTAAAAGGGCTGCGAAAGCTAAGAGACTAACTACCCCGAGAAATAACGGCCAATATACAATTGAAGCTTCAACTTTTACTTTTGATTTTCGTCTCTGATCTACTAATTTCAGCACCCTCCTGCATTGACTTCCGGCTACACTTGGTTCGACTTGCGAGCAACTTGGAACATGGCTATTTTCCCCAAGTTGATTCCTCGCCCTTGAACATATGTAGTTCAATTTAAAAACCTATCAAGTTGTTTTGTGTTTTTTATCTGAATTTCAAATTTCCTTTTCTGTAAGTAAAAAAGTGCTGTTAAGTCGTCGAAAAAATGCGGAAATTCTATGGACTTTTCCTGACCTTTTCCCAGAATTCATCATGCATGATTTAGCGCGCGCATGCAAGCAATGCAAGGTTAGGGTAAAAGAGATCTTAAGAAATGATGGCATTCTTCGGGAAGTCTTGCATTTATATGGTTATGTCATTTTAGAAGTAGTAGAGAATTTCCTTACTTTTATCGGAATATTTAAGGTACTACACTCATTTTCTGCTGATTTGTTTTTAGTATATCTATTGCTGGCTTTAATATCTTTCACTTTGACCTCGCTTGCGCGCGCTGAATCGTAATGGATTCTGGGAAACTCGGGGAAAGTCCATAATAGCAAAAATAAATGTACGCATGCGCGTTGGTGAGAAAGTGTAGAGTAATCTGGAGTAGGAGGAATTTGATCTTTTAGAACAGAGAACTTTAAGATAAAATTTGATTGAAATATATTCCAATGCATGTTCCTGTTTAATGTTTTTTTTTTTCTTCTTTTTTTTTTGACTGAGATTTTTGTCGTTTGTTTGTTGATCAGATGTGGACGAGTGCATAAATGACCCAAATATTTGTAGTTCGGACAGAATTTGTGTCAACACCTTTGGATCTCACGACTGTATCTCGTTCCCTTGTCCTCCACCAAATTTAGTCTCAAGGGAAAACCGGAATTACTACCGTTTGGACACCAGAAGGTTTGTTCTTTAGCATTCTGTAAAGAGTAAAGAGGGATAGTGGAAGGAGGGGAAAGAGTTGTTGGAAAACTGGAATTACTACCGCTTAGACACTAGAAAGTTTGCTCTTTAGTATTCTATCTCAACTATCCCCTTTAACTCCCTACGCTATTATTAGGGATTGGGGAGGTAAAAAGGGGGGACAGGGGAGGGAAATGTAAAGGGGGAAGAGAGAGAGATTCCTCATTCAACTATTTCAGGGAATCAGTAAGGAATATATAGCACGCACTTAGTAATCCAAATGGGAATAGTATTACTGACTTTCTATATAAGCTACAGCACCCTCTGACTTAGTCATTTATCCCTTCCAAGCTATCACTAACTGGTGTAGAAAGATAACACATCCTTCTATGAATCACATATATGGACATTGATTCAAGTGATATCCTTTTTGTGATGTCCATCTTTCAGTTGGTCTAGCCTCCTCTCTTCCCGGCACAAGATTACAAGCCACGCCCTCTTTCCCTCTCAACTTCTCATGGCTAATGAAACATTTCCAGCACTGTGAAATTCATGTAGAATTTGTGGCCAACTTTAATCCCAGCTTAACTTACATTTTTATTTTTACTGTAGTTTGTGTAAAAAGGATAATTGTTTAGCGGGAGACAAAGCGTGCTTCGATTTAAAAGACAAAGCCTATCAATTCTGGACGTTCATTCGTGAAGTCCGTTCGCGCCCTGGGGATTTGTTCGCATACAGAATAGTACTCCAAGGTAAGAAAATATTTTAGCCGTTTAGTTTTGTGCTTTTAAAACAGATTGGCTGTATGCACAGTCGCGAATCCAGCCTAAAATCTAACCGATTAATCTAACAGAAATCGTTTTGTGTTATTTGACCAATTTTAGTAAACCTCCTAGGCAACACCGTCCTCGGAGACTCAGGGCGTCAGGGAGGGGGAGGGGAGCGGAGGGGAAAGGAAAGAGGGGAAAAGGACGCCCTGGGCTTTTGACTACCCTAACTTGTCTTGAAGACAAAGTTCAAATGACAAAAATATCTGGCTCATTTCAATTATCGCTATGATATAGTGACAGTTGCTCAGCCATATCCTGTGAGAAGTTCCTCAAATACATCTTGTTTCACCAAGGTCTTTGCAATTTATCTATAGTTTTCACTCTAAACTCATTGCTATTGCAAAATACATGAAAGAGATTACGTATATATTGTTTAAAAGTCGCGATGAGCTGGAAACATGGTTCTTTTCAAACTAAACGTGACAGCTTGTATTGTTTAAAGTCGTGGCGATGCGTGGGTCAACTTGCTTACTGGTAATTTTAGATGATTTTAATCTAATGGCAAAAACGCTTCTGATTGGCCTCATTATAATTTAATTATAATGAGGACAATCAGAGCCTTTGTTGACGTTTGGCTTCAAGACAAGTTAGGGGTAGTCAAAAGCCCAGGGCGTCCTTTTCCCCTCTTTCCTTTCCCTCCGCTCCCCTCCCCCCTCCCTGACGCCCTGGGTCTCCGACGACGAGGCAACACTCACTTTTGAAATTTCTGAATCGGGATTCCTGTGTTGCGCGCTCGAGAGACTTCGCAGCACAGAAATCCCGATAGAGTACGAGGTAGCCGCGATTGTCTCCTGATTGACTGAGGAGGCTAATGTAAGTCTTGGTTCGGGTTTCTAACTTAAATATGTATTGCAGCTCGATTTCCGATTTCGAGCCAAACTGAATTGCTTTGTTTAACATTATTTTCATATTAAAGCAACATTCTTTTTAGACTACGCAGATAAAGAAAAAGTCAAAATAAACTACTACTTCCGGAGGGGCAATGAAGAAGGACTTTTTGAAATCCAAGGCCCAACAAAGGAAGAAAACAGAATATTCATACGGAACAGATACGCTTTTCCCAAAGCAGCCACTTATAAGTTAGAGTTTGTGGGAGAGGTGTTTTATGACTCTGAGCTGGTGTCGCGATACGTCCATTACCTCTATGTGTATGTCTACGGTCGAAAGCTTTCATAGACGCTAATCTAACGACACCAATTTTTTTTCTCAAACATCTTTTACATAAAGGTACTTCAAATCGCCTCGTACCTTTTTGTAAATTTATTTTCTAAGACGGATTTATTATCTATTAGCCAATGCATTTGAAATTCAGAAGGCTTGCTTTGACCAATCAAGATACGAGACGCTTAAAACTTTATACAGAACGTGTAGTAAGATATTTCGTTTGGTTGTTCCCTAAGATAACAACACTTGTCCTGCAGTCCACAGCAACTAGCTACTTTGTCAGACCGACTGATTTTCCATGAGGTTTTATCTATATCTATTAATAACATGTAATAACGAATTTGTTGATAAGTTAAAAACTAAAATAAACTCGTAGACAATCTATCATCATTTAGATTTTTTACTTTAACTGTGCAAGGATAATGATAAAAATCACAAACGAGAAACAAACGGAATGAGTTTTATATAATAATTACGCGCGTTCTGATTGGTTCAGACCGTGTGTGATTACGGTACGTACATATGCAAGGATGACGTCATTCAATCTTACGCGCACTCTTATTGGTTGAAATGTTTCTGTGCATATTATATGAAGCAAATAGAGCACATTTTTCTCGACTTCGTCTCGTGGCGGTTTTGCTATCGTTGTTGTTGTTTGTTTGTATTTTGTTCTCACCACATTTTGATCGTGACGTCATCTGTGCATCTATTAGAGTACAGACGCACGGATATGGAACGACGGTTCATGTGCAATAGATGCAAGGTGTGACGTCATGTTGGATCGTTTACTTGAGTTGTCTCGATAATGCGGAGTGATTTTTCGGTCAGCTAAACAGACACCACAGACAAGTCTCCAAATAATGTTTTATACCTACACTTCCAGAATCCTTTTCGGTAGCGTTTTGTTATGTTAGTTTTCACCAGCCTAGTCCCCAGGCGTCTGTGACGTCACGTTTAGAAACGAGAGACGGGAAAGCCTGGGGACTAAGCTGAGTTTTCACTATTGTCGTATTGGTATTCTCAAAGGAGTTTTAACATTTGAATATGAAAACGATTGCGGTAGTTTAGGTATGACACGTCATAAACTAAGGGTCTATATTTAAGGAATCCAAAATACTCACGGCGGGCATAAACAGGCCTAAAAGTGATCACTATCAATATTGAGTTCTTTATTAATTATGATTGTCCTGCTGATAAGAACTCCAAAACTGAAAACCGTTTTCAATTTGCATTTCTAGAACTCAAGTTATCATTTTTTTTATACTCAAATATTTTTCCCGGGAAATTTTGGCGGGAAAAATTCAAATAAAACCTTTAGGAAAAAATATCGCTTGTTTTAATTTTTTCGTTTCAAAAGATTTCTCTTTATTTGCTGTGCTATTCAAAGGAGAAGAGAGGACCTTATAACTTGTTCTTTTTAGAATTTTCGATTTTCCTCTAGCAAGACAGAAAATTGAGTTTGAAAAAGTAACTAAATCACCCATACGTCATTTTGACGTCATCATTATTTAAAACCACTATATAACGCAGTCTCTATAAGGTATATCTATGAATATCGAAAGTACTTCATATCAGATTTTGTTGCCTGACGGTATTTTATTGAAAATTGTATTATTGTTAGTTAATAAGGGTAAGTTTAAATTCATTATGACGTCAAAATTGATGACGTCACTAGAATCATAAAATCGCGTTTATCTCGAGGTCCTTTGATCAAAACACAAAAATTTCTTCGAAAATGCCGTTTACTACTCAAAACACAATATAATATGCACTTTGTGTGCCCTTTGGTGAAAAATTGCGTCTTTTGATTACTCTTTAAAAATTTACCATGACGTCATAGTGACGTCACGGAACTTCAAAAATATCGCAAAAAATTTTGCTTTGTGATTACTTCAATATCTGAAAGTTTCACGGTATTTACCTTAAAACCTATTGAGATACTTCAAAATAACCTAAAAATGGCACATTTTAAAGTGCTGTTTTAGGGCTCGTTTGTGCCCGCCGTGACTGTGATATAAACACGATGGAAGATGTAGAGCAAGAGAAAAGCAAGCTTAGGAACACGAGGCGTAGCCGAGTGTTTCTCTTGCTTTTCGAGTGCTCTACATCTTCCAGAGTGTTTATATCACAGTACAGAGACATAAGCGATCGTTTTATATTGCTTTTATAAAATATTTTCGACGTTTTTTAAGCGAGCCATGTCACTGTCCTCTGATATAAACATGGTAGCCAGCCAATCAGCGCGCGCGTTATATCTCAAATATTTTATAAAGTTAGATATCTCACACTGTATTTATACCAGATCGATAGTGACGCAATTAAGTTCATCTAATTGCCAAGTAATCATCTCTATAAGTTGAACTAAGAGTCTCTTTGGACAATGCGGCTAAGAGATCTGACGATTTGATCTCGTTCACTGGAGGGAGAACTGGAAAAGGTTTCCACACGGTGATAACCTAAAACAACAAAGCACAATGTAATGCTTATAAATGTGGTCGACGAAAACAGTCATGAGAGTTATGTGGAAAATATGTCCCCTTAAAAGGAGGGAAGGGGGGAGGAAGCAATACAATACATTGCAATACAGTACATAGGCTCAGACGGCTGAAATCTGAGCCTATACAATACATTACAATTACGTATATTTTAATAGTACCATATAATAACAGGAGAAAATACTTTTACGGAAATTACAGTTAAACAGAAATTTTGGTACAAGTCACCTATAATTACCATAACTGGCTACCCGAGATAGGAGGCTTACATTTTAGTCATTACGTAACGTCACTGTGCAATGAAGAATGTAGTTCAGTGGTCTGTTAGCTCAGTAGGGCCCTCCGTAACGTCCGTAACAGTCCTGGATGTCAGTGGTTGATCGAAGGCTGGTTTACGCTAACCCATATGATACACCTATTTCAAAAAAGGTTGTCGTACGAGAGGTCTCAAGCCTACGCGACAAGGCCGAAAAGCAGTACGGGTAGTAGGCAAAACATTACTCTCCTTTCAGGTTTGGTATTGATTTTAGCACCAACAAGTGAAGTTCTTTAGGGAAGCTATTTTGAGTTGTCGTATGGCTGATTTGCTCTAGTAATTTCTACCCATACTCCCTTTCGGGTGAGTCGCGTAAGCTTTTGCCGACAACATTAATTGAAATAGGTATATATTCCATGCATATACTCAATGCTGTCGGATAGAAATCGTCAGTAATAGTGCTTATTTTATGCATACCTGTTCTGGTCTTGTATAAGGAAGAATGACGTTACTAGGGTAAGTATGTAAAACATTACCCATCTTAGTTGGAGGTGGCGATGGTTGCTGTGGCAACGGCTTGTTACGGTAATCAACAGAGTACCCAGTAGATCCAAGCTCGCGCGATGGGTCGGGAGGGAACCATTTTGGGCTGAAATATTACAACACACACCATCTTGAATTCTTGTCGAAAAAAAAAACTCGGCATAACAATCACAAGTTGACAAAGTATTTTTAAATGTAAAGAAGAGTGCTTTATAGAACATTACCGGCAACTTTTGGCAGGAGTACCAGTTTCTCCTCTGAAGTTTCTTCGGAAAGTTGTGGTCAAGGGTGACGATGGTGGTAGAACAAGCTTTGTTCCTTTATAAATAATTATATTCAGTTTACATTTGAATTTTAGCGTTATTTCAATGAAAAATTACTGTTTTTAAACAATCTTTACAGTTTTTAAACAATCAATTTTTACTCCCGCATGGACACTGCCTTAAAATGACAAAATGGTAAAATTCACTAACATGCGGTTACAGTTTTCTAAAGTCTTACCGGCACCTTTTTTTCCCAGTCAACAGAACGAATATAGCTAGCTAATACCTTTACCTCTGTTTGGTAAATGTAGCGGCGTTTGCTGTTTTTTATCGCTAAAAACGGCCTTATAATCTTCTCTGTATGTGCTTGTGCCTTTAGGTTTATTTTCAAGCCACAAGTCATCATTTTGGGAAACTAGTTGTTTGATAAAAAGAAAAGAAATAAATATCTCATCGTTAGAGATAGACTGATACGGTTGCTAAGGTGTACGTTCCTACCTTTGGCTGCACGAGCCATTGGTCTGGCAATTCCAGCTTTTTTCAGTGGAAATATCCGATGTTGGACATGTTTTTGGTTGGTCTTCTTCATGTTTTGACATGAGTCATAGTTGCTACTCTCTTTTAATATCCGTAGGTAAGCATTAGCACTTGTTAAGTACACCAACGTGAGCCTAATTAACACATACTAAACCGCTAAGTACAAACCATTCTTTTCGGTAATGGAGCCGAAAGACTAACTCTCCAGGGAAAACGAAGTTATTTGGGGGGACGGGTGGGTGGTGGGATTACTGCTTTACTCGAGTTTTGTACGTTGCTATATAATTTGTATATTTTGTTTTTTATTTACATATTCTGCTGTAGCCGTATACAGTCATCCTATCGGATCGAGCGAGTATTTTCCGACTCCGGAACTCCAAGTCCATTCCTTGTCTCTGTCCATTCCTTCAAGCCAAGGAAAAGTTAACATTTTTCCATACTATCAAAATTTAGAACTGTTCTATAATATGCTTTACTGTTCAGTAAGCTTATAATCCATTTGGAGACCGTGTTGAAGATTTTAAAGGACTTACGAAATATCTAGATTATTGTAAGACTATAAGTATACTAAAATTACCATGCTAGTGATAAGATGGTAGCGTGGCCGAGCGGTCTAAGGCGCTGGTTTAAGGCACCAGTCTCGTAAGAGGCGTGGGTTCGAATCCCACCGCTGCCACTATCTTTTTTTTTTCTTTTCTTACGGCTACAGCTTTACTACGTTTCTTTATTTAAATATCAGTTCCTCGAAGATTCATTTCCGTTTATTTCAACTTAACTAATGTTATTTTCGCTAGGAAGATAAAATTCGTCTGACCATTTTTTTTTCATCTGACGTCATCAGTCACCTTTTATGATGATCAATAGTTTAGTTCGTAAATGTAGCTTATAGAATTGACTGAATAACAACATATTCACACAGTGTTTAGTTTATTTTCTCTAATTCTTTAAAATATAAAAATTATACAATTTTTCTTTTTTTGAATCATTTTAAGTATAAATTACTTTTTATTAAACAAACCTTATGAAAAGCAAATGAGCTAAAAAATTTAATACCGTCACAAAAACATAACATTACTTGTAACATACAAATTTACCATAACTTCGATGTTATAAATGAAGTATATCCAGTCTGAAAAGTATTATTAAAAGCGCTTTGATTGGCTAGATCACTTCTCTTTTTTATATAATTTTTATATTTGAATGTTTCAATGATAAAAGATATACAACACTACGCCAAATATTTTCTCCGTTACAAATATATCTTACAGATTATAAAATCAAATGCTCAATCTCATTTATGCAGCTTACAGGCAGGAAGAATCTTCGTCTGTGACTCAATGCACCGTCACGGACCGTTACCTAATGCACACTGCGTGACCCGCATTGCGTGACAAAAACGATTTCAGTCCGCAATTTGCAACTTTTTGTTGTCTTTTGCCCAGAAATGATCTCTTCTATTCTTTGCCTTTTCTAATGTTTCAGAGGCTGTCGATGCTCTACTTGCCATCGATACTTCTGACATAACATCATCATCTTGGTATTTATTCTTTGCTGGAATATAGGATCCATCTTGGCTTCTTACACTAGTTGATGGGCTGTAGTTCCAGTGGTAGCCATTTTGTTTTCTAGACCTATTTTGCTGTCGTTCAGGCGAAAAGGTCAGAGATTTTTCTAACTTGTCATTCAAGATGTTAGTTGTCATATCATAATGGTGTCTTCTTGCTTGACCTGTTTCTCGTAGCTCTGGCGTAGGGGAGCGACCACGGTCAAGGATAAACTGACCATTTTCTGTTGCATTCGTTTCTGTGTAAGATGTTGAGAAGGAATGATTTGATTCACTTGGTGATGATGGCCTGTCCTTCCAAGCTTCTTTCCTAACAGGTGGTCTTTCATCTTTTCTTGTTTCTTCCTTCCTCTTGTCATTTCTTCTTTTTACTTTCTCGTTCCTTTTAGAGGAATGGTTTGAAACTTCAGAAACTGACTCATTGTCTTCATAGTGTTTTGCATTGAGCCTATTTTGATGATCAAGTTCCTCACGAGAAAAATGTGTTCCTCTTGCCTGATGAGCATAACCATATGCTTCATTTCGTCTAGTGATGGCCTAAATCAGAATAATAAAATTAAAACAACATCAATTAACAAATTGTTGGAAAATGTTCAAAACTCAAGTGGAGTCACAAGTGTAGCCAGTGGTTTCACTGCAAATTTTTGAACATTTTCTGACATCAAATCAATTGTCAATAATAGTACAGACAATAAAAAAATGCTTGTGATTTGTTTTTTATTTTTACAGCAAGGTGAAAAAAGGTGATAAAAGGTGAAAAATCCTCATCGAATGAGGTTACAGAACTAGTGCACACGACAGAACATGTCAGCACAATAAATTGTCTGGACTCTTATTGATAATGGGTTTCAACCAATCAGATTATTAGATTTTTTTCCAAGTGTTGAAAAATCAGATATTCAAAGCCTTAATATATAAATTTTAGTGTGTTTAAGTATCAAAATGTACCTCCTTGTACCAATCCATCTTGGTTTTTGATGGATAAACCTACAAAAAAGGAAAACTGATTTAACCATACAACACATGAAGTATCCCACAAATGCACAAAATTCAGACTTACAGGAGAAGGGCGGGCTTGAAGTTCTGGTGATTCAATCCATGCACCATCTATATACTTAAATCGACTGCTATATTCAGAGTCATAAACCCTTGAATAAGGAAAACAAAATAGTAAAATTATTGTCCACAGAACGGCAAAACTAAGTGTTCCCATACACATAGGTTACTGTATAGTTTCAGGGGTGGGTCACAGAGTACATCTTACATGAGCATGCTTTATATCAATCACATGAGCACCCTTTGAATCAATCTATGTAAAATCATCATTTTTAGAAGCTTACAGAAAAAGAATTCCATGGTTGCTTAAGTTTTAGGGTTATTTGAAATGCAGCAAAAATATTTGATCCAAAAGTCAAAACTATATATTACTATATATTTTATATTATAGTTAGTGTGACACCACTAGGCTTTACTCACTTAATAAAGTTTGGGGCCCACAGTGATTGGTCAGCCGTTGTGGGTTACCCGCCCCTAGGGGGTAAAGCTTAATAAATAAATAAATAAAGATGATGATGAACTACTGGTATAGTTTTGCACTGTAATAAATACCTTATGTCATCTCTATCAGGGGATTTCATATACTGAGAGTTGTCTGAAGGCTTTAGAAGTCTTTTATCTCCTATACTTGTTGCTGTTCGAATACCAGCAGGAGGCATACGATCAGGAGATATACCTTTTAAAAATGCATAAATGGTACATAAATGTTGTTTAGAGAATATTGACAGCTTCATGTCACAAGAAAGTTCACTAGTACCTGATTTTGCTCCTCCAATGGCAGGTTTGGGTTTTGGAACTGGTGACTTTTCCTTTTTACTTCGTTCTTTACTTTTTCTCTCATTTATCCCATAATCTTGTGCATATGTACTTCTTCTCTTGAGGCCATCCGAAACATAATTATACCCAGAAACTTTGCCAGGAGATGTCTTGAACAATTTCTTTTCAGCAAGTAGAAGGGGGGATTCCTGTCTTTCTTGTGCATTGCTTTTTGACTAGAATGTAAATTTAAGGGAATACAACTGATGATAACTGAAAATGTAGAAATTACAGCCAGGATTCATGCCAATAATAATTTTACTGGTTACAGCGCATTAAGCCTTAAAGTATGACTAGCTATAATGTATTCACATCCTTTTGAAAGAGCAATCATCTAATCAGCACCCAAAGATTCTCTTCTCTTATCTCTTATCTAAGTGATAATTGGAGGATGGTGAGATTAAAGTGTGTGAATAAATTAACACAAGTCATATAGTTTTGAGCTTTGTGCAGTAACTCTGGCTTGATATTCAAGAACATTTTACTGAGTGACACTGTACTCTAGTCTGATGATAGCTGCTGACACATTATTTCAATTGACAAGATTTTGAACAAGTTCAAGAATATATACCATCACTAGAATAGATTTCACTTTAAACCTATCATTTTTCAATTTTTCATTTTTCACATTGTGTCATGTTTGCTCATTCTGCTAAATATAGTAACCATTCACCTTTGAAGAACTTTTGATTTTTCTTGGTGGAGAAGAATGTGGTCTCTCTCTAGAGCTCTCATCAACGTAAAGCCACTCCTTTTCTGACAGTTCCTTTACAGTTCCAGTGGGAAATAAATTGTGGTTTTTCTCATAAGGAACCATCTTTTTTCTCTGCAAAGGTGGCTCGTGGATGACTCCAAGTTGCGTTGACATCAAGCCTGCTCTAGGTGTAGACACATTGCTTTCTAATTCAAACGGAATAACAGATCGAGTTATTTCCCCTTTCACTGTATGTGGTCTTCTGGAGTGAAACGTCTTATAGTGGCTCTTGTACTCTGAGTGATACCTCTGTGTATTGTAAAGGAATTGTCAAAAGAATTCAGTATTGGTAGAATTTGGTGATACCTTTTTGCACACAGAATATAATACTGAAGCTAATTGCATATCTCTCCGTGGCCTTCTGGAAATTGTTATGAGGAAAGATGAATCAAAAGAAATACATAACCTTATTTGTACAGTAGAGAGATTGCGTTGATCATGGAATATCTTCCCATGCGATTGCACTTACAACCTCCTGGACTGTCATTTAATTCACCGTCACTACAAAACTTTAAACAAACTTTATGTAGTATTTAATCACTACATTTATCATTTTGGCATATGAAAAAACCCTTGTAATTACTTCACACTTGTACGAACAGTGTCGAAACATTGTAAGGGATAATTAAGCCGCTTTGTGTTGAGTTGAAACACAATACACCTTACTACCTATATTTGCAGTGTACATAGTTAAGCTTGGCTCTCGAGACATGTCCAGAAGAATTCAAGAATCTGAGTCGAGGGCATAAATCTTAAAGCGATTCACTAACATTCTTCGATTAATCAACTTTTCTTCTTTTACTGCAATGGATGGAGATCACGAAGTAAAGCTGAAATTGCGATCAAGCAAAATACGCGCCAAAATTCTCCATGTGTGAAGATGCTCATTTCTTCAATAAAACTTTATCTTACCTTCGATCGCGAGCGATTATCAGGCATTTTGCTCACTTGAAATATTCTAGCTTCTAATTTGACCCTAGAAGGAGTTTAACTTGAAGAGAAAGAAGGTAAATACAGAATAAAAACGGCTCAAAGTGCTTCAAATGTTGACTGCTCTTGAAGATGTCGGTGTTTTGGTTACGAAGGACGCGTCCAGCTGGTCATCGTAGCGAGGCTGCTACTGCGCCTGCGCATCAACTGGAATGGACAAACATGGCGGACACGGAAGATCAAGAAGAAAGATCTGAAACACCTCCCAAAGAAACAGATGTAGATGACCCTAAAGACGACGATATTCCTCCAAGAGGCAAACTAGATAGACAGAGGTCATTCAGTACGGCCAGTCTTGCGGCTAGGACCAAGTTGGCAGCACTTATTCAAATTACAAGTTCTGCAGAGAACGAGGGAAAAACCGATCACAAAAAAGTTGCAGATAATGTCTTTGATTCGGTAGGTCGATATTTATTTGGCAATAATCATTTAAAGACGCGGGCTCTCCGGTTATTAAATTTATCTTGCTATGGGTCAGAAAGTGGAGGATTTAAGCTTAACATTGTTTCGAGTTCGAGAGTTTTTGTCATTGATTTGTGGCCTTTGTTTTATGATTTCTGGATTGAACCAAATAATCCCCCGAGCAAACCGCAAAAGCTACTCCCAATTTACGAGCTCTCATTATTAGTTATATGTTTCTCTTTATTACATTTTGCATATTCACGAAAACTTTTGTCACATTTCAGCTTGTTGGAGGAACGTTTGATCTCGAAAATCGGTTCACAATTCAAGACTGTGGAGATCTGCTCATTATTTTCGAACTGCTAGAACACTGCATTGATTCCCTGAAGGTAAAATTCAATACCCAACGACTATCATTTGTTAAAACACGCTATCCGTTAATGTACTAATGCTATTACCTCGTCAATCCTTAGGGGAATATATCACGCCATGTACTAAGAATGTCTTTCTACATGACTTTGTATTCATTCGTTTGCTCCTTAGAAAGTTGTTTTGAGGCTTAGGGAAGTTTTTAGTGTTTTGTTTAATTAATAGTAATAACTGCTGCATCGATCTTTGACTATGTTATTGTTAGGGTTTGAAAATTTCCCTCATTAACATAGATATTACCATGAAAAGCGATTTTGAAAGCTGCTATGGTAGGAATAATATGCCTTTGTTTATCTTAATTTTGAAATGTACAATGTGATTGTGTTTTTGTTCATGGCATTAGCCTTATTGTTTTGTGTCTCGCTCAATATTCCTTCCATTTCGTCTTGATATTATCTATTCCCTCTGCTTATTTCAAACTGTTCTTCTATTCTTGTTTTTTCTTTATTTTCATGTATTAATCCTTTATCTATTTAATTGTGTTTATTACTTTTCAAATTTCATTCTATCATATTTCATCTTCACTTCTGGGAGCATTAGGCATTCAAACTCTATAATCTAATTAACAATGTCAAAAATATAGCTCAAGAAAAAAATTACCAACAAAGATAATTTTTAGTAAAACATGCTTTTCTTAAAAAATCAGACATAAACAATTTCATCTCTTCTACTATAGTCCCTTCCAAATATATTTTCCAGAGTGAAATTTATTGAAATCCAAATTTGCCAATTACTGTAGAGATCCACCCAGTCTATGCATGGGGTTTAAAACCGAATATCATTTCCTCTCTGCTAGTAAATGCATGGAAAATACATTATTATTATACCATAAGTCAGAAAGTGACAGTCTTATAATATACTTGTTTTGTATTTCTCAAAATGGTGACCTTATGTCTGGATTTACTTCCTTCTTCCCAAAACAATCAAAAAATTTTTAATAATATATATTTTTTCGTATTTTCTTGTACATGAATTAGTCCAAATCTTACATCATGAATAAACTATTTTGAAATCACATGATTGATTTTGTGAATAAGTTTTGATATCTATAGAATTCTTTTCCCTTTCTTTTTATTTCTCCTTTTACAGTACATTCAAGTTACTGTTTATTAATAATCTTTTCTTCAAGGTTTTCCCCCTTATTAGCTCAGTATTTTGTCCTTATATTTTGTCCTCCTTAGACATCCAGGCATCTATGTTTTATCATAGTATAAATATAATATGTCTACAAACAGTGCCAATCCAAAAAGTGCATTTTACAAGTATGTAATATTTAGGTCACCAAGAGTATAGTATAGATGAAATTTGTAAGGTCCTTATAATTAGCTTTGATACTGAGGTAAATATTGCACATATATGCATAGGAGTTGGCCTGTCGTCATTCAAGCAGAACCAAAGACGTGCCTAGACTGCATATTGATTGAACTAATCAGTTATAAACATATCAGATAATTTTGCACTGCAATTCTTGGTTTGTTATCATTCCCAGGAGAGTGAATTGAACAAAAGGTCCACCAGTCACGATAGTGGTTTTCTTTTGTCAAGTCCACCAGCATGGCTGCTGTTTCTTTTGTTGAATTCAATCCCCTGGGAATGGTTAGAAACCTAAGGTTAGAAAATATATTCTAACTGAAGCTGAATTTGGGTACATATTAAAAAAACCTGGTGATATTTTTTCATATTATTGACAATTTTATACTAGAAGTAAAGTTAAGGTGAAAAACTTGATAAACATTAAGTATAAGCGAATAAATAAAATGAGTAATATGATACTTTTGATAAACAAACTGGTAATATAAGCCAAGTTTGAGGGATTTGCATAAATTTTAAATTTTGGTGGTAAAGTTTAAGACAAAAAAATACAGTGCAGTTATTTACTATGATCTTATTTATTAAATATATTAGGATATGTAATGTCAGGTAAAATACATGTACCGGTAAGTGAAACTAAATTTTTGACTGTTATAGGATATTCAGGAAATTTTATCAAAACCTTATATTTTATTTTAGCTAAAATTGTTGGTAATAAGGTTTTTGTCTTTTCTGATCCATCCATCATCTTGGGAGCAGAGCTTCCATGAACTCGTTCAGTGATTGGTTAATTTGAATTCAGCTCTGCCCCAAAACAGATTGACGGATCATCAAACCAACATTTTGTAATTTGCTGGTCTCAGCTGTAATTTACATGTATAATTTATATCAACATGAAGTGTAAGCCACTCAGGCTGCAAACAGCTGAATGATATTCAAAATTTTGAAATGCTTTTGCAAGGGAAAGGCACAACTTATACAACAAAGGTTACAAAACTATAGTTTATTTGGAATAAAACTTACCAGCTATTTTTGTACTTGTATCATGACCCATATTTTCTGACTGTTAGTATTTCATTTCTGATCCATCAATCAACCCAGGGGATGGAGATATGTCAACTCATTCAATCATTGGTTGGTCCATCACATAAGCTTAAGGATGATTGATGAAACCTTCATAAAAACTCGGAAATTGATAATTTGCTGGCCGCGATGTTTTGAAGATAGGTGTCAATCATGTTTTGCCTAAATTTACATTTTTTGAATCTTCACATTATACACGACTTTCATAATGGCCGCTGCTAATTAGCATAAATAGTGAAAAATTACTATGTCTGGAACTGTATCAATTTGAAATTATTAAGGTTATTGATTTTGATAATTTGTGCAATTTTCAAAACAAAACATTAAATCCTTGACAAGATATGGGGATTTAAAATTCTGAAAATGCACCAAAACAAGGCTACCAAGGCTTTTGGTCAAAATTACATACAAAACTCTCTATTTTTGACAGCGCATATAACTTTTTTGATATTGAACCAAAAGTGATAAAATTTTCTGAAAATATTTGTCTTGAAGTAATTTCTCACATAGCATTGATAATTTCTTGCACAAGACCCTCATTTTCTCTACTGGAAAAAACTGAATTATGAAAGTGGTCTATGTGCACTGAACTTTTATTAATATGTACTCATGTGTACATGTATGCTAAATTATTTATAGAGCAATTCACCTGAGAATGAAAGATGATTATATACTAATATTATGTACATGTACACAGTTCAATGTATAACAAAAGAAAACAATAGGTTTAGAGTCTATTCCTAACTACATGTTATAGTAGTTTGCCATTGTTTTCACAGCCTGGCTAGTAAATAAATTCATTCTGTGGTATACTGTACTACAGGGTAGTTTACAGTGTTTGTATAAGTTGTCTTTGCATTTGATATTATTTTGTTGAAACAATTATTTAATGCAATAAATTATTCATATTTTGATAAATAGGTTGAAATTCTTGGTCTTTTGATTGCCATTCTACGTAAAAGTGTCCCCAACCTTCAGGCTGCCACTAAGATAGGCTTGATTGAGAGAATCTTATGTCGACTGCCTAATGAACCAGAAATTGTAGCACGTAAGTATGGTTGTATCTTAGAGTGTAACAGACTCATCCTGCCATAACTGTGTCAGTGCCGTAATGTCTATAAATTAAAGACAATTCCAATTCCCTGCTGTGACCAAGCTATGCCACGTCCGTGCCATTTTCACAGTCATACAAAATTTACTCTTTATACTAACAGTATTTCAAATACATTGTTACAATGTTAGTGCAATAATTATAAGCTCTTACCAACAACTCCCCCCCCCCCCAAAAAAAAATGGTATGACCACACCCATGGTATCATATTTCAAACTCTAGTAAACGCGTTTAACTATATACAGCTAGTGTCTCTGAAAGAGTTTGTTTAGTTTGTTTCCAATGTTGGAGGGTGCTAAAAGCTTTCCATATTTCTCTACAGATAAACTTGTTGAGCTGCTAGGTATTCTCTCAAGTTATAGTATAACTGTTAAAGAACTGAAGTGTCTGCTTGGAGCCTTGAAAGGAGAAGAGGAGAAATGGGTAAACAATAATAGATTGGTGTTGTCTTATTATTGGGCTACCTGTGCTGGAACATCCACAGGAAACCCAAAACTGATCGTTTGATGTTGTTATATATATACGATTATATTAAATTGACATTTGTATAAACTTATTCCAGCCAAGACATGCTATTAAGCTTTTAAAAGTCTTAAAACTTATGCTGGAGAAGCATGGACCTGATGTTTACTTTAACTTCACTGGACAAGATGGAGCTGTAAGTAAGAGGAAGGATGCTTACAATACTGCTTAGAAGTAGTACTTTGTAGTGGTGTCATATTTTGGATGCACTCAAAAACATAAATGTCAACACCGCAACACCACAAAAAAAATTTGACAGAACACCGTCACCACATTTTTTCAAGAGGAACGTGATAAAACATTTTTGTTGGACCTTAAAATCGCAACGCCGCAAAAACATTCACCATACATCGCACATAAAATAATGTAAACACCACACATCACAAGCTTTGTGATCACCGCAACACCGCAATTTTTCAGCCTCGTTCACCGCAGTACCGCACTAAAAAAAGGCCAACACCGCAACACTGCAAACCCCAATGTCCCACTCCTCAAACCATACATAGCATATACAAACTACATGCAAACCATACTCAAAAATTGTGTACAATGCTTAAAAGACTTTTTAATAGCTGTATTGTAACTACTGTGCTGATAGTACATAATGTCACTTATAGATGTTTGCAAACTTTTCTTTATTTGAGTCACAAGACTGTATTTATTTTGTGTTCTTTATACAGGCAATCACACTTCCTCCAATCTCCAAGTGGCCATTACAGAGTGGTTTTGCATTCTCTACTTGGATATGTCTTGATACTTCACACATTGCTGATGCACAGAAGTGTAAACCCTATCTTTACTGGTAATTATTAAGACTACTAGTAAAGCATGTAAAATAGAAATTAAAATAGAATGTTTGGGCTGTCTGATATATACTACTTGTAAATAAACAAACAAACAAACAAACATATTAAGTAAATAAATACATCCTTGTTTTACTGTTAGCTCTGATGTTGTGTTGTGTTATTAGTTTTCGTACAGGTAAAGGTCTAGGTTATTCAGCCCATTTCTCTGGCCCTATGCTTGTACTAGAAGCAGCTGTCAAGGCTGGGAAGAAAGAAAATAAAGTACACACTCATTTAGTGAAGTTTGACTTTCACCCACAAAAGGTTGGTAAATGAATGGATGAATCAATAAAGGGATTTCATTTTTATCCCTCAAATGTTACAGTCAAATGGAAGCAATGGCCAAAAATCCAAAAAAGATTCTGTGGAGAATTTTCATATTTACTGTAATATGCTCTTATGTTCTGGAGAATTGACAACAGTATAACTGCAATCAGTTTTCATGTTTCAGTTGAGTAGACTTTCATTTCTTTTCTATTTCAGTGGTACATGGTGACAGTAGTGTACACATACAACAGATTTCGATCAAGTGAAGTTCGCTGCTTTGTCAATGGAAAGCTGTCTTCATCTGGGGAATTGACATTGCTGCACACCAATGAAGTAAGAACTAACAAAGTTTGTTGCTTATATGTTCATTCTTGGGTCTTCCTATCCAATCTCAACCCTGTGTCCCTCCTCACTGGAAAACAAAGGTTTGTCCTAACCTTTTACAATGGTGGAGAGAGGTAGTGTTCACCTTATTTGCCGGCCACATGCTCATGTCATTAGTTTCATTATAAAAAGCTTTTAATATGTATGTTTGTATGAATATAAATATATTATGTACATGCTAACGAGGGCAATTTTTAATAAAACTACTGAGATACAATGGGTGTGGCAAATAGGGTGAATATTACCAGTACCTCACTACCCCTTGTAAAACAACAAGTCCACTATCATTTTAATCTGTTGTTTTGTTATTTGATTTTACAGCCATTTGACAAGTGTTATATAGGATCATCACCCAAAGCAGATGTCTGTAGTGTGTTCCATGGACAGACTGCTGCAGTCTATTTGTTTTCTGAAACTTTAGCACCTAATACCATTGCAACTATCCATAGACTTGGCCCTGGTTACATGGTACAGTACACAAATGTCCTAGGATGTGTCATATGGCTATGATACTATGCTTATCACTTGAGTGAGAAAAGAGCCAGTTTTGAGACCTATGTTTTGACACCTATGTTTTGACATTAAAACGACAATGTTGTTAGGAGCAGCGGCATTTGTTTATGATGTCACTGAACTCATAAAACTCGAATTCACTGAACTCGTACATTAACGACTACATTAACCGTAGCTTTGTACTACTTTATTCAAATGAAGATAGCTTTATGAAAGCTGAAACATGCCTTGGAAAATCAAAAATGTTGTGATTTGTCTTAAATTAAAACTGTTAACCATTAGCTTAAAAACAAATAACCTCATAAACAAATGCCGTTGCCCCTAACAACACTGTAGTTTTAACGCCAAAACATAGGTCTCAAAACTGGCTTGTTTCTCACTCAAGTGATAAGTGCAACCCATAGGTTGTAGCTAGCTTTTACAGTGTTTTTTTTTGAGCTATGAATGTGTAGCTATGGCTGTGATGGAGCAGTTTTCATATGAGTGTGAAATGGACCACCCAGTGGTATTACTGTGTCAGTGCCATGATGTCTACAAACACATCAGAAATTCCTGTCATAACTGTGCCATTTGGTGACTATGCCATTTTCACAGTCATATGAAAACTGCTCTATGCCTTGGTATTCACAGTTTTCAAAAATATGCTCTATTAGCTTTTTCTGAAATTTAATTTGCTTACTCTCTGTTCAGACAAATTTTTGTAATAATACTTACTGTATCATGAGGTCTATACTAAAATGTTAACTAAATAATTGTTCTTCCCATTATCTGTTTTATAGGGTCAGTTTAAGTTTGAGTCAGAGATAGACATCCCTCTGTCAGAGCAAGACAAAAAGGTCCTCTATGATGGCCATCTTGCATCTAGTATCATGTTCATGTACAGTCCAAAAGCATGTGATCAGCAGCTTTGTATGGAAGCATCACCAACAGAAAATGCTTTATACTTTTGTCACTCTCCACATGCTCTCATGTTAGAGGTATGGAAATATTTCCAGTTTTGATTTAATGCTAAATAAATAATAAATGTTTAAGATTTATATACCACAAATATCTATATGTATAATATAATCAAATGCGGTTGAAATGAACTGAAATGAAATGAAGTATAATCAAACATAAATGGATTTAGAATCCCAACTGGCAAGGAGGCAAACCAGTTGGCTATATTACAAGCATGGCTGAGGAAACTGAATTTGAACTAATCGAAATCGGAACAAATTCAGTCTCAGCTAGTGGCCAGAGCAGGAATCAAACCTGGGACCACCAGATTGCGAGACCAACGCTCTGACCACTCAGCCATGCTGCCTCCTTTTTAATGCTCACCATTATCCATGTAATACATGTTCCCACGTTGAGAAGAATGTGAATATTTGAATTTCAGGGTGTACAAGCAATAATTACACATTCATTCCAGAGTGCCCTACACTCTCTTGGAGGAATTCAGGTATATTCTTTATCATCATCATTAACATCATCATCACCATTTTATTTTTCCTCCACAGTTATCATATAATTTCTCCTTGAATTAAAGAATGCAAGTTCACAGTTTTTACTCTTTGATTATTTGCATGTGTTCATACATTAACTTTATGTAAATGTTGTACAGTGTATTCACTCATTCACCTACATTTTCATGTTTCATTGATCAAGGAGCAAGGATCAAGGAGCAAGGATGGCACAGTTGGTTAGTGCGCGGCCTTCGGCCAAGGTTCACATCCTTGTTTCAACTTCTTTCCAATCTGTGTAGCTTTAATTAGCTTTAAATACCCTTAAAACGGAGCACTGATGGAGAGAGGGGAGTAAAATGAGCGCACTGTCGACCTCAAGTTTATCAGTTACCAAAATTACTGTCACGAGTTAAAATACGACGTAAAATATGGTCGTTTACTTTACTTTACTTTACTTTGTTGATATATGTTTTAGATGCTGCTACCACTGTTTACTCAACTTGATTTTACCCAAGATGAAAATGATAACACTCCAGACTTAACAATATGGTATGTGACAGTAAAGAGAACTTCTTAATTGTGAAATCTCACCTGTTGCTGACTTTGTTTAAATTGCTGTCATGATAATTGCATTTGTTCACTATATAGCTGTTTCTTCTTCTTACCATATTTTTTCCAACTCCTTGCAGTGCCGTGCTTCTGTCACTACTCTCTGATCTCCTCAAAAGTTCCTCCACAAGTCAACAACAGATGATGAGATGTCAAGGATTTCTTGTTATCAGTAATGTCCTTGAAAAGGTAAAAATACTTGCAAAATAATCTGCTTAGAAAAATTACAGTAGGGGCAATTATTACAGTAGAGGGTGTTCTGTTCTGAACCCCTTTGAAGATCATTTTTTGCCAAAGGGGTACAAACATTGAATATATCCTCCTTTAGTTTTACCTATTCAGTATGGTTTACTGATGGCATTCCTATTTTTACAGGCCCAGACACCTAACCTTACTGAGCAGTCATTAAATATTCTTCTATCCCTTGCAAGGTGAGAATCAGTGGTATTTCTGCAGTGAACTCATTCTAAAGTGGATATGCCTGGGACTGTTTTTCTGCCTGTATGCAAGAATTTTGATCTCAAAAATGCAGTGGGGTTCAGTCCTGATTGTCAATGGTTTGAGGTGTCTGTCTTACCTAGAGAGCCCTCTACTTTAAGGGGTGTCCACTTTACAGAGGTGTCCACTCAATTACAGAGGTGTCTGCATTACGCACAGAACCCTCTTCCTTAATGGGTGTCCATCTTACAGAGGTGTCCACTTTAAAGCCCTGGGTGTCTGCTTTGAGGGATTTCACTGCAGTTAAAGCATGAATTTTATTAACGTTTTCTTAAAATCTTTAGAGATAGGGGAATAGGAAAGAAAAACCATTTAATGTTAGAAACAATTAGCTGATTGTGTGTTTGCTTTCAGATATTTGTTATATACACCAGGTAGTGGACCATTGCTAGGCAACCTTCTAGACCATGTGCTGTTCAATCCAAACCTGTGGGTCAAAACTTCTGCTAAGGTACTGTATCTTAACTACATGTATTCTTGGTTTTCACTTACGTCATCGAAAAATTTCCAGAGCCCTGAGTAAAATCAAATGTCATCCACTCAAAAGAGCACATAAAACTATGTAACTCTGCAAAATTATGAATTGAAACGAGTTTTTGTTGCGAAGATATTGCCATTTTAACTGCTCATTCTTTAGTAAGAAATGTATGGCACTTCGTGGTTGCATGGTATCACTCTACGGGTCGCCAAAATATCAGCGGATTTCACATCCCTGAGTAAAATCAATGTATATCCTTGTAAAGAGCAAGTAAAACTTCAGATCGGGAAGAAATTTTGAGCCCAAAAGAATTTTTTTGCGAAGATATTTACGATTCCACAAACTCATTCTGTATGGCGCCGCCATGTTGGTGTTGCTCTGAGCGACACCAACATGGCGGACAAAACACGAATTGGCAAAACCACATAAAAATAACAGTTAAATCGTTTATTTCGATCCAGATGTCTTCTAAACAAAAGTTTTATTCGTAGACCAAGCCAAATGTGCGTAGTTTGTAGGAAATTTGTCTGTTTAACGCATGTTGAATACGCGTGACAATAGTTGCGTGACAGGAGTTTTACTTCTGATAACTCGAAAACCAAATAACGGAAATAGCTCAAATATTCAGGAACAACTTCTGTTATGGATATAAAGAACATACTATAGACCCAACCTTAAGTGATCTATATGAAGCATGGAAGTTTTTGATGACGTCACGTGAAAACCAAGAATATAAAATGGAATCATAGTGTGTGAATTTATGAACAACCAAATGAATGATCATCTTGTAGTGAACAAATGGACATGAATGTTGAATGAATGAAAGAGACTGAGATGTAATCACTAAGCACCTGTTTGGATAGACTGATTCCACAAGTTGGTCTGTTTGCTGCTTGGGCTTCCTGTGGTGGTTGAGTGACAACGATACAAAAGAGCAACACTACAACTTACTTTTTTGGAGTCATGATTTCAACACGTTCTGACTTCTTTATTGACTCCAGTTTCTATGGTGCTTGTTGATTACTACACCTGTGTTTGGAACATGTACATTACATTGACTTAAAAACGTCTTCTTGTATGTTTGTAGGTACAGCTTCATCTGTTCAGTGTATTTGCTACAGACCTTGTCACAGGTGTTCGCTGTGCTGCTCATATACGCCGTGAAGTTGGAGTTAGAAGACTTATGTATATGTTAAAGAAATACTATTGGTTAGATCAGCCTTATGATCAGATAGACACTGGTAAGTGTTCCATCATTTTTGCCATATACATACAAGTTCAAAGCCTCATTAACATAAAGGTTGATGCTCAAAAAGTGGCCTTTTATAGAGAATTCATTTGCACTTTAGAACTGACCATCAAAATTAACAGATTTTGTTGTTTAGTGGTGGTTTATAAGTTGAAAATGGGGGTTACAGGAACTATGGAGGGTAGTTTCATTAGGGGGATATAACTATGTCCTGACACTACAAATACTGGGGGGCACCCCCTCTGTGGTTCATGGATTACAGTGTATACTATTTTATGACTCCTATCACTGCACAAAAACGTTTTTGACTCTATCTGCCATGATGTAAGATGGATGTCCTCCATTCTTTTCAACTGCAATAGATAGAGATGGAATTTATGTTAACACTGCTTACAGTTGACCATTGAAATATTTGTTTAACAGGTACTTCCAGACCAAGTAAAGAGGATATTAAATCACTTCGTGCATTCTTACTTCTTCTTGTAAAGCAGCTTGTACTAAAGGTATATAAGATGACACTGGAAATACCTGTACCAAGACATTCTTTGTTTAAGTGTAAATATTCCTTTTTACCCTGTAGGACCATGGCATTGCAGAAGACGAGCTATATGGTATTCTAGCTTACCTTGTTGCTACTAAGGAGGTGAGTTGATTCTGACAAAGTTGTGTAACCAATGCAGTAGAAATAAAAAGCCATTAAGAGATGAAATCTCTATTACCTTTAACACCTTGCCCACTGCATTCCAATTTACTTTTCACCTTGCTACTGCACTCCACAGCTGTCCTATTGCACTGTAGACTTTTCTCATATTAACTCAGCGTTCGCTTTTTCAGTGCACCCAATGCAGAATTAAGAATTTCATTCATTGGTTTAATGTGGCATGCAAGGTCCCATTGCACTTAAGTTTTTAAAGTTTTCCGAAGGCTCATTTGTGGTTGGTTTATTCTACAGGAGGAAAATGTCCTGGATGTTTTACAATTAGTATTGTCTATCATGACGGAGCAGCCTGAAGCTGTAGTACCTGCCTTAGATAAAGTTGATGGACTGAGGTAAGGCTTGAATGAATGAGTAAATGAAGTGAATAAATTAATGAAAGTCAACCAACAAACAAATGACAGAGTAAGCAAGTAAATTACTGTACATTGTTTAATGGAAGAACGAATGAATGAACAAATAAATGATTGAGCAATTTATTTGATGTATGGACAAACTACGAAAAATGAATAAATGAAAATATAAATAAATGAAAATATAAATAAATGAAAATATAAATAAATGAAAATATAAATAAATGAAAATATGAATAAATGAAAATATGAATGAAATGGTCATTTTATTGTGGTGTGTAATGGTTTTTTTTCAGAGCTGTTTTCAAGTTTCTTGATGCATCATTAGAGTCAATACGTGTCTATGCTTTGAAGATCATCGGTTGTTTTATACACCATTGTAATCCAAGGTAAGCGCTGCTAAACCAGATGACAAAGTACAAGTCTCGTGCTGCTGTTATAGAGGGATTTCACGGCAGCCATGTTTGTGGTCAAAATAATAGACCTTTTCTCCCAAGAGAATTGAAATCTTTTCTCATTCAAAAACTTTCTATTGTACTTGCCCACAAACATGGCTGCCATGAAATCCCTCTATACAAGACTACAAGTCTGGGTCATCCACTACGGTTAGAACGAAGCTTCTGATTTGTTCAAATGACAAAAACAAAGAATATGTGGATTACGATGAACAATGCCTATTCTTCTGCATGTAAATTCTCTCCATTGTTTTGTTTCACCGTTTTTTGTTATTTGAATAAATCACAACCACTGTTTTGACTGTAGTGTATTACTGACAAGTCTTCTCTTCTTGTGAGTCGGAAATCTACATTGTGTAGCTGTTAATATCTCGTGGCTACAATCATTGCCAAATGAGTTGGCACGATGTGATTTTTTTTACAATTATACACTTTGCGGCCATATTATTGGACTCCCCTCTCCCCTGTACAATGTTGCTGGTAGCTAAAAGGTATGTCGAACTGATTGCCGAGCACTAGGTGTCGGGGTTTTCACAGCAACATTGTACAGGGAGCGTGTGGGGGGGGGGGGGGGGGGCAATTTCATTACCATCCACTGCGCGCACGCATCACGACAAAATCGTGCCAACAATTCTGGCAATGATTGTAGGGTTGTTTTTTTTTGAGACCTTATGAAACGAAAAGCAACGATGTATAGACGGCGCGAGAATGTTCCCTTTTGTGCGCACACCGTCTTTAGGGTTTACAGTGTATCATACAGTAGATTCCAAAAGTCTAATTATTATCCATGCTTTTTCGACTTGAAAAACCTTCAATGGACATTTTGACAAGAACACATAAAAAAGAATGTGCCCATGACATTTCCGTCATCTTTGTATTAGGCAGGGTTTGTACACCTCCTGGAAATCCTGGAAAATCCTGGATTTTTATTTTCTTCCTGGAAAGTCCTTGAAAGTCCTGGATTTTTTAATGAATTCCTGGAGAACTCCTGGAAAACAGAAACGAATAAGTGTACGTTTACTGTGCATATATGTTCGCGTAAAAGCTCCGTTTACATTCCTTAACTCAGCCAGTAAAAATGTTATGCAAATGTATTTTGCTTGAGTGAACTAGTGAAAAACTCCTTGAAACTCCTGAAAAATCTTCCTTGAAACTCCTGGACTTATTGAATTTTCTGGGCGTACGAACCCAGATAAGGTCTTCACTCCATTTGCCTATGCCCAAAAATTGACGTCAATCAAAGTAAGATCTAGCCTCCTCCGCAGGCAACCTTTTGGGCTTCCTGTGCGAAATTTTGAGGAGAAAAAAGACTGGGGACGAAAAGGAGGAGGGAAAAAAGAAGAAGGGGTTGCAACTCTCGCCTTTTCTTGCCTGGCGTCCAGGCCACCACGTGTCTTTAACACAGGAGGCCCAGCGAACAGTTGCCTGCGGAGGAGGCTAAGTAAGATCAAAGACTGCCACTGTTTGGTATTTTTTTATAATTTATTCCAGTTGAGCTTGGTTCCTTACTACTCTTCCTTAGATCACGACATGCCCCTAATCAAGTGTTCTGTTCATTGTTCTCTTTTCCATTTTAGACGAAAAGTTGAGCTCCTACAGAATTATGGTTTATTTTCATTGATTGGGGCAAAACTGATGGTTCCTGGCCTGACACTGACTACCTACAATGTGCTTTTTGAGGTTAGAATTTGTTGTTTGTCACACCTTGGATGGAGTCGTAGCTTAGAGTGGTGAAGAAAAGTTTTTCTTTTCTTTATGTAATAGATACTGATATTAGCATCTGAAATAATTTTAATTCTTTTGTAACTGATGCTGAAATATGTTTCCTCCACATTAAATTACGGTTTCTTATTCCAAGCTTTCGGACCTACGGTCCATCATAAGAGACTGATAAAATGGAGACTTTGTTTGTCAGTTGATTTAGTATAATATGACGTTTGTAAATACAATTCCATTCTATCCCTGATGATGGACCGTAGGTCCGAAAGGTCGGAATAAAAAAACCGTAATATGGAGGAAACATGACTCCCACATGCAAACCAACATTAGATCTTGTAATTGTTTTATAGATTCTAGACTAGCTCTTTTGTAATTGTTTTAATCATAGATTATAGATTAGATCTTTTGTAATTGCCGGTTTTATAGATTCTAGCCATTAGATCTTTTGTAATTTTTTTTATAGATTCTAGACTAGATCTTTTGTAATTGTTTTATAGATTCTAGATTAGATCTTTTGTAATTGTTTTATAGATTCTAGATTAGATCTTTTGTAATTGTTTTATAGATTCTAGATTAGATCTTTTGTAATTGTTTTATAGATTCTATAGATTAGATCTTTTGTAATTGTTTTATAGATTCTAGTTGGTCGTGTTTCCAAGCAGATACTCAATACACGCCACCCTGAGCCAGATGATACCTATATCATTCATAATCCAAGTAGGACACATTTCCTTTGGTTGTCTTTCATATTTTTGTTCGTTTGCACTTTTGTCTGTTTGTTTTTCTATCAGACTTCATTCAGCTATTCATCAGTCTCTGCGCCAGTCAGTCAGTCAGTCAGTCTGTCTGTCTGTCTGGTTGTCTGTCTATCTGTCTGTCTGTCTGGTTGTCTGTCTGTCTGGTTGTCTGTCTGTCTGGTTGTCTGTCTGTCTATCTGTCTGTCTGGTTGTCTGTCTGGTTGTCTGTCCCGGCCTGTTTCTGGGCATGCCTGCAAAGTCGTTCCGTCTCTGAAAATCTGTCCCTCGTCCATTTTATGGACAGTCTGTCGGTACATTTTCTTTCCGTCTGGTCCTCCTCGGTTTGCCATTTTTGTCTTGGTTTTTACTGCAACTATATACCAATACGGTATTCTAATGTTTCATACAGATCTGTGTCCAGTTATCGTAAAAATGCTCCACCAAATCGACGAGAAAGAAGGCGTTTCTAACACATTAACAAGACACCACAGCTTCTCTGGTGAAAGTTTGTCTAATGATATCAGCCCATCCCTGGATGATACTAAGACTGACATCAAGAAAGTTTTCTTATCTGATCTTGTTTTGCTGTTACACCACAGCAAAGAAAATCGCAGGTAATGGCTACTGACTTTGTAGTTGAACATTTAGTAGGGCGCTTATAGTAGTCATTTTCAGTTCCTACGTTAAGGGGGGTCATCTTTCACCAACTTAAATCACTTCTGACTCGTAAGCATCCAACCCTCATCACTCGAATCCTCCCTCCTTCCTTGTAAAAGTGAGTTTACCTTGCCATTTTTACCTTGGATGATAGGCAATGTAGCTCTCAAGTCAATGCTTGGACCACGTGCTGGCCACGCCCTGTCTTTTATACATCTACTTGATATTTGTTATTCCTGTTTCTCAGCATACTTCTACAGCTATCTTGCTGGCAGGATTGGCTCTTTTCTCTGGCTTACATCGAACCTAAAAACAAAGGTATGTTCTCGTGGATTGATTTTGTCTCGTGAAATTGTTTTGGCACAAGACGCAAGGGCTACAGCGCGCATAAGATGATCAAGCCCAGGCCTGAAATTCAAACCGAACGCTCATGTTACTCTTTTATTGCGCGCAACATTGCAAGAATCGCATTGGCTTCATGTGACGGGCCTTATAGAACACGTACAAAGATCTTAAAGGGTGTTTTACCATCAGACGTCTTTTTTCATTTTTCAGTCGAAAACCGAACTACTGATACAGTGTTTTCACTGTTCCGTATGCTGCTCCATCACGCATTTCAAGAGGAGCGAGAAGGCTGGCGTATCTGGGTTGACACTCTGGCAATCTTACATGGGAAGGTAAGACGATGTACAGGCTCTTTCCACCCTCACCCCCCTCTCCCCATGTTTTTACCGCCCGAGGGAGGGGAGATGTTATTCCACAGAGGGGGATTGAGCAAAGCAAAAAGAAAGGGATGATCGGAGCAAGAAAAAAGGGAAAGAAAATGTACTGAAAACATAATGTGTTATTCTCACAGGTTAGTCAGTATGCAAAGGAAAAGAAGCAAAAAGAAGCAGAATCTGGTGGCCATAAAACCAAGAAATCAAAGGGCGACCCTCGTACTCGTCCTCTGGTCCGCGCCAAGAGCGCGTCAGAGGTTGAGTCTGCCAGTAAACGACCTACTTCTCCAGAAGCAGATGACGAACGGAGGAAGTTTTTTCAATCGTTGCTACAATCAAAAGCGGCTAGTAGCGAGAAGATCGGCTCGATCCCCGAGGAGAAAGAATCAAATGAAGAAATCCCTACTAAAAGCGAAATACCTCCCCAAGAAAATGTTAATGGTGAACCTGGAACGTGTGACGCTACTAATGAGACCCCTGCAGAGACTGAAAAGGAAACCAGCGAGAATGTTGATCCGTCATCTCCTAGACAAACTGAACCAAATATTAATGACGAGTCATATGAACCCGCAACCCCTGATGAAACAGTAACGCCTAGTGACGAACAGACCACAGAACATGACCAAAAAGATTTACCAACAAGTACAACTGAACAGAACTCTATATCACTTGACGACGAACAAAATGGGTCGGTGGATGAGTCGAGGAGCGCTACGCGGGTTGGGTCCGATATACGAGGAACTGAAATCGCTGGTTCTAACACAGATGTTACATCTAAGACTCCTCCAATTCCAGGACGCCCTGTTCGTGAGAATACGTCAGGGGAGGAGCAGGAGAGTACGGGGGTTAACGGGAATAATGAGGTTGACTCCCCAGAGCATGAACAATGTGAACCTCTATCTGATAAAGGAGAGAGTGGTGCAACTACAGATCAAACTACTGCTGAAGATAATAATATTGATGATAGCAGCGAAGCTGTAACGACGACCCAGAAGGAAAGTGCCGCTTCAAGTGAAACAGACGAAAAAAGTGAAAACGTTTCACAGGAGGAACCTTCGGCGAGTACCACTGAAAATGTCGAAGTAATGTCGAATGAGGAACAAATGGACTTGAATCATAAAACTGACGATGAAAAGGAATCATCCGAGAAATCTAGTAATACGAAAGATGACACACCAATGTCTAGTAAACTAATGGCTGAACAAACACCAAAAGACCAAGATAGTAGCCTTACAGTTACAATGAAAAGCTCATTTATTGGAGCAAATACTGCTTCTACACCCGAGGAAGAGAAACCCGACACTCAAAACAAATCGAACCAGGAAAAAGCGACTACAGACGAAGTAGTCAGCGGTTCAACCACAGGTACGCAGTCTCCTGACCTAAGCGGAAGTACGTCAGAGGGAACTAGTACCCAGGGCTCGCCGATGAAGAATGAGGACACGACATCAGCAAGTCCAGAGGAGGCTTCACAGTATCGTGCGTATATCAATATCCCTGAGTTTCTATGGTCAACAATGCATCAACGTTTATTAGGGGATTTACTTTTTGCTATCGAATCAGATTTACAAGTCTGGAGAAGGTGAGTTTATTGAATCATTTTCTACATAAAGAAGGGCCACAAAAATTTTGGGTGGGACATTAATATAAACCTATGATCCTGATGATATAATATGGAAATTGTTCATTGTTCTATTCCTGCCCACTCGTGTCAATTCCCCTTTCTCTCCCTCTCTCAACCAACCCTAAAATAGGTCGGATGTGGATCTAGCCGCTATGGTGTGACGCTACGACGTATCGCAGCGAGGGCCGTGGTCAATTTCTAGTGTTTCTTTGATATCCATTTCCCAATAAAAACCCATACACAGGATGCAGTATTGCATCAGTTGCACACAGTTGCACCGTGTGCCCACCCCTGCAATGTTGCGCGCAATGTTGTAGAAGTAGAACTCGAGTCTAAACCTGCAACTGTTGCGCGTATCCGTTGCAAGGGTGGACACAAGGTGCAAGTGTATTGTGCAATATTGCAGAAAAAAGTGAAGGAAATGTCGCGTTGTGTATTCGGACCTTTAATACAGAAAAGCTTTGTAGGAACATAGTTTTATGTACTTTTGTTTTTGCAGCCATACACGGAAAAGCGTAATGGACTTCGTCAATTCTAAGGAAAACACCACTTACCTGTGGAACCTCGCACACTTTGTCTCGGTCCTCGCTGACAACGTCATCTACGCATGCGGAGATCTACTTCCCTCTCTTGTCCTCCGTTACGTCACGTGACTATTCCCAGGACGTCATCCAACCTTGTGGAGGAATGAGCCTGGAGTCAAGTTTCTCGTTTCTGAATCGTTTGATGTCATTGGTTGATGTTATTGTGTTTACCAGTTCTCTCGCGTTCAGTGGTGTGGAAGCTAATAGAAACATGAGTAGTGGTGGATTTCTCAGGCAGTGTCTTAGATTAGGTATGATTGCACAGTTCAAGCCTCCGTTAACCGACCGCTTTTGGTTTTGAAAATTTGGTCGTTTTATGGAGTTGGTCTCATATTTGGATAGAAATTATTTGCAGTGTTTAATTGACCACCGCGAAATCAGTGGTGATCAAAACTGCAGTAGAAGCTCAATAAAACGGTCGTCCATTAAGCGGCCAACCTCTATAAGTCGACCAAAGTCCCAAATATATATTTGCCCCCAACAAACACTGTGAAACCTCTATTAAGTGGACAATTTCTAAGGTCCTAAGAGTGGCCGATAAATAGAGGTTCCACTGTAAACCATGGATTAAAAGGTTTTCGCTCTTCAAATACTGAAATGAACCAAGTAGGGTCAATTGAAGAGCTTAGGTCAGTAAATGATGAGAGAGGAGTGAGAAACCCCATAACTCGGCTTTCTGTTATGTAATTAATCCCAGCCGGGGGAGGGGAGTAAAGGAGAAGTTAAACATGCACCCTAAGACTCCTTCATGAGGCTCTAGGTGATACTAATTATGGCTTATGGTGACTAAACTGACAGGATTGCTCATCTAAGTTGTTTTCTCATAGTGTTCTGTTGTGCTGCACGTAATCGTCTTGTTTGCCGTCAACGTAACCGTCCAATATTCCCACTGGCTAAAGACGGTAAAGTTACCAAGAAAACGTTAAAAGAAACACGTGAGGCTATCAAGGCTCTTATTTCATCTACTGAACCACCATCAGATAAGGTACTCGTTGTTTTAATACCTTAAATAACCATTCTCAGGAATTCTCTTTCTCTTTTTCGTCCCATCAATAAAAAGGGTGAATATAATTACTACCTTCGAATTACGAATAGAGCGGTTTTCGTATGAGTGGGAAACTGACCGTACCGTACCGTGACCGTGTCAGTACCGTAATGTCGACAAAAACATTCGAAAATTCTGCCGTAACCTTACCGTGCATTGACCGTAACTGGTACGGTCAGTTTCCCACTCATACGAAAACCGCTCTACTATCAAGCTACAGTGAAAAAAATCCACAATGAAAGGAGAGAACAGTTTTCACTTGGGGACAGGGCGGAAAAACGTTCAATAGCCTCTCATTATAAGGACACCATAGGTTGTTTAAGCTCAATATTTTATTAAACACGCTCTTTTTGGGCCAAAGAACAAAATATCAAATGTGAACAAAATTCGGTGAACACGATTTTGAGATATGCATTGTACTTTGGGAGAGATGATACTTGATCAGCAGAAAACTCATTGTTTTAATAAATATCCCTGCGAAGCTTTACTGCAACACCACAAGGTTTTGTAAAAAGCTTTTACTAAAGCCAGTAAAAGTGTAGCAGTTACTTTTGTTCATGCTTCATGATCGGTTTATGAAAAAAACTATGAAAACAACCGCTTAGCTGTTTTTCCGCTATGTCCCACTTGGGTGTTTCAACCCTTACATTATTTTACGGGTCATTGATACTGAATTTGTGCGCTTCTGTTTTAACACCACAGGACATGTTGCAAAATATTCCAGGCCACGTCACGACGGTAACAGATCCCGAAAAGCTCCTCCAAGAAATGGACGTGAATCGACTACGAGCCGTAGTCTACCGTGATTTTGAAGACAGCAGACAAGCGCAGTTCTTGGCTCTTACTGTAGTTTATTTCATAGCTGTGATGATGGTAGCTAAATACAGAGATCTGCTCAAAAGTGACGAGAGAGACTCAAAGTCGAGATGCAATACGGTATCTTCTCCAGGTATGGTTGCTACGGGTAACCACGCGAGTAGTCCATATTCAACATTTAGCCTTTACAGGAATCTGCAAATAAACGATACAACCTCCCCTCCCTACAAAATAGGAGAACTCCACCCAGTCGCTCGAATGGCATACACCTATTTCAAAAAGGTTGTCGTACTCGAAACCTAAAGACCACGCGTCTAGACCGACAACTGAGAAGTATGGGTACTTGCAAAACTTCTGATGCCTTTTCGCTTTGGTTTTGATTTTTTAACAACAAATGAAAGTCTTTGGTGTATTGAATTGTCATGTTGATATTCGTGTTGTTTGCATTCTCGTACCCACAGTACCTCGGTTGTCGTACCTCCCCTTTTACGACAACCGAGGTGCTCTGGGTACGAGAATGGCGTCGTTTGTCATTTGTACCCAAATTTCCTTTCGGTTGAGACGGTTTGCCCGACAGCGGTTTTTGAAACAGGTGTAACTGGAAACAGTTTAAATGTAATCAAAGTGTGAAAGTAAAAATGCGAAAACCACACAGCTTGGGCTTCCTGTGGTAATGTTGGAGTTGGAGTCTACGACTCCCCAATGTGTAGGAAAATGTGAAAGGGTACAATTGCTAAACACTATTGTATATTGCTATTGTAGACACACCACCAGGTGATGCAGTTAACGGTTTAGACAAAACAAGGAGCCGAGCCGTCAGTTGGGGTGGTCAGCGGAGTAAAACCCAAGAAACAGAGGATGACGTATTCGCTGGCCTTGCGCATCAAGAACAAACAATAGCCTTCCCCAGTCTCCCAAAAACAACGGGTGATTTCAACCGTTTGAGTTTGTCCGAAAAAGTGGAGGTTGGGTTCAAGTCGTGTGGAGCTCTGTTGAAGGAAGTGTTGCTTGATTTTAGTCCGTTCTTATCTCGTGTATTAATTGGAAGCCATGGACAAGAGCTAGTGTTTGAAGGCTTATCTTGTCAAAAAAGTGATTCCAGTGTAGAATTAGTGATGCTTTTATGTTCACAAGAATGGCAAAATTCTTTACAAAGGTAACTAATAGAGATACGTACAAAGATCAGACAAAGAAGATCGTTCAATACAAAGAGGTGTTTTTGATCCTTACGTACCTTTTACACATAACAAGGGATGTCTTGGTTAAGACCCAATTTACTGAGCTTTAAACCTCGGGAAATATCCCGAATCCCTCCCCCCAGTTTTCTTGGGTTCTTTTAAGTGCTCCATATTTTTGCGCATTTGTAGTGAATAATATATAGCGCACTAAAAGAGACAGTATGCGGTTCATTACTGCAATTTGACTCCCAGTTTTGGAGATATTTGAGGAAAAATCTGGATTTCATTTTTAGAGTTAGTGTAGCCTAGATTTGGTGGGTGTCGCATAATGACACTCCCCTACCCCAATTTGAGAACCCCACCCACATCTGAGAACGCCTGTTTTGAACTTATCCCAGTTTATATGGTTTTCTTCACTATTTCCGATTTTAAAGAGATGTTAAGGCCCCTCCAAACGAGCAAATTTTCCAAGACAAACGGATTTTTCTTCTCTACATGAACAAATTGTGATATGAAAAATGGGTTCGTCACATGAGATTTGGTCAAATTTTTCGATCGACACGAGCAAACATTATTTGTCAAAGAATATTTATCATAGAAAATTTGCTCGTTTGGAAAGCCCTTTACGTTTATCGTCTTCTCCTTTGTTAGACATGGTGGAGCAGCATTCATGGAGCTCATCAACGAAGGACGTCTTCTCTCCCATGCAATGCGTGAACGAATCGTCGTCACGACTAGCGAGGCTTATGTCATTATGAACAAGCTAGAAAACATTTTAAAACAGAAACATTTCCAGTATGAAGAACTGTGTAATCTAGCAAGAGAGTTATATGTGGAGAGTGAAGATATACAGGGTAGATTGTTGGTGGCTGCACGTCGTCGCGATAGCAGTGTTGCTAAAGGACTACTCACAAAGGTAGATACAACTCTTCATTGTCAGTGACATATATTTACCTTGTTTGGTCAAAAAACCTCTCGACACCCGTTTCATAAAGCGTGCATAACTTACGTAAGTCACTGATAAGCTGTAGATAACAAACATCTTCATCGAAAACTAATGGGAATTGGGACAAAAAAAACACGACAAAATATGAAGTACTGCAGAATTTACACTGTAAATCCTCGTAGTAAAAAGAACATGTTTTTGAATTGATAAGTACTCGTCGGTTACGGACATTTGGGAAACGGTAGCGAGATATGCGCCATGCCATGCAAAAATATGGCGCGCACTACCGAATGTCGCGCGCTGTAACTTTTCTTTCAAAAAGAAATTCCAGAAAGTCGGAAAGCACGTATAATCAGGCATATAGGCATTATGAACTTCCGAAGACTTGCAGATTTTGATCACTACTGACTTCCTTTGCATTCCTGTCCTGTAGATCCAAGATAAGTTAACTAGTGAACAAGGGGCATGGGCTCCCGAAGAAGCACCAGAAGAAGTGTATTTCCATCGCTTAGACCTTCGTGAGGATGACAGTAGAAGACGACGGTGTCTGGTTAAAAACCCATATGGTTCTAGTCATCCTGAGGCAACACTCATTAGAGCTTTAGAAGGTAACCTTGGGGTATTGGTGTTGCCATTGTTGTTGCTCGTACGGATATTGTTTATACTCTTTTGTTGCATTTAGCGCTGGTGTTGCCTCATGCTATCGTTGCTGTTGTTGTTTTTAATATAAATGTTTCATTTGTTTATTGTTGCCGTTGTCCCTACCTACCATTTGTTGTGTTGTGTTTGCTGTTTACTTACTACTGCTGCTGCTGCTGTTGTTATTGTTGTTGCAGTTGTAGTTGTCTTGTTGCTGTTTCTGCTGCTGCTGCTGCTGTTGTTGTTGCCTCATGCTGCCGTTGCTCTTGTTGTTGTTGTTCCATTTGTATTATTGCATTTGTTGTGTTGTGTTTGCTGTTTACTTACTGCTGTTGGTTGTTGTTGTTGTTGCAGTTGTAGTTGTCTTGTTGCTGTTTCTGCTGCTGGTGCTGCTGTTGTTATTGTTGTTGCAGCTGTAGTTGTCTTGTTGTTGCTGCTGCTGCTGCTGCTGCTGCTGTTATGCTGTTGTTACTGCTGCATTTGTATTTGTTGTATTGTTGTTACTACTCGTGTTGTGGTTGTTGTGTTACTGCTCATTTTCTTAATGTTTTATTGTTGGTGTGGTGGCGTTGTTGTTGTTGCTTTTTGTTGTTGCTGTTATTGAGCTGATGTTTATTGTTGCCGTTGTCCCTATCCCAAACTGTCTCATCGCAATTCGGACAGAATATTCTATCGACAATGACATTGTTAAGTTCATGAAGAGAAAGCAAACAAGTGTCACTGATCTCTTCAGTAAAGCGATAACCTCCTGACTTCCCCGTTCTCTTTAAGGAATATAAAACGCGCGCGCATGTCTCTGTTCTGCGATATAAACACGATGGAAGATGTAGAGCAAGAGAAAAGCAAGCTTAGGAACACGAGGCGTAGCCGAGTGTTGCTCTTGCTTTTCGAGTGCTCTACTGACATCTTCCAGAGTGTTTATATCACAGAACAGAGACATAAGTGATCGTTTTATATTACTTTTATAAAATATTTTCCACGCTTTTTGAGCGAGCCATGTCTCTGTCCTCTGATATAAACATGGTAGCTAGCCAATCAGCGCGCGCGTTATATTTCAAATATTTTATAATGCTTCATATAGAATATTTGATTCTCACTTTTGACACCTTGGGGGTACCTATCATTATCATCATCATCATCATCATCATCATCATCATCATCATCATTTATTAAATTTCACAACCATTAAAGATACATTACATAACATTAAATACATTACATAACATTACACCTTTTTCCTCAGAAGAAGCTCAACAACCTACAAGCGAATCCAAACAAGCACTAAACTTCGCCAAGATTTCTTCCTCTGCAATGGAGGATACCTACTCTCTGGACGACGAGGACAGTATCATAAGTGACATCACAGTGGACGAGAAAGTCCTGGAACTAGACGATACGGGTCACGTGATTCTTACCACAGCGTGTCAGATGATCGCCCCCTGTGTGGTCGTCCCAGGGACGCTCACCATCACGTCGACTGCATTGTTTTTCTCTGTTGATGAAGACAATGAAGAATATCACAAACTTGACCCCAAGGTTCGTAGACATATTATTAAGAGGAGATTTTTTTCAATGACGAGCAATAATGGCGGAAAGCGTCAAAAACTAGACCTTCGTGCGAGTTTTGCTCCAAATTTTCGTTCTGGATTAACGCTCAAATCCTTTTTCTAACGGTTAAAAACTGATGTACCAAGATAAAATACCTGTTTAAAACGGATTTTTGAATTGTACAAAGACTTTCTCTTGACGTTGTGTTGGGATTAAGCTTTTTCAAGCTGAATATAAAGAAAACATACAGCAAATGAGCAAATGAAGGCCTAAACCTCATTTTCGATCCAAATTTTCGTTTTGGATTAACGCTTTGATTCAACTTTCATCGGCCAAAACTACTTACAGACAACTTACACTTTCTGACAGAAATGATTTTAGTTTTGTACAACAGCTATTCTTCAACTCAGGAGTTTTTGTCGTTCACTGCTCGAACTTGAAAAAAAAATCACCTCTTAATAAAAATAGGTGATGTTTTACGTCCCTTTTTATGGAAATACAAATTTTACAACTTTTTAGAAATGTTATTGATAAATATTCAAATACGAAACCGCACGGGAACATCAGTTCTTGAGAACTGCCAAACGTAAAAAGTCCATCCCTAGATTTCAATGAATGGGTGACCGTTTGTGCTCGTTTCGTTTGCTATGTGGTTCATACTCTTTTTCCGTAGTACTCTTTTGCCCGTCCAGTTTCTTTTAGATGTCTTGACTACATTTATCAATAACATCTGCCAATTATTTCAGGGGAAAGTTTACAAGTTCACCCCTCTTGAAATTATTATGACTAGTAGTGGTTAATTTTGACCGATTCTCTCGTTCATCTGTGGTAACGAATTTTAAGGTAACTCGGACGGTAAAATTGCAGTTGGCCAAGTAAATTACACGAGATTATTGAAAGCTTTTGAATTGTAACTCTTGCAACATTAGATTTGTTCACCCAGAAAGGCTATACAATTCTCTGGTTCGAGGTCTTCAGACTATTTTACAACACATATACATAGGAAATATGAGTTTAATTTCAATACTTTTTTGACTTGAATAATGACTATGATATGAATATGATATGCTTTAATTTTTCTGTTCATATTTAATGAGTGCAAACTCTGTCTTTCTCTCTCTGGTGCCGTCAAGGCTAGAGACCACATACGTCTAAAGGCTCTTCTTATCTGGCTCCGTAAAGTCCCTGACAAGTGACATCCCTCCTATAGCGGGTCATTATAAATAACAATACCTGACTATTTTAATTGCTCAAAGTAATTATACTTTACCACTATGGTTTGACCTTACACAGTATGCTAATTGCTTGATCGCATTAAATGGACTCCTTACAACTCAAAACACTAATCAACACCAGCCTATTACTTCGTAGTTTCATTTGGAAGGAGTTTTAGTTGATAATTCAGTTCGTAGCTCAGCTCCAACACGGGCATCAAAGACGCAGTTGTGACTATTCTTTTCAAAAGAGTAGGATAAGAGGAGGGTGTGGTTGGACACCCCCACTTGACCTATCCTTTGGTAAACAACTGTGGTACAAAACACGAAACTTTTTTTGACTTCCATTGTAAGTTAAAGTGTTGTAAATATTTGGGGTTCTTTTCACATTACATGTAATCCCACCCGCCTTGAGGAATTTACCCTATAGGGTCAATTTTGTTTCTGTAATAATGAAAATACGCCAGCGCTTTAGAAACCAGACTCCCTCACGTGTGGTAATTTTAAGAGAAGAACAAAGAAAAATGCTCGACTTAGTCAGTGGCAAGGTTGGTTGGTCTACTTTTGTGTAAACTAGGCTTGTGAGGACGTCTTTAACTGATGAGCTGTACAGTTTTTATGCCAAGCTATAGAACTATGGACGCTAAATATTTTTTCAATGGTTTTCAGGTCTTTTTATGATTATTTTTTATTATTGTAAAATTGTGGGAACTGATTTCTTGATATCAAAATGTAAAATTGATTCGTTTACAATTAGTACTTAATTTCCCGCCCATTTCAGTAACTGGGCTTCACTTCGCTTTGTAAATTCACGAGGCAAAAAAGATGCAATCACTCACCATTTTGATAACCGCTACGTTAATCAAGCTATGTTAGATTATTGAATTTCTGGTATTGTTTGCTCCTCTGCCCTGATCAAGATAAGCAATACTGGTGCTGGAGTGCCACTCCTTGTCATTCAATTCCTTCGTGTCTGATTAGAATTAGAACATAGCATTTCTCACTTATTTTGCCGTAAAAACCTTACAAACCACTGACCTTAAGATGTCTCATGAACATCTCACCCTTTTTTGTTTTTATTGTGCACTGGTTTTACTGGTAATTTAATTGAATTATATTTTGTTGGTAATCAAACTGGTCGTTCAGTTACCAGCCGAAGTTTTATGCTCTCACACAATAGTTCAAGTAGCCTCTTCTAGAATTCTCAAGACTTCGTCTTTATGTTTTTGTTACTGAACTACTTCTGTTATTCAAGAAAATGCTAAACAACTGACCCTGCTCTCCCTTGAAGACTACAAATATACAATAACAGCATGCTTGTAAAAGCTATTGGCCGGTTTTACTATATATAAAGTTTAAAGACTTACTCTTGTTTTATACTGAAACTTGGACACTTCTATTGTTCAGAAAATCTCTTTCTATGCCGTTTTATCTTGAAATCTCTGTAATAACATTTGGAATTCAATCGATGACATGCATATCGGGGTATTTTCCCTAACGAATTTATACCCTGTAAAATTGATTTTCTCCCCGCAGCCTTATCTTGAACAAGACTCATTGATCCCCAGGTGAAATCTCTCTCTTGCCATATGGAAGTCCCAAGTATTGATCCATCCAGCAAACCATCAAACCGACGTCAAGACACTATTCCGACACTCCTTTCATATCAACAAAAAATCCAATTTTGTTTGATTGTTATCCTACAATATTGTAAGGTGAATTTAATTTCATTACCAAAGGATAAACCGTATAGCACTATAATCAGAACAACCTGTCAACAACTCGACTATTTTCAACCGTTTTGTGGCTGGGTGCATTGTCTTGTGACATCATTCTATTCCTTTTGTACCTTTCCTTAATCAATGTTTTTTCTTCAACTTAAATGTATTTTACACTTATTAAAATAAGTCCAAATCCTGTTAAAGATATCGACATTAGTTGATTGGCTTAAGGATTGAGCTTTTAGCTTCATGCATTGTACTTTTCTTTGGTCGCTAAAAACCTTTGAAGATGTTATAGTATATCAAGGAATAACTTCAAGAGCTCCCAGAGTAAACGAAGTCCTTTGCTATCTCGTTTATCAGTGAACAGTAAGTTTTCGTATTGAAAAGTCGAGTGGAGAAAGATTAACACGTACCCCTTGAATTCAATAAGCATAATGTTGAATTTTATAACGGAAAGAGAAGAAAAAATATCCCAAATAATGAATAAATATAAACAGAAAAAATATTTTTATTCATGCACATTCTTGAATTATTGCACGAGTTTTTGCGTCGAACGTCACTAAAAAAGCATTCATTTTGCTAGCTGCCTCCCGCTCTTTCTCTGTTTTTTTTTCTATATTTTCGTTCTTTTGTTTTCCCTTTTTCTTTTTTTCTTTGCCGAAAACACAAAATGTTGTGAAACCTACATCAACCCTTTATTGACACATATATTTATTCTTTATAGCAGATATTTTAAAGTTCTGAAAGAAATTGTAATTCAATATGAGTCGTTCATCTCAAAGAGCTTTTGACTCATTGCACTCTCAAGCTATTTCCTGATATACCTTACTCATTTCAATAAGTGTTGAACAATAATTTACTCAAAACTACTCCGCTAGACACGTCCTAATTAGTTTAATGTTTTTATTGGTATTATGGCTTCCTTGTAGTGCACTTAAGAGATCATAAATGTCTTATATTATCCTAGCGCTGATTTACTACTGTTTAAAAACCTTTTAGGTGTTTATTAACTCTTACATGAACGTACGAATCACCTGCCTCCTTACATGAGTTATAAAACACTTTATAACATCCTTACAAATAGAAATATCCACAGAAACGCAACTATCCTATGAAATGATCTTTAATATCACGAAATATATGCTCATCATATCACTTTAGAAACAGAATTTTTCGTGAAAGCGGAGTAATTTTGAAAGATTTTGTGAGTTCGTGCTGCGAAAAGAAGCAATTACTGTTCATCATTTATTCTAAACTTCGCTTCATTTGATAAGAAGGTTACCGTATTTCTTTAATAGCTTGGAAATATGTTAGACAAATAGCTGGGCAGTCTTTTTCCATTGAAAGTTGAGCTGTCTTCAGTGAGTCAGTGGGCGGAGAGATTTTAAGTCTTCATTTACTCTCAAAAGTCTAAACATCGCCACTTAGCTTTTGCCTCGGGGGATTATCGTGGAAAAGATTTTTAATATCTTTGATTCATTAATTCTTTAATTTCCAACCTAGGAGTCTTAGAAAGTCTTTTTTAGGCGATATCACCACAGCGGAATCATTTTTCTTTCTTTTTTTTTTTTTTTTTTTTTTTTTTTTTTTCTTTTTTTCTTTTTCATTCTTTTTCTTATCTAAGTGTTTGCGATTTATTTTTGCCACAAACTTCAAGCCGAGAGGAAACAAAAAACGAACTCTAAAAATAGCAGCTACCAGCTTATATAATTGTACAAAGCAATTTTCAAATTGCGTGTGTGTATTTCACCGCTTCTAGCTCAGTTATTGATTTTCCCTCTCTGACATTAATTTTTTACGAAGTAATTGAATTGAAAACTGTAAATTTTCAATGTGCTTGTAGATTTGCTCGTGATTTGGCTTTGGGGCTGTCGAGAGTGTCACATATGACCAACTATTGAAACATCAACTGAAAGCTGTCTGCATTTAAGATTTAATTGACCCAAAGAGTGCTCTTTTAAGAACAATCACCCGCTTTGAAAAGAAACGCATCGTGTCGAGAAGGCTTCTGAGAGCGAATCCTTGACTGTCCTAGACTACTTTTCAAATGCAGCGAAAATGAAGTGAGTTGTATTGAGATTTTATGGTTTTGTCGCGGAGCACAAAAAAGGCGATGCTTATTCAATTAACAGCTACTTCCATGCTAGTGTAAACAATATAAAACGGCGTGTCTTCGACACCAAACGGGAACTTTTGTTTTCCTTGAGTAAACTCAACTTGTATGCCTTATTCGAACGGTGTAGTTTGAGTGGCACCTAGTCAAAACCACAGGTCTCATGCCAGCCCAGTTTAATCTGCAGGCCCAGCGAAGCGTTGCACAGTTTTATTAGGTATTTTATTATCAATATCTGCTATGTTCGATTTTAATCATCTGGTTCTTTGTTTACCGTCTGACCGCCTTGCAAATACAATGACGTCAAGGGGTTTGAATGGAGGGCTCTTGATCAAACAGCCCGGCCAATTATACATGAAGACTGGTTCGTGCCTAACTTGATCTAGCTATTTCCAATGGTCTGTCAAGCGAGTACCTTTGAACAAGGCCCATGCAAGTGGTCATTCATGGATGTTATTAAAAAGAGTGAAGCTTTCACATCCACAGATAATAAGTCTAACGGTGGTTATTTGGTCACAACCGGAGACCGGATCTCGATGCATTTATACAGTGCAACGGTTCCAGAAGAACAACACATCAATCGAAACAAGGCATCCGTACAATCCCCCAATGAACAACAAAACGATCAAATGGTACTGACACTTCCGCTTTTTTATAGTGAGTAGTGCAATCAAAAACAGCAATCAAAGAATCTTCTAGAGTTATTTCTGTCCTGATGTAAATACCTATTGACATCTGATTCATCAAGTCTGTTGTGAAGGCATTGTGCTGGTGTTTATAAAGGAACACCTTCAATAGTTTAGCGCCTCTCTGCAGGTCAATACCAAATGGTAATCCAACTGCAAAATGACATGCGACGCTATCGTGCTAATCTGCCGCAGTCATTACTATCTCCATGGTTCATTTTTGCCCTTCAGCTCTCCCAATCCTTGAGTTAGAAGAGGATTTGGAGGTGCTCTTGTTTCTGCAGCTTGGGATGTCCTTATCGCTTAGTAGTATTATCGGCTTAGGTCTAAACTCACGCCCATCTTCAAAAACCGCTAAATCCCCAAAGTTCCTGTGGTTCGTTCTCATTGGGTTTTCACGCAAGCCCGCTACAAATCCCTTCGCACCTTGTTTTCAACTTCCAAACGATGAATCAGTGAAACGATGACTCGACGGTTTGACCACCGGGCCCTCCTTTTCTCTAATTTACCACTCAAAAGTGGCAGTTAATCAAAAATAGTTGTCGAGAAAGACCAAATATCGCTCATTTCTTCGTGTGTTCTCTCTTTGCCGGCTGTCTTGACGCCGCTCGTGTTTGTTCTGATTTATTGCTTTTTCGACTAAGGCCGCCGGTGACAAATTATTTTAAAGCAAAATCATTTGGCTTATTAAAAATAGCAAGATGAAAGTAGCATCCTTGGACACATCAGCCGAAACAGGTACTTGGATTGTTATTTAGGTTAGTGGTTATTTACTAACAGTTCTAGAAGGTTTGATTTTAGCCAACAAAGCTGGAATGCTGTTGTTCCTGCTTCACTGACTGTAATAAAACCAGCTATCTCAAGGCAAGGTTTCAATATCATCTTCAATAATACCCAAACGATGGGCGGTCATTGTTTATAAAGTTTAATAAGATAAGCAAACGGCCCGGCATGTGATAAAGACCGATGAAATAAGCACCGTTTTAGCTCTTAAACAAGCACATTTCGACTCAAAAAGCTTATTTTGTAGATTTGAGGAACGATTTAAGCGAGGAAATCTTACTTGGCCGCGCTGAGCCGAGGTAAGCGCGCGCAGAAGCGAGGCAGATCGATGTAATACAGGGAGAGATTGATTTAATAGAATCATTTGAATGATCGGACAAAATTGCCGACCCGCGTGTTTTATTGGCTCTGAGTCGGTTTTGGTCTTTGTTTAAGGAGATTAATAGGTCGTGACAGGTTCAATTGGTTCGACTATGGCACTTTAATACTTGCTCCGGAAAACTTTACTGTGAAATACACCGGTTACAGAGACAGATATTCATTCGACCACTTCGTCCAGCTCGAGTTTGGCCACGAGCGACGGACAACTGAAGGTTTGTTGGTCTTCAAGGAATGGCCTGTTTCTCTGGCCAAAGACACGTCAACATGAAACATTTTGTGCGAAATCGTGTCCATCGAAGAAAAAGCGAGGTCTACCAAGCTGTAACTAACGTCTGCCATGTCATGCAAGAAGTTCTAAAGCACGTCGAGGCATTGGAGCCTCGTTTTATCTCGTCGCTTAAGCAGGTTGATGGCCGATACGCTGGACTTCAAGTCCTCTCTCCGAGACGCCTCGAAGTGAGCTTGTTTCTCAATCAAATGGGAGTATTTAATTTTATTGACGATGGATGTCCATCTGGCTGTGCTATGTTAAAGCTAAGTGACGAACGTAAGAGGTCTATGTCACTTTGGACTGAATTTATCACCGCGTCTGGTTATCTCTCGGCACGGAAAATGCGCTCAAGATTCACATCACTGGTTTCTGAGGCCATCCGTCGCGGTAACCTCCAATCTCAAGTGCGTCTTATTTCGACAAACAGTTTCTCTACTGTCTTAAGCGTGACGGATGCCTACACAGTGGAGCTCGTGCCTGCTTTTCGATGTGGAGCGATATGGCCGCAAAATACATGCGTATGGCCGACACTGAGCTCAGCTTGGCCAAGCCAGCCAGTAATAGCAAACGTTAAACTGAGAGGCTTCAACTTGTTAGCTCGCGATCCTTATCCCACATCCAAGCCAATCAACACTGAAGGCGATGCTTGGGTCTTGTCATTTACGGAGGCAGAGGAACTCTTACTCAGCGGCGGGTGCCGTAAGCTATGTTTAAGCATGTTGAAGGCTCTGTGCGATAAACACCTCAGCATCTCGGGAGATCCAATCGAATATTCCCATCTTACGAACTTAGTCTTGTACGAGTGCGAAAAGCACCCACGAGAATACGAATGGGATGAAGACTCTCTATTAGATCGAATCAATGGTATTCTACTACAGCTAGTCTCTTGTCTTCAATGTAGAAAATGCCCACATTTCTTCTTAAAAGGAGTGGACTTGTTCTCGGCCAAGTCGAAATCCTCGTTAGACCAGGCAGCCAAACAAGTATGGACGCTAGCGAGAGACCTAACGACTAATCCTTCAAGCTTGGAGACGCTTTAGAGTTATCTTAACCATTCCATTCACTATAATCGGGTCTTCGCTTTAAGAGTTATTGACCCTTCCATCCTTCGCCACTCCCATAGGTCAGTTCTAGATGATTATGACTCCCTTAACAAGGGGATTGCTATTAAAGTGGCCAATCTATTTAAGAATAAGAAGCGTCCATGGATTAACCAAGAATAGATCAAGAATTCTTCGAACTTGAATGTAATTAGATTTATTTCAAAACACTTAGGCATAAAATATATGTACCAAGTACAACAACGAATTAATTTATTGCACAATACACTCGTCCTTCAATTGGAGATATCTATATGTTGTCTTTATTCTTATGAAGTCTATACCCCTAATAATATACCCAAGCAGTTGATGTGGGAGTTCGTTTTTGTCAATATTGGATGAACTTAGAATTTAAGGTGTGTCAACGAGATTTGCGCGAATCACTCTTCTTAGACTAAGAGCAATCCTGACCTTGTTTAATTTCTTTCCTATTTTTTGTCTCGTCTAATTTTAGAATATTGATTCGTTTTTCTTCCCTCTTTACGGATTTTTATGTTCTTAAATGTATTTTCTTCCATAAGGTTAGGGTTCTTGATCGCGTTTTTATCATCAAGCGATTCAATTTAAACGCGGAATTACGCCGTGAAAGACAAGCATTTTGTAGAATAGTCGACTTGCTTCTCTTGACTGTTAAATGGTTTTCTTCCTCAAAGAGAAAACTCATTTCTTCTGACTGAGTTTCTCACGTTTCCTATATTCAAACTTACCTGAAAAAATGTCGATAAAGATTTGCCAGTTTTTTTCGATGTAACTAATTAGTTTTGAGTTTTGCCGCTTGTAGACTCTCCCTCTTTCCTAATCCTTGCACTGGCGATATCTCGTTCTCTAGCAATAACGGGAATTTGAAATCTAGTGTGATCCAGTGTGAATTGATAGAAATTAATTTAAATGTACAAAAGTGTACACAAAATGAACTAAACTCTTTGAAATTTAAAATCGCATGAATCATAAGAATTTTAGATTTATTTATCTTTTGTAATTCATTTTATCAGTTTGAATACTGCAGTTAAAGTTGAAGTACATTTATTTCAATTTTTATCTTGATATTTTTATCGAGAAATCGCGCGCATTTTCGTCAAGTTTATTTACCCCCAAATTTCCCCGTGTTTAAAATGGGAAAATAACATTTATCTTGACTGTAAAACTAATCCGGATTATTTGAAGGAAACCATTGATAACTTGGTGACTTTTACTTCCTATTTGATTTAATTGAAATCTTTGCGTTTGAAATTAAACTGGATATCAGAAATATGAAGGTCTTTGACATCGCTAGTTTGTTGATTGTGGCTTTGTCATATGTATGATAGTTGACGGCAGATTGAACATATTAACTGCGCCGTGCCTCCAGTAACACTCACAAGAAATACCAAAATATCCTTATTATTTGCCTTTATAACTGATGCTACTGTAAACATCTTTTTTGTTGGGAGAAATTCTTGAGTTTTCTTCACATCCTAAGTGGAAATTTGGAACCATAATTTGACGTGACTTTAATAATCACCCCTTGTTTCAAATTCTCAGCGCCGTTTTCTCGGTATAATTAAATTTCATGTCGAAGAACAATTACTCCGCAAGGTAGCCCAAACCAGCCGTACTTGAAGCGTTAAACATTGTCTTATCGTCAAAAACTTGTCAACACTTCTAATATCAACTCTTGAAAAGATAAGCTTTCTTGAACAATATCTCTCCACATTTCCACTTGATTATTTCCCTATCTCTTCCTAGAATTTTATCTCTACTTTCTAATATATTAAATCCTGTTTTGTAGTTAATTAATTTACTGTGAAATTCATTCTCTTGAAACCACATGCGATTGCTATTGCTTTGTTCGAATATTACTTTATTAAAAATGGAGCGATTTTTTGTATATAGAAAGTTAACTCCATCTTTAGAGCTAAGCTTATTGTGAAGGGCTTCTTAGAGTGTATTTGAAATTGTTTGATTATAAGCTGCGTGACGTGAGAGTATCCGTAGCGCGAGCCTCGTGGTAATTAATCGCAACATTCCGCCAAAGAAAAATTGGTGTAAGTGGATCAAAAGATTTCCTCAAATACTGCAATAAGACCCGCCAAACGCTAAACCGTCGTCGGTTGATTGGAGGATATTTGTTTGACCAAACAAGCGAGATTTACGATAGATTTAAGACTTATATTGATCCTAGAATATTCCAACAGAAATACACCAAACTTCTCCACTATTATTTTATGTATACCAATTCGTCGTACCGTCTTTTTCTTGGCATGGATTTAGTAGTTAGGGGGAAGATGTAAGAAGTAGACTTTCAGCTTCCTCTTTAGTTGCCACGGTAACACGTTGGTTTATGCGTCAATGCGGCAATATTTAGTTATTTTAATAGATTAATTGTGATAGTTTTTTAATTGCAACAAGACTCAATAAATACTGACAATATTTGTTCTTGGGCTAAGCTTTCTTGAGGAAATCGAAGGAAATAAATGGTGATTATTTGTCGGCAGAAGAGAATCCATGCTTATTCCGCGCGTCACGCAATAGCTGTGCCAACTTAGTGTCGGTAAAATAATCCTTTGTTAGTTCATGGATTTACACGATACACAATATCACTACCAATTGAAACTAAAAATGGCGGCCTTACGTCAATTCGTTGATATTTTTAGTTATCTGTCAATATTTTCATAGTTTTGACAAAATGGAGCTTTTTGTATATTCATGTACATTTCTTTGTTTGTCCCTGTGCTATTGTCTGCGAGGTTGTGTAGTTTTGCTGTCAGTCTGTCTGTTTGTCTATATATGCGTGCGTGTATGTGTGTGTGTCTATATGTATGTCTGTGTATCCTTGTGTCGCTCTGGTATCGTCTGGTGTTGTCCCTCTGGTATTGTTTGTCTGTGAGCTTGCTTAGAATTATTGCCGGTCGGTCTTTGAGCGGCTGACATTCTGAAACACCGTCTTTCTGTCGTCATGCACGACTGTCTCAAAATCTTTCTTTTTTCTGTCGGTCCGTCCGTCTGTCTGTCTTTTTGTCTCTCTGTCTATCTGTCTGTCTGGAAGTCTGGGTAAATTGGAACTAGACTTCCAGACAGACAGACAAATTTAATGTATGTACGCTTTTCTCCTGTCCCTATACTTGTTCATCAATCGTCCTTCCATACCATATGTGCTAGATTTTGTTTGTTAGATTGATGAAAAGTGTTTCTCAGATTGTCTACGGTTATAAGGGTATCAGACTATTTATCGCACGTGCGTGACCGATGCTTTGCGTTACCGATTATTTGATTGTGTTACAGGTTCTTCTATATATGGAAGGTCTACACGGCAAGTGGCCTGTGGATCAAATCAAAGCCATTTTCTCCAGACGATATTTACTACAAAATTGTGCTGCTGAAGTATTCTTCGCCAGTGGAAGTAAGACATTTTAATTTGTTCGTCGTTCATATGTGGCATTGTATTTTTCCCGGTTTTCTGTTTTATTAAAATACTGCTACTGCTAATAAGAATACGATTATATTTTCTCTCTCTAGCGTCCGCACTGTTCAAGTTTGTTGACCAACAAGTGGTGAAGAAAGTAGTCAGGGCGCTGCCCCCAGTAGGGGTGGGATCGTATTATGGCATCACTCAAACAAGGTATCAAAATATCGCCTTAATTCACGTTAAACGTTTAAAGTATGTATATAGTCATATACAGAGCTCTTACATTGTTTTTTTATACGCTGTTTTGGAATGGTCAGCAAGTGATAACATCTGCGCATGTCTCCAACTTCTATTGTCTTGGACAAATGGATAATTTTGAAAGGATAATTTCTAGCTGTTCGTACTTCTGCACTCGACTGTAATGCTCCGAAAAACTTTGGGGAGACTATAAATACGACACTCTTTTTGAGAGAGGTAGCCCTAAGCCAGGTTAAAACCGCAATTGAGGCCACTTCCGTCCAGCGGTTCTCGCATACTCGTCATGTTATCACTTGCTGTTGAATGAGAGCCGATACAAGATTTTGATCGTACTGAAAGTCCTAACAGTACAGCAAACTTTTTTGTTTGCTCGTATTCAAACATGGGTCGTACCCGACTGTATCCAAATCAAATTTTCTATGTGTATGGAACTCCTCTTTCTCGGGCCGAAAACCCGCTATTACTCATGATCTTCCATATGTAACTCGTATGAGTTTCTTGTCATGAAGTAAACTCTGAATTGTTTTTCAGGGCCGCATCGTTGTATTCTCCTAAACAACTGTTCCAGAAATCAACGATGACCAGCCGATGGCAGCGTGGTGAGATCGATAACTTTCAGTACTTAATGTTCCTTAACACCATCGCAGGTACGTCAAAACTATAGTTTTAATGAGCGTTCTCCGTAGGCCACTCTGTGGACTGTTTGTTGGGTTTATTGTTACTCATTTTCGGCGCGTATTGAAAAAATCGCGAAATTAAAGTCCTGCGAAAAAAATCTTGCAAAAATTAGCGACGCTAAATTTGATACCCCAGTTTACATGACCATAGTATTTCGGCGTCAATGCAAGTAATTTATAGCCTGCGTTGCTGGCGGTCTGCGGTTTGGGGTGCGGAGTTTACGCCAGCAAAATCGCAGACCGCCAGCAACGCGGGCTTAGTAATATTACGAGATATTCCATATGAAAAAGTGTTGACCGAACGCTGTTCTTCGCGGTAAGGCTCGAATAAAGCGCGTCTTACATTGTCTCGTACAATTGGCCCCAATAAGGGATTATATGGTGACAGAGTGAAGTTGGGCGTTGGGGATGCGTATAAATGAGTTGCGGAATGTACAATGTTACATGTTTTGAACTTCATTGTATTCATTTGTTGTATTTGTTGCTTTAGGTCGAACATACTGTGATTTAAACCAATACCCCGTGTTCCCATGGGTTTTAACCAACTTCGAATCACCAACATTAGACTTAAAAGACCCCAAAAATTACAGAGACTTATCAAAGGTAAGATAACTTATCGGACACCGCGGCAAAATGTAACACGCATGCGCGACTTATGAAACGATCCAACTATAAAGACACAGAGGCCAAAATCCCAAAAAAATCAGTTTGCACCAAGTACTTTCCTGTTTGCACCAGTGCTCAAATTTAAGTTCAATGATATGATACAGTAAAATCGATTTGATAATAAAAATTTTGAATAAAAGATATTGCTTGGGATTCCTGTGGTCAAGACGCGGACGCGCGGAAGCCCGCCAAAAAGTCGCGCATGCGCAGTCGTTTTTCCGCGGTGTCATCTTGTTGGTCAATACTCAAAGTAATACCAACTGATATTGACCTGTTTTTATTTTCCAGCCAATCGGCGCTTTAAATCCCGGTCGTCATAGTCAGTTCTTGGAGCGCTATGCATCATGGGATGAGAATGATGATATTCCTCCGTTTCATTATGGAACTCACTATTCAACTTCAGGGTTTACGTTAGCATGGCTGATAAGACTGGTAAGCCTATAAGATATTTATTTTCCTGTCGTCATCGTCATCATTAGTCTCCCCCTTGTGAGGGTTTGTTGTCGAGGGGGGAGGGGGAAGGAAATTGGACATTCACTAGAACCATCAGTGGTTCCTTCCAGGGTTGGTTGTTTCACCACGCGTGTATCTCGCCCCTCTCGCCTCTTAAGTGTGAATCCTCCATAACAGTTACCATAGTTTTACAAGAATTCTTCGTAAGAGTGTGTGGTGGAACGCGCCGTCCTGTGAGCATATCAGTGCCGTGATGTCTTTAATTTGAAATTATTTCCTTGATTGTGCATGCGTCCCGATTTATTCATATGAAAAAGTTGCATGTCTATGGGCAGCAGAAAGCGGTCAGTTAGAAAAGCTATGCTGAAAATATCATCCAAACCTAATCGCAATTTTAACGGTCCTCATCGTAACGGAAGTTGAATGAAGTGAGTTCTCCATGCAGCGCTAAATACTCTGTGCACTGGGATGAGAATTGTATAAGCAACTAACAAATTTGAATGTTTTGATCATTTCAGGAACCCTTTGCAACTCAGTTCCTTAACCTCCAAGGAGGTAAATTCGATCATCCTGGGAGAACATTCTGTTCAATTAAGACAGCCTGGAAAAACTGTCAAAGAGATACTTCTGATGTCAAGGTATGATTACACACAATTATAAGCCTCCATAAAGCGATTTCTTTTTGAGCACAAAAAGTGGTCCGTGTAGGCCGTCGCTCATTGAGTTTCCTCTATATAAGTTTTTGACTAAAATCTTGTGGATTAATACTGGGAGATCTCAGAATCTGGTCCAGGATCGGCTTGAGCGCAAGCAACATAATTAGACTCCCATAAAGTTGAGCTCTTATCTCATAAATGTGAGAAGAGACACTAATGAGCATTTGTTTATATTTGTGGCAGTCGCATTTTTATTGATACAGTTATGTGTGTTATTGTAGGAACTTATACCAGAGCTCTTCTATCTGCCTGAAATGTTCCTGAATAACAACAGGGTAGGTTATTACTCCTTACTGATTTATACAAGACTATTAGCTTTCCATCTGAGTGTAGCCCCTTAGACATTTGCAAGTTAGACACCCCTCTGTCCATCTGAGTCTACCCCCTTGGACATTTGCAAGTTTGACACCCCTCTGTAAAATTGCTGTGATTAAACGCCCTATAGAATAAATATTAAGGTGATTTACGGTCGGTAACTCTTGACAGTCAGCTTCGAAAGTTACTGATAAACTCGCAAACTTGTAGCGACTTTTCTCTTATTTAATTTGCTTAAATACCATGAAAACGGGGCAGTGATAGGGAAAGGGGAAGGGGTAAAGGGGTACCGTCGTGGGAATGAATACGCAATCTCTCGTCACTTGAATTCTACCCGATACTGAATCTGCTGTATGTTTTGAAACAGTTCACATTTGGTGTTGACGATGATGGTACAGTTATTGATGACGTAGAGCTCCCACCATGGGCGTTGTCCGTTGATCATTTCGTCGCATTACACAAAGCGGTAAGAAAACACAGTTACCATGTTTGACCTCTATTTGTCTTTCTCTTTTCATTACTTCACATTCAGTCAGAGTTCGGGATCAGGATTATGTTAGATCCAGATTTATCGACTGGATAAAGTTCTAACGGTTATATCCATCTGATAGTGCTTTTCAGTCTTCGCGCAACCAGATCATTGTTACTGTTTGAAAAGGTTTTAAATAATATTTGAGGAACCCGTTCTTGTTTTCAGGCTTTGGAGTCAGAGTACGTATCGTCGCATTTGCACGAGTGGATTGATCTTATCTTTGGCTTCAAACAAAGAGGTAAGTCAAAGACATGGTAGACCGTCGATTTCTCGAACTCGCTGGTGGAGTGCTTCATCATAAACTAAACAACGCCGTGTTTGTGTTCATCGCGGGACTTTGCTCTATATTTTCATACTGTGTAGTCATATTTTATAAGCCAATTCTGGCTATCGATGTGAGACGGAAATTTGGGATGGGTATTGAAAGGAAAAGGTAATGCTTTCCATTTATTCTTCCATCCTTCTCGTCCCATTGTGCTTGTTTCCCCGAAACAATCTTATAACCGTGCCTGATGATGATGGTAATGATGAAGGTGATGACGATGATGCATTTTTAATTCATCAAATCAGGTCCCGAAGCAGTCAAAGCTACCAATGTGTTCTTCCACCTTACCTACGAAGGAAGTGTTGATTTGGACGCCATTAGTGACCCAGTTATGAAAGAGGTAAGCCTGACACAAGATTCCTAACGGTAAACACGAACCGTTACGTATTCTCTCGTCGTCTTTTTCTCTAAGCTAATTATGGTGATTGTTTTCTAGGCGGTGCAATATCTATTACGTGTACTATCGTCTTTGTCTCTAAGCTAACTGTGTTGGTTCTTTTCTAGGCGGTACAATATTCATGGCGTTTACTATCCTCTTCTTTTTCTCTGAGCTAACTGTGATGGTTCTTTTCTAGGCGGTGCAGCAACAAATCAAGAGTTTTGGGCAAACTCCCTCACAACTACTGCTAGAACCCCACCCCTTTCGCGTGGCACAGGAGTTACAGGTACAGCATAGTCATACTTGTTACTCGGCGGCGGGTTTTTTTTTTTTTTTTTTTTTTTTTTCGTCTGTCGTAAACTGCAGACAGGCCTCTAGAACGCATTCTCAGTCAAGGAGGGTCGAAAGCGCATGCCCAGTCAAGGAGGGTCGAGAGCGCATGCTTAGTCAAGGAGTGAACGCTGAAACGAGTGTTTTCGTAGCGATGTTTGATGAACGAAACTTCAGTCCCTAACTATTTTACTCGTAATTTTTTTCAGGCACAAATCAATCAAGAACCATTTAAAAGTACGTATTTGATTATTAATTTTCACTGGACGATTGTCGAACCATCAAAGGGGACTAGAAGCCCCTTGGGCCCTTGCATCCATCATAAACGTTGATGTGTATTTTTACCCACAAGTTAACGGGTGCTCGCAAACTTCCACTCACGTACCCCATTGTCGACCCCATCAAGGATGGACCCTTGGATCCATCATATTCGTCGTTTTTGCGGATTTATACGCGCAAGTTTGCATGTGCTCGCATACTTCCGTTACGTATCCGTAAACCAACAAACCCGCAAGGGTTTTTGAGAAACGCACTCCTGATCACTTGTCCATTTTGACAATTTATTTGCCTTTCTCATAGCATTAGTCTAAACATGGCAATCTGCTGTTATTTGGTAGTTCATCAGGGATCCCAGTACCAATAGTTTGTTAACTGTATTTCAGGCATTTATCTGACCTTCAAAGTCACAGAAAACGTTCCAGTAACATATGTAGCAGCACATACGGACATGAACCTTCTGTATCCTGCAGTTGTCACTATTAGCTGTAACCAGTGCTTCACCATAAACCGATGGATTAATACAGGTACGGGCGTGCCTCCTTTAATAAAAATGATGGACGATAGGCGTTAATCCTGATGCTTGCCGGTCTCAAAGTGTAATAGCTTGCGTAGCATCGCTCTGGAGAGGGAATGAGAAAACAGGAGGGAGAGTATAACGAACTTCTAAGTAAAACTCAATGGGAACGAACCATTTTTCAGCTCATCAAACAGGCAAATTTTTACGCACCTATAACCTGTGTTATCCTTTTGTGGTCCCTTCATATTAGGGTTTTATTATTAAGCACTCCAAGAAGAATACATAGGTCACATTTGTTAAGTACGCGATATGTATATATACAATTATTACTTTATGTTTTTGTAGATTCTGCACAAAGTCTTCGTGGAGCACAGATCGAACAAGATCCAATGTTAGGTACGTTTACCATCTCTGTAAGTAGCGCGGAAGAGAATGTGAAAAGTATGATGCAAAGTAGCAAAATGTAGCAAAGAATTATTTCTTCGCAGTCTATTTTATTATTGCGCATTGCTTCTGCAAAGCAGGCGTTTAATCCTGGGGTTTTTTTTTTCTCTCACCTCCATTTCTCGCGTAAACGCAACTTTCACACAGGAATCCCCGAAACGCCACAAAACACGTGCTTTGTAGACTAGGTTCGCAGTATTTATGTTGCTAACTTTGGTTATATACATATTATCTTCACAGCCTCTCCTGTAGGCCGTCAACGAAGACAACTCGGTGAACCCCTTGACCAGACTGTCACCCCAAGTGTCTCATGCTTCGTAGTTACAAGTGATAATAGAAGTATTATGGCTTGTGGATACTGGGACAATAGTTTTAAATGTTTTTCCTCTGATAGTGGTAAGTCATCATAGTTGTCATCATCATCATCGTCATTGTCATCATTGTCGTTGTCACTGATGAACTTCATAATCAATGTTACTGACTTATGCACTGATCCCTGTCGTCATTATCATCCATCACAATATTTTATCTTCATCATCGTAATTGTTTTATCCCCTTCCTGTTGCTTTAATAAAGGAGTTTTTCAGGGGCGTATCCGGGGGGTCCCAGGGTGCCCGTGACCCCCCTTTCAAAACAAAAAGATGATAGAAATAAAAGAATCTGACTCAAGAAAGATTGAGAAATTGGAAGTGTGACCCCCCTTTGAAATATTCTGGATACGCCCCTATTTTTGTTTACCGAGAGCTAATCAGAGTAAAAGTGGACTGCCTCTCTTATTTTCTCCAGGAAAGTTAACACAGTGCGTATTTGGACACTGGGATGTAGTCACGTGTCTTGCCTACAATCAACACGTGGGTATGATGGGAGGGTATGGGATAGTAGTGTCTGGATCACGTGACGCTACCCTCTTGGTGTGGCACTGGAACGAACGTTATCAACGTGTGACGTCAGCTGACCGATCTATTGGTAAGTCTTTCTTACGCAAGTCACTCTTACGTAAGTCACTCTAACGTAAGTCACTCTTACGTAAGTCACTTACGTAAACCATGCAAGACGTAAATTGACCATCTCTGTCTACGTCCTTACTAATCCGCATGAATTCGAAAGCACTTTTTTTCTGCGTTTTCAAGCTATTTAGTATGGACAAGTGTCCTGACCGTAGCAAAATAGATTCTTTTTCCAGTTCATCTGGACGAACCCATTGAAAAAATATTATGGAAATTTATCTTTGCTCGAGATAAAAGCAACTTGTCGGCAAGAAGTTAGCTTTATACTATAGATGTTATGGACTTAATTGTGAAGGACAACATAATGTCTAGAGACGTTTATGAATAAGCAAAAGATATAAAAACTTACAAACAGGATAATGGTGTTTTATTGTAGACTATGTAGGCGTTCTTTTACTTTTCTACCCCTCCCCCCCTCCCCCCCCCCCCCCCCCCCCCCAATGCAACGCCACTTATATAGGCCACTAAGCTGTTGTGTGCTTGATATCTATAGAAGGGCATCCATCTCCCCTTGCCATTTTGACTGGACATGAACAGCCAATCACGTGCGTGGATGTTAATGCGTCGTTAGGATTAGTGGTCAGCGGCTCTCAGGGTGAGTAAAGATCCACTAAGGAAGGACGAAACGAGCAAAAGAAGAATGAAAGGAGGGAGGGAAGGAAGGAAGGAAGGGAAGAGACGGAAAGGGAAGGGAAGGGAAGGAATGCGGGAGGGAGGGTGAAAGAAAAGGATGGGGGAAGGAACGAAGGAAGGAGGGAGGGGAAAAGATGGAGGGACGGAAAGAAAGGAAAGGGAAGAAGGAAGGAAGGAAGTAGAAGAGAGAAGGAACTTCAACGAGAATTCACAGATGATTGAAGTGCAGTAATGTGTAGTAATTTATCTTGTGGCTCTTTTATTTTGTCAGAGGGTCCATGTTTGGTTCATACTATCACAGGCGATCGTCTTCATATACTCCATGGCCCACTGGACTGTATAAGACCACGACTGGTTCGTGTAATACAGTGTGGGTTAATTGTAGTGAGTTATACAGACAATACTGGCCATCTAGCCGTCTTTACTATCAATGGTAAAATGCTGGAGTCAAGTAAACTGGACGATCACGTGTTGGTATGTTATGACAAAAAAATTTCCGATCATATACATATCGTTTTAGTGTTTTAATCTTGGTAAATTTAATGTTAAAATGTTTATTCTTGTCCCCTCCTGATACACGCCCCATTTCGTAATTGTCTGAATGTCTTACATATCAAATAAACCACTTTATGTATTTATTGCTGTGCCACGGCTCGTATCTTAAAAAGTCCTCGTGTGAGTCCTTAAAAACTACTTGAATTCGGCAAATATGATTGTCCTTGGAAAACCGTGGGTCCAGTTGCATGAAACTTAACGATGGACGTAACTGTTAATGTCGGACTTTCAACCAAGTTAAACCACTGTTAGTAACATCTGTATGTCATGGAACGGTCCCGAAGTAATCATCTGATATTACTCCCCTCCCCCTCCCCCTCCTCCTCTCCCTCCCCCTCCCCCACTCCCCTTGTACTAAAAAAAACAATGACTAACAAGTAGTACTGAGGAACAGCGCTATTCCTACTTATTATAAGTACACTAATTCAGTAAAACTATTTTCAGGCATTAGCTGTCAATAAAGATGGCTCATTTATGTTAGCTGGGGGATTTAGTCGTTATCTTACTGTCTGGCGTACTCATGATTTGGCGTTAATTCATACTTACCCACCCTGTGACGGGAGTATTCGTGCATTGGCAATATCAACGGATCAAAAGTAAGTACTAACACTCATCATGTATATACAGTGGAGAAAAGGGAGGGGATCATCCATACTTACCCACCCTGGGACGGGAGATTTCGTACACTTGCGATATCAACGGATAAAATGTAGGTCTTAATACTTGTCATGTTATGATCCACCCTCCCCCAACACTACCCTCCTGGATTTAAAATACCCAGTCCTTAGAACATATAGAATACAGTGTGCACGTTATAAAATATGATTATCGGCTTGTTTACAAGGGCCCTTTGTACTCTCTCTCGCGCGCTGGCTCTCTGAGTTTCGTCTTGAAAGGACTACATGAAGTAGCGGTTTAGACATGAGTTCACAGCAACGAACTTATTTTTATCTTTCTCCCTCTAGGTGTCTTGTAGCTGGTTTAGCATCAGGAAGTATTCTTGCCATAGCGACTGATTTTTCTCGTTGGCCATTAACTTGAACACGTCCAAACTAGGTGTATAATATCATTAACTATAAATACTTTCCTATAGGGTCCGGTTGTTTGAAGGGCGATTATTGTCATCAATGCTTTTCTTGAGATTTAATCCTGGTTATTAGTCTTAGCGCTAATCTTCTTTCAAACAACCAGCTCCAGGCTGATATATTCTGATACTGCTGTACTGTTTGATTTGTACAAATAAGCTTGAAAAGCAATCGATTTTTCATTGGCCTCACTGCAGACTGTAAACATTCAACATCCTTGTAAAATCCGTTCGCGAAATCTTTCGAGCTCTCAGTAAAAGAGTTCGTAACAGCTACCGCAACGCGCGTTGCCCTTCAGGTCTTGCAAAGAGGCTAATGTATATGATAATACTAGTAGAATTGATATAAGAGTAACGGTATTTCATAATAGCCTTCTCCGCAGGCAACTGTTCGCTTTTTCGCTTTGGGCCTCCTGTGTTTTAGGCACGTAGTGGCCTCCTTTTCCCTCCTCCTTTTCGTCCCCAGTCTTTTTTCTTCTCAACATTTCGCACAGGAAGCCCAAAAGGTTGCCTGCGGAGGAGGCTAATTTCATAATAAGCTGTAAGTACTGTAAAACGTAAATTAGACTAATGTATAGGGCAGTAGCTCGTTTATAACACGAAACGTGGTGTTAGTCTTGACGGCGAAGTAGCGAAGTATAGAATATAATTTTTCTTTTTTGCGCGGTAGATCATGGTACATCTACTGCGTTCTTCCATGGAGTATATACCCATACCATACTACAATGCAAGTAGCGTTCGTCGTTTTCAAAAGCAGTCAAAATCAGAATCAGTAAATTTTGAGAAATGATACCAGTATAAACTTAGTTATACGCAGTTAATTAAATTAGGATTTTTTTAATGAATCAATTAATGAATCACAAATGGTTTGCATCAATAGACCATTAGTATTTAAGACAATTTAAGATAATATTAATATAATATTAGTTGTATCAGGGAAAGTATGTAGACACTCAATGTACCAGGAGTTCTAATGGCTGGTTTTGAGTAGAGACGCAAAACACAATCGGATTCTTAACTGTTTATAGTGCTGACCGAGCTCAATAGTGCAAACGCTAAGGTCGTGTTGGTATGAAGGCAAAATGTTTCTGTATCTGGCGATAACTCTCAGTTTTCAGTGTTTTCCGTGGAGAAACTAAAACAAAAGAATTATCCCAGCTACCAGGAACAACTTGCCTATATGAAAAGAGGTCTAAGCCTATATGCGTGCGTCTTTAGTGAAAATCGAGCCTGATTTTCCAGTCAGCATTTTTACGTGTCAGGTAGCGTAGAACATATTGCACAACGTGGAAAATTCTGTAACATTTTGAATTGATCAAAAATAGCATACATAATCTTACTAGTGCATGCATTTAGCTGTACAAAAGATATACAGCTATTTCAAGATAGGTTGTCTTGGAAATACTGAATAGTATATTTCAAGAATGAAATGCATGAGTCTTGCTCCAAGCGCGCGCAGCTTCAAAAGGATTGCCTTTGGGACGCAAATGTACTTGAGTTCTCAAAGCAAGAGACTTCCGTCTTGGAATGCAGTGTTCAGTATTACAATTTTTTTAATAGCTGTATATATAAATTATGTAATATAAATATAGTCTTTCTTGTTTTGCAGGCATCTTATTCCCTTCATTCTCCTTTTCCTACACAAGGATAGATGCCTGTACTGATAATATACTTTAGACAGTCATTCTCAGAAAGATTGCCCATGACTTATTTCCATACTTCAAGAAATATTACGACTAAGGGCCCGTTCACATGAAGGCAAGTTGTCCCTACTAGCAGGGATAACTCTTTTGTTTTGTGTCCCCCAGAGAAAAGAAAACAAAAGAGTTATCCCTACTACCAGGGACAACTCGCCTTCATGTGAACTGGCCCTAACACAAGAAAACAGCTTTATCTTGACACTATTGCAATTTGTGGTGTTTTCATTTCTACGACACATCCACATCATTGTCAATAATAATAACTGGTTGCTGTATAAGCGACGATTTCTGTCTGGTCACGTGACAGGTATTTCAATATGTTGCATGGACAACGTTTTAAGAACGACTATAGAATTAAACAAACTGGTAAATGATTTAGTAAAGTAAATAATGTGAAGAATAGTCATTAAAAATGACAAAGCATCAAATAACGATTTATCTTGGGTGAAGGGATTTACCGGTAAAAAGGGTAAAGAAATAATAGAGTCTAGTTCCTTCAGCACGAAGCTGCATAGTCCAGACCCAGGCCTCAATTTACCCCGCTACGCTTCGGTAAAACAGAGTCCAGAAGAACTTGCATGCGCATGCGTTACATGAACCAATCAGACACCGTAAAATTTTGGTGCATTGACCTAGTTACAAAGCTATCGTTGAAATTTTTCTGAATTAAATCAGCTATATGGGGCTTATTTTTTAAACGAATTCATCGAAGCAGTTAAGTATGCCTTCACTTGTACGAAGCACACGTTTTTACCCAAATTGGAGCGTGTGACTTGTCAAAAGGCCTTGTAACCAGGTCACACCAAAATTTTACGGTGTCTGATTGGTTCATGTAACGCATGCGCATGCAACTTCTTCTGGACTCTGTTTTACCGAAGCGTAGCGGGGTAAAAAGAGGCCTGGGTCTGGACTAGAAGCTGCATTGCTCCATTTTAAGGATATCTAAAGCTAATTAAAGCTATTAAAGTGGAAAGCGGAAACAGGTGTGGGGATCGAACTTGGGACCTCCCTCTCAAAAAGCTGCGCACTGTCCAGGACTTTCTCCCACGTGACATTTGTTTGCGCGCATTTTCTGAAGTCCGAGAGCGTCCCTAACGCCCCGGTATAATAAACCCCTTGAGGTGTACAGTGTCACGTGCATAAACATGAACTAATATTGATAAGTGGGACGTGCGTATCAGATAACCATTTCCCCAGTCCCTCCAAACCATACATTTCTTTATAATTTTTCACATATTGGAATGCCCGTCAAAGTCCATATTCCACGTAATACAATGGAACTCCATAATTTGTATATTAATTTTGATGTGCTCTTTCACGTCATGGGGTTTATTTTTTTTTAATCACATTAAATATTCAAACCAGTACCCAGTCCTAGGAGCTGAGACCGCAATGGTTTCTGGGTCTAATAATATTTGTGTTTTCATGTGTTTATCACCACTAATGGTCTCAATCGATGCTTGAAACGCCCACGTCTACGCGCTTCAAAAATTATCTAATTTGATTTTCCACTATTCGTTTTGGTTTCAACATTGTGTAAATAGCTACACACCAAAAATTGTTAAATGTGCATACTGTTATACGGTTCAAATAAAATTTATTAGAATATGATTTAAATATATCTGATAAACTGGTTACAAAGTGAAAGACTTTCGATATATCAATGCTATCCCGAGAAAACATTTGCATCAAATAAATACTTTACGGATATTGTAGCAATCCAGTAAAAAGAACGGGTAAAAAGATAGCGCAAATTTAGCTGATTTTTACCTAGGGTAACATTGGAAAGAACGAAGGTATTTGTTCACTAAACAATTTAATTTAACAAGACGGTTTATAAAATCGTTTAGGACGAGAATATTAGAATAATTATTTCTTCTTGCTCTTTAGTTGTTCTTTAGCGACTTGGGCGGTGGCTTGCTGGGCTGAGGCTTGGGCTGCATTTAGTGCTGCCTTCTGTTTGGCAAACAAGTTGATTTCTTCCTCCTATAACATTCACAAATGTAACACAACTCAGTAATGAAAAGTTAAGGGTAGGAGACGAACAATCCGCAATCTGGAACGGTTTTGGAAGAACACTTCGGGAATGGGGCAAGATGTGAAGCGCTGATCAATATTGGCAAACCGAAAAATATCAGGAGCCGATATACTCACAAGCATTTGACGTTTTTCCTCTATCTTTTTCTTTTCGTCAGATTGTACTTTCTTAAGATGGTCAAACTTGGCATGAAGCTGTGACAAAATAAACGTCAAAAATCATAAATGAGTTGAACCGTCTTCAGTAAAAGGACATCAAAAGTATAAGGAAAGTTCGCTATGCTGTACAAATATTTCGTCCAGAATTTAATTACTTCTCAACTTCACGTAAGAAAGCAGTGAAACTACAAATAAATGAAATATTATGTACCTCTTGTTCTGAACTCTTCAACTCGCTTTCCTTGTCCTTAACTTTCTGCACAAATCTCTGCCTCATCTTTTCCTCTCTTTCCTGGAATTCTTGCATGTACTCTTTTCTGCGCTGTTCATAAGTCTCTTGTAGGCTGCGTGCTTCGGTGTTTTCATCACCATCACTGAATCCCATCTCTTCCAGTTTGCTTTGTCGGTAGAGTTCAAAGTGTGTAGAGTGGGTCTTATCGATAAGGGCTTGCATGTTGGTCCTAAAAACGTTCGAGACGAGAAAACACTGAGAACCTAAAACACATTTCAAGACTTCGCAAATCCGTAAGGACTGACTCTTCTGTTCTCGTCGAAATCACTGAACGAAAATTAACCAAAGGAATTGGACAAAATAGGACGAAACTCATCCTCAGGGACCCAGGGCGAAAGGGGAGGGGGAGGGAAAGGCGTCCTTTTCCCCTTTCCCTTTCCTTCCCCCTCCCCCTCCCCCTCCCCTTTCGCCCTGGGTCCCCGAGGATGGACGAAACTTGGTAATGGACAAAAAACATACCACGTGATGTGTAAAATTAAAAGGGACTGCTTCTCAGAGTCCCAAGCACAACAAAACCTATCGAAAATAATGCCGCTTTTTAGCAAAATTAAAGCCTTCACACACCCTCACCTGATCAACATTTCTCGTAGCTTTACAAAGTCACAGTGATTTTCATTCTCAACTACAAAAGCATACAAAAAATTTGATTAGATAATTACCAATACATTTACATCCTCAATCATACAGATAGTTCTAACCTTCTACTGTTCCCCAAGGATAAATACGACCTCGACATTTTTGTTTATTGACGATAACTTCATCTCGACTGCCAACAACGGCAAAAGGCATCTCTCCCTAATGAACAAATATCATGGATTCAAACAAAGTTTATGCTCTTGCACGTGCCTACTTATTTGGGTCGCTGTCCAATGTCTTCAAGTCCTTGTACAATTATTGGGGCATACTGTACTCTCACACACACTACCACTACATTCTAATATTCTATGTATACAACTCTCAGCTCACTAGTTAGTTTTTACCGAGGAAGGAAAACTGAAGACCTGGACAAAGACCCTCAAAGCAAGGAAGAGAATGAACTAACATACTCAAGTCACATGTGATGCCCTGTCTGGGAATTGAACCTGGGGGCACAGAGGTGACAGACAAGTTAGTGTTCTCACAACCTGGCCACCCTTACTTCCCATGCCTGGCTCTTGGTGGTAGTGAACTAGCAATAATGTCCTTTGATATGAGTTACAAGAGATAGAGTGATGTGTGATTGCTGTTGAGGGTAGTTTTGTTAACTTACATTCATTGCATTGTTCATTTCGGCAACAGTTTCATCATCAGTAGGGAATTTGTAAAGCTCTACTCCATTGCTCTCCAGTTCTTCCATAATCTTAAAAAAGAAAATAAATATTGATTAACAATCTCTCCTAAACACACACTTGCAGTAAAAAACGAGAATACAACAATAAAACAACAACAACAACAACAACAACAACAACAACAACAACAACAACAACAACATCAAATGGTTACCTTTGCTTTGAACTGTGTTAATTCACCCCTGGCAATGGTGTCAGATTTGGCAATAACAGGAATGATGTTGACCTTGAAATAAACAAAAAATAGACTAAGTTAAGACCCAGATGCACAATGCAAATTTGCACACAACACAGAATTGCACCATGCATCCAGCCCTGCAACAGTTGTACACAAACATTGCACATTTAGGATTGAGATCTACTATCTGCAGCTTCTGCAACATCCTTTGTCTCTCAGCATCTTCTACAAGTATATAACCAGTGGCACAATACCCAGCTAATATAAATACCTACCTTTTTATCAAGCTTTTTCATGCACATCAAGTCAAGAGACTTTATACTGTAAAAACAAGCAAATGAACCATCAAACTGGAGCTATTTTTTATTACCAAATTTGGATGAAAAATAAATAATGATAATTAAAAAATTGCCATTCATCAGCTAAAAAATTATATGTAGCCTTTTCCAACAAATTCATTTTGTAGTTAAGCAATTGAATCAGTGGATATGTTGTGATTTGAAATTATGTTTTGGTTTTAAAAATTATTCAAACCAGTTTTATTTTTTGCATTATACTTATTATGATCATATTCTGGAACAATAGAAAATAAAAACTAAACCAAAATCATTTTAAACCACAACATTAACTGTAGTAGGTCCCTTTTTTGTGCAACCAAGGTGAAATAGCTTTCAGCTTTCAGACTTCAGTAGTTTAGAATGTATTACAGGGCACAGTATACTGTACATGGGTGATTCAAGTATGCCATATGTACTTACGAGTGTCCTGTGGGAGATATGAAGTATAAACATACATGAACTCTGCTATCACTGAATGTATTCATGGCTCTTCTGATCTTCATCTCTTGATGAAGGTAGGTCTCAAACTGCTGGTCAATGTAGTCTATGATTGGAACATGACTGCAAAATAAATAAATCAGTATCACTTGACCTGATTTCTATTAATAAATCATAATTAACTTGATACATAGCAATGATCTTCAGGGTTGTCAAAAAGGTTTAATGTAGCTGCAGAATGAACTTTAATTAGTAGACAGCACTGTGAACTGTAGCAGACCCACAAAAACCTCAGAGTAGCCAGTGATAATGTGGAAAACCTCAGAGCAGCTGGCAGTATCACCAGTCACTTTTTAACAACCCTGGATCTTGTAAGTTGTTTTAATTTGTACTACTGACAGTATTCTGTGTCTCAGAAGGCCAACTGTTGGCTGACGCCAACAAGAGGTTTGGTACATTATTCTTTACTATTACCCTGCATCTTAGCATTTGTTTGAATAAGACATTAATGCCGACTACAGTGCATAGCACAGTCATATGAAAACTTCTTCACATATAGTGTACCTGTCATCTTTGTTGATCTGGTCACCATAGCCCACTGTGTCAACAATTGTCAGCTTTAGCCTCACATTGCTTTCTTTTAGATCTAAAATTTAGGACAAATAAAATTTGATATGACTTTTAATTCCAGTCTGCCAACTAAATAAAATCAGAAATAATGGAACAACCCCTGTGAAAACAAACCTTATGCATGTATCAATGTTTAGCTCAAAAGGGGTGTGTGTGTGTGTGGGAATGGTGGGGTGGGGTCGGGCATAATTATGTGGGGCAATTGTATTTTTTAATAATTTTTGATATTAAAATTCCTCACCCTGGGGATAGAAACATGAGTCAAATTAGATCAAATTTCCCTACCTGGACAGCAATAAAATACCCATTCTAAAAATATGCCAACATACCTCTTTGTGCATCTCAGCAAAATTATAATAGTGGAACACAGGGCTAGTGCCCAATCCTCCACGTTGTCAGGTTTAAATGTCCCATTTCTGAGTTACACTTCACTTGCCACGTACAAAAGTATCAAGATGAGGCTACGTTCATAAAGCTAAGTCATTTGTAACAAGACAAAAGTTTTATCACGTAGCCTCCTTCTGAGTCCTTTGTATTGTGGCAGGCGAAGCATATCTCGCAACTGGACTATTATCTCTAGGTAAACTTGTAGTATACAAAGTAATAATTATACAATATCTATTATCTACATATTATCTTACTATAGCTGTGGTTTTCAATCTGTACTCCTGGTAGATGATGTGAATGAGGTTCACCTAAACAAACATGTACACCATTGTCAATATCTTCACATCCTCATAAAAGTTTAACAAATTTATTCGTGAAAGAAACTGAAAATATCAGGGATAAAATCAATGTCTGTAATTCGCTTAAAACATTTTGTTTTCTAACAAAATATTCACAAAAATGGTAATCCTTTGTTGAGAAGAATTGTTTTGAAAATAAAAATACAATTTTTTCAGTGCTGATTTTAAATTCTGTGCGTCCACCTGTTGCGCGCGGATCTCGTGGTGTTAAAATTCGTATTCAAATAGTGAAGGGGAAACGCCTTTCATTCATGTCAAACATTAATCACAACAAACTTTTCATTTTTCCACAGATTTGTTAGTAAATAAAAAAATGTTTTAGGGGATAATACCTTCAAATGCTGTCTTGAATAAGCAATCCATCAACGTGGATTTCCCGATGCCGGTCTCACCTGAAATGTACAAAAGTGAGTTGAAGGTTACTCGACGAAAAAATTGAACGGAAATAGTTCTCAAACCACCGCCATTCCGTCATTCTGAAGAGAAGGATTTTAAAATTCAAAAAGTCCACCAATTCTACGGTTACTTGCCTACCTATACATAAAATGTTGAAGGCAAAACCTCGATTCACGGATTTGTTTACAAGCTGATCGGGTAAACTGTCAAAACCAACATGACCCGCCAAACGTAGCTGACGTCCGTCCGCACCCTAAAATCGAGATAAAATACCACGAAACATCAATTTCATGTCCATAAAACAACAGATACAACAGTGGGCGAGCTTACCAATGTTCTACAATAATCTGTGACAGCGGAAGACATGATTTGAGGTCCTAATTTACGATCAAATGCGAGTAAAATCCTCAGTTACTCAAACCACAATAAAGGAATGTCACAATGCATGAGCCTGTAATCGTGTGAACCAGCGGAATCCTTACTTCCGTTGCACAGCGGTCTTCCCCATTACTCTCCCTAGTCTTGCTCGGTAAACCGAAGACCAAAGGCTTGAAATGTTGTTGTTTGTTGACTGTCATCGTAAAAATATAGTTTTTCAAGACTAATTTTATATCAATTTAGACATGTTTGCTAGGATTTTCGGTAGAAAAGGTTTAGTAGGAATTGCAGTAGGAGCAGTTGGCGCAGGAGCTGTTTATGGAGTGTGGAATGGTTCAAAACAAAATGGGGTTGTTCATGCATCGACTCATGACAGTCCAAGCACAAGACGAAAAGCAAGATTTGACAAATTTGCTTCGTGTGTTTGCGAAGAACAGTATTTGATGACCCCAGCAGATTTCTTAGAGTCATTAATGCACCAAAATTTACCCGGTAAAATGCATAAAGTAGATATAGTCTTTGTACAGATATTTGCTTTAGTACCTAATTCTATGACAGCCTTTTGTATAAGCTTAATTATTGTTTTGTTTATATCCGTCAGGTTGGAGCAGGAAAAAGCATCTAACCCAAAAGGTGAGGATCCATTTAATCAGCCAAAATATTGTTACTTTGGCCAGTACTACTTTAGAATATGCAGTGCACCTATTTTTTAAGCAAGTAGTCAGATTTTATCAGAGGGGCCAACAAAGTGCTCTTTGCACAAAACAAAAGCATTAATTCCTACATATATCAGAATATCAGCCAATGAAAATGTTTGGGTCAGATCAATCAAGCATAATAAATGAAGGTAAAACAAAAGATTGTGCACGGTCAAGACCCTACTCAACATCCATGTTTGCTCCTTTGTCAGCCGCCTTGAAGTTTGCAGAGTTTCCTAACCACTCTTTACTATTACTTTGCACTGATGATAGGAGGGGGTAAGAGTATACCTTCAATTCCCAAGGGAAGGTGTCACTTTCATGAGGAGGGGCATCCTTTGTACCCAATTTATTCACATTTCTGTTATTGTATGGATATATATTTTTGATAACTAACTCAATTACTTTGAATAAAGATCACTAATTGGTGCATTGTTTCAATTTATAACTCTAGGACATCAGTAACATGGTATATGGAACACCATCACTATCAAAAGGCTCAAACAAGTTCTTTAGAACATTACAAGACCAAGGTACCTGTACACTGAAAACTTGTGAGATCATTAATACTTTTTAATACTTATATATACAGTAGAGGCTTATGAAGAATATACTGTACATAGCTTGTTAATATTAGTTCCAAATTGGATTCAAAACTCTATGATTTACCTGTTGAAACTACATGTATTCAAGTTTTTGACCTTCTCTAGGTGTTATAAACTACTCAGAATATCTTTTCCTCATCACTATACTAACAAGTAAGTACTACTCTACAGATTAATATACATGTTCACATGCAAATAATTTATGTAATCTGGTACAGGCTTCTATCTGCCTAAATTCAACAACAACTATACTTTTTGTACTAACAGAATCCAGGCATGGTCTAGAAATTGCTTTTCGTATGTTGGACAGAGATGGTAATAAAAGGCTTTGTAAAGAGGAATTTCTTGTGGTGAGTTGTATGAGTATTTGTAACTTAATTTCTTTCAACTTCCCTCTCATCTGTGTAGCTCATTATACCTTGAATAAATGGGTAGAGGATGTGTTATGATCCTCAGGAAGCTGGTCATTATCAAGTGAAAAGTAACTCAAATGTTAAATGTCATTATTTCCTATTTTTCCCTTTCCCTTTATTCTTTAGCTTGAAGAAATGGTGAACAAGAAGGCCACTGCAAAATCAGCAGTAAGTACAGTTGTAGAACAATGTTCTTGAGCAAGATATTTTATTGTTACTTCAGTATTTAAGTTGTTTATTAGTTACAATGCACAATGTATGTACAATGCCTTTCAAAATTAGAATAGCTTTCATATGATTGGACAAAGGTACTGGGAGGACATAGTTACAATTTGGATTGTTTATAGAAGCCATGGCAGTGACATGATCACAGCACCATATGGTCAGTTAACTACTCATCAAAAAACTACTCTACATGACCCTAACAAATTAATACAGCCACCACTAAAACTGCAAAAAAATTACTGTTGATAAATGTTACAAAGAAAAATCTTAGAATATTTAAGTTCTTTAACAGCCAGTAGAGTTTTTCATTGTTTATAGTGGTACAAGAATTAAGACTTATTTCTCATGTATTTTATTTAGGCAATTCAGTCCAGCACTACAAATCAAAATGCATCTGATGCATTTCCACGAAAAAGCACAATACTGACACATTTCTTCACACCAAAAGGAAATGGACAACTTACTTTTGAACAATTTTCAAAGTAAGTAAAATACAACAATAATGGGTTTCTGTGTTGGTCTGTTGGTTTTTGGGCTTCCTGTGGCAGTATCTACCAAATCCAATGTACAGTATGCTTGTCTATGCTTATTAGTTCACCTGTTTTTCAGATGTTTTTTAATCCTTGATTTAGTTAAAAAGACTGAAATAATTGTTCAAAGTTATTTTTATTAAAAATGTATGTCATTTGAGTAGACAGTTGTACATTGTTTATTGATTTTTTTTTTCAGATTTATGCTAGATCTTCAAGTAGAAGTTTCTGAAATGGAAATATCCTTTCATTATTTAGATGAGTGTATATTTAAAATTGTATATATATATTATAGGTGATTGCTTTGTGAAAATTTGTCAAACTAATTGGTAAAGGTTATCTGAAATAACTTTTCATTAATCGAGTCAGATTTCATTTGTTAATTATTCTTAACAACGTCTACTTTATGGAATATTCCCGAGGTTTGCCAACCATCCCAGAGGAAAGTTTTGCAAGACTGCTTCTAAGAAATACAGATTTACCTGCAGAAAAAGTACAAGAATACATAGAAAGATTGAATAACAGAATGAATGTCAGAAAGGTTTGTCTATACATGTAGCATTTAGAAAAGTGACTACTAGAGCATGTTTGATGGAAAGATGGGTATGATTCTCATCCCTTTTTCCCTTCACTTTTGACATCAACTTTTCTTTACCTGCTCTGGGTTGCCGAGGATGCGTTCGTAACGTAGAAGTATTATAAAGGACCCAGGTGCTCGTTTCTCGAAAGACCCGACAACTTTACGGGCCCATTACGGGAAAAATTTACGGGAGAGCATTAGCGGATAAGTTAACGGGCCCGTAAAGCATAGTCGTAAAGTTATCTGGTCTTGCGCGAAACTTGCCCTGGAATAATTCCCAGGCCTGTACAGTACTCATACATCCAACATCGTTTGTGGTCGATTTTTCCAGAGTTTACAACAATTTTAGCAATTTCTCCATATTTCGTTATGTTCTTTTTGTACCGAAATCCTATTTAATGTACACTAAAGATTTTTTGTACGACCTAACGAGAACGTATATCAAGTTACGCGCAAACCAGTACGCACGTTACGCAAACCAGTACCTACGTTATGCAAACCAGTACCTACGTTATGCAAACCAGTCTGTACGTTACGCAAACCAATACGTACGTTATGCAAACTAGTACAGCGGTACGTTACGCAAACCACTACGTACGTTACGCATGCTTTGTGAACCGGGCTTCAGTAGATTCATGTAATTTGGATTGAAGAATCTGTGAAATATTTCTAATGTAAAAAATACCTTTTTGTTAGAGAAAGAGAGTCACCCTCTCTTCCAACCAATGCCAGTGTTAGTCAGTAATACACTGCGGTCGGAAGGAAACAATGCGACAGGCGACAAGTATAGAAGAAAAGACATTGTTCAGAGTAATCCCCCAATTCTTTGTTTTTGTTGCTTTACCAAATCACAAGCTTCGTTCTAACCGTAGTGGATGACCCGTGTTAGTCTCCTCTGCAGGCAACTCTTTGGGAATCCTTTAGCAACGGTTATTGGGCTTCCTTTGTAACGATTATATTGACCCTGAGGGACTGAGAGCGAGAAACAGGAAGCCCAAGAACAAGGGAAACCCACAGGAAACGTACAGTGATGCCTGCGGAGGAGGCTATGCCAATGGATACGTGTAGAATTGTACAAATGCTCTTTACTATGAGCGTGGAATCGAGAAGACAGAATTTCGAAAGTTAGGGTGTTTCAATTTTATTCTAGTGTTATTTTCTTTTCTTTTTTATCTGTTCCTGTCCGTTCCTGTCCGTCTTTCTTCCTGTTTATCTATGTCTCTTTAATTCGATTTTCTGTCCCTCTCACTTTCTTTCTCTCTATCTCTCTTTCTTTCACCTTTATTTACCAGTTTTTTGTGCTTCCCTTGAGTGATGATAATAAATTATCAACGACTGAATATAAAATTGATAAGTATAGTAATCCACAAGGAGCAAGTGTAGCTCGCTTAGTGCGCGGCATTCTGAGTTAAATTCTCTGTCGGATTATCTCACACTTGTTTCGACTTCTTTCCATTCCGTGTAGCTTTAATAAGCTTTAAATACCCTTAAAACGGAGCACTGATGGAAAGAGAGAGGTAAATAGCGCACCGTCGGCTTCCTGGGAGACCAGCGCAGGGGCGGTCCAGGATTATCTTCAGGAGGGGGTGCTCCATCTTCAAGAGGGGCTGCACTTTCATATAAATTGGGAACTGCCGAGAGGATATTTTGGAAAAATATTGAGGAAAAGCGACTTAAAGTCGTCTCAGGAGGGGGTGCACACCCCCTGCACCCCTCCCCTAAATCCACCCCTGCAGCGTTTAGCGGAAAGAACTACCAACGCTAAATATTAGTGCTTTATCTTTTACAAAAGACGAAGAACTTTCAGTATAATTATAATTGGTTCAATAAACAATCTTTCGTGTGCTATTCCTTTTCATTCTGTTCTTCTTTAGCTCTTACTGTGTCTATTTTCTAATTCCTAGGCCATCACACTTGAGCAATATATCAACTTTGCGTTGTTTCTTAATAATTTGGATGATTTTGCAATGGCGATGCGGATTTATTCCATCGCAGGACAACCCGTTACTCAAGGTACGTTGCTCGTTCTTCAATTGTCTGTCGCCTTACGTTTCAGTTCTCGGACGTAAAACCCGTAGGGCCCCATCTTTCCCAGTGTAACGGAGAAATATGAAAACATTCCACATCAAAACAGCTCGAAACGGAGTATCACTGACATGGAATTCCACTGAGTGTGTGTGCCTAACCTACTAGTCCACTAGTGGAAAACTGGCAAGGGTGCATGGCCGAGCGGTGAGAGCGCCGTTTTGTCACCACTGTGATCCCGGGTTCGATTCCCGGACGGAGCATCACATGTGACTCGAGTTTGTTAATTCGTTTTCTCTCTGCTTTGCACCCAAATATATAATAAATCGTAAAGTGAAAGAAATGTGGATATCCATTTGTTTGAAATGTCAATTATAACCTCGGGGAAATACGTTTGCGAAAACGGGTAGAAGGGTAGAATTTAAAAAATAAAACCACATGAATATCCACACGACAATTCAAATTCATCTTCCCTTGACTTTGTACACTATATAAAGAACTACATTTATTGATGTGTCTGTCACACACTTCGTCTAATTTGACTTCAACTCACGTTGGACACTTTAGCATAATCCCTATGAAAACAATGTGTACAAATCTCATGCTTACAACGTTATGATGATAATAATAATTAATTATTAACTTTTTGATTGGGATATTATAAAACGCCAAAATTTGAATTAAAAATCAGGCTCATAACATGGTATAATTTCGTATCACTGATCCCGGGTTTTTACGGAAATTTTGATCCCTGAGCCCTTATTTTCAGAAATTTTTGATCCCTGATCCTTGATGCAAAAAACTGAGCTGATCCCTGATCCTGACCCAAAGTCCCTGATCCTCGATCCCACCCATTTGACCCCTGAGCCCTGGCCTCTGATCCCTGATCCTGGCCATAATTTGGGGCTTGATCCCTGATCCCATATACCATGTTACGAACCTGAAAAATACAGGACTCATGCCGAAAACGTAATTCATGATAATGTAAAAATTAAGAATAATCTTTTCGAAGGAGACTAGAAAATATGTCAATATTATTATATAGAGTTAATTATTAACAATTAAGCGAATGTTCGTATTCATCTGATCGATAAAAAAACAAACTTTAAATGTACATGTGTTGAAGTTTTATAATATAATTCTATGAAAATAGAAAAGATGAAACACTTACAAAACATCTCTCAATTAAAAAATATACAATATTCTCTCGTCTCGAAGCACACTCAAATATCCACAACACTGGACCATTCTTAATTATAAACTGACAATCGAGCTTTGTAGATGGGATAACCACACCTTTTATAGTGACAATCGAGCTTTGTAGATGGGATAACCACACCTTTTATAGTGACAATCGAGCTTTGTAGATGGGATAACCACACCTTTTATAGGGACAATCGAGCTTTGTAGATGGGATAACCACACCTTTTATAGTGACAATCGGGCTTTGTAGATGGGATAACCACACCTTTTATAGTGACAATCGAGCTTTGTAGATGGGATAACCACACCTTTTATAGTGACAATCGAGCTTTGTAGATGGGATAACAGAGGCTGCTCTCCCATCTACAAAGCCCGTTTGTCACATTTAAAGAGCTAGGCTGCTATCTCATCTACAAACCCCGTTTGTCACAATTAAAGACGCTGCTATCCTATCTACAAAGCCCGTTTGTCACATTTAAAGAGGCTGCTATCTCATCTACAAAAAGCCCGTTTGTCACATTCAAAGAGGCTGCTATCTAAAAAGCCCGTTTGTCACATTTAAAGAAGCTGCTATCCTATCTAAAAAGCCCGTTTGTCACATTTAAAGAGGCTGCTATCCTATCTAAAAAGCAAGTTTGTCACAATTAAAGAGGCTGCTATCCCATCTACAAGCCCGTTTGTCACTCCAGTTAAAACGTCAATTATTCCATCTACAAAGCCCGTTTGTCACATCTAAAGAGGCTGCTATCCCATCTACAAAGCCCGTTTGTCACATTTAAAGAGGCTGCTATCTCATCTACAAAGCCCGTTTGTTACAATAAAAGATTATTATCAGCATGAGATTTGTACACATTGTTTTGATAGGGATTATGCTAAAGTGTCCAACGTGAGTTGAAGTCAAATTAGACGAAGTGTGTGACAGACAGACCAAAAATGTACTGATAATTCGTGTATCCCGAATTGTTTAATAAATTACTGATTTTTATAGGATATGTTGGAATCACGTTATTTAACATACCAGAAGTAATATAAGGCTGTTTACATAGCAATACAACCGGCTGTTTTAATTTTTGAACAGGCTGCTGAACAGGCTGCTAACTTCAGCCTGGTAAAAGCCGACAAAAAAGTAGAGGTTTTGCTACTATCCATGCTAATTTTCGGTCTAGCTAGTCACGTAAGCTTGTGACCTCTCGTACGACAACCTTTTTTGAAATAGGTATATATAAAAACGTTTCCAACAACGTGTATTCCAAGTCAGCTGGCTCTAGATAAAGATAGCCGGAAAATGTGGACACGAATAATAAATTATTCAATGCCATTAACAGATAATAAAACTCATAAACTGCACCTATTTCCAACACTATACTAGAAATTGCTAAAGTATGTCATAAGATTACACAATTAGTGACATTCGAGATTATAACCAAAACAGCTGTTCTTTTGAAACTGAAAGTCGATTAATCTTCAAGCCGTTGTACAAGAGCTAATACTGTTTACGACAGATTTTCTTCACATGTATAAGAAACCTTTTCGTTGGAAAGGGAATCGATACATTTTTATATTTATTCGGATATTGTAAGTGAAGACGGTAGCCTTAATCTTAACCCCGATAAACGCTAATAGTTTTTTAGAAACTTTGTGCTATAGAGGGATTTCACGGGAGACATGTTTGTGGTCAAAATAATAGTGGTTTTCTCCCAAGAGAAATAAAGTCTTTTGTTATTCAAAAACTTTCTATTGTACAAACAAACATGGCTGCCATGAAATCCCTCTATAGTTATAGCTAAGCCTCAGTTTTTTTGTTGTTTTGTTGTTTTGTTTTGTTTTGTTTTTGTTTTGTTTGTTTGCTTTCTGAGAGTAATGCCATTAATATATAGTGGGTTCAATTCAGAATTATATTATTAGATACGTATTGTTTCTTCCTATTCTCGATCGCCTTTTCTCATCTTGTGATTCAATTCATGATGAATTGTCTAGAGTCATTTGAAGACAGATAAGAACATTATTAAAAACATTATCAATAAAAAGCTGTCGGCACTTTTGAGTTCATTGAATATTGAAAATAGCACATTCAGATTTATAATTGATGGGATCGAAGATTACAATATACCTAGAGTTTTATTTCCAATTTGTAGTTCAACGTAGTACTTTTCATCAAACATTAGAATTATTTTTTATTTTTGTTTATTATTTGTTGTAGTCATATTTCTGAATGATTGTTTTATTGGCGATCGGTTTTTGTTCATATATTGCAAAGCCTAAAGAGATAATTTTGTGTTCAAGTGCTAACAACATGACCGCGTAGTAATATTTGAAAAAAATGACAGGTTTCAACAAGCGTGGATAGCACTGTCCGTTGGAGACTTCCGTATCCAGCAAATAAAATATTGTATTCCAATACATTTATCCATTAGATTTATCCGAAAGGCCAGGTTTGTATTTTTTATTTTATTTTTCCAAACTTGTTTTTCCTTCTTCCTTTCTTTGTCTTTTCTTTCTTTTTCTTTTCTTTTCTTTTTTCCCCTTCACTCTGGTGGTTTTAACACATTAAGCACGATGTTAAGCTACGGAAACGTCAAGTAAAACTCATATTTTAAAAACTAACTTACCCAAATACTTTATTTACTGTGTAATGTTTTTCCTGGCTTTGGACCATGCAATTTATTGGAAAAATTCTTCAGAATAATGCATAGAGAGTGATTTTCATTTGACCGTGAAAGAAAAATGACTATTTAGTTTGTAGTAGTTGATAAGAAACAAAAGAAAACAATGGAGTCTACTACCAACTATTAGTTTGTCTATTCCTTCACGGTCAAATGAAAACCACTCTAGCAAAGGAAAAGTTCAGGGGACAACAATATCTAAATAACATCTTTGTATGAAACTACACAAATGGATAACCTGTATACATTCGTTTATTGTTGCATGTGGTTATTTGTTTTGGGAATTTCATACGACCTTTATAATGACTTCTGAAGCAAAAGAAAAGCAGAAAACGTTAGTTAGTCCAATTTTTTTTTCATGACAATATCCTTTTTTGCAAAACAAATTATGTTGTCTTGTTCATTTGATTGTACTGCAAATGGTAATTCCAGAAATGTTGATTCTTAAGGTCAATACACCTGCATATTTGCACCAAAGAAAGGATATATTAGACATCGAATCTGACAGTTGACAACTGATCCAGCCAGTCCAGCAAACTGATTTCCAGTAGCGTCAACGACAGCCTGATAGCAAGCAACTGAAGAAATAATCCGCTTATTTTGTTTGAAAGAAGTCTTAGATACTCTACCGTGAAATCGTTTTTTGTTTTATTGTTTACACTTTGAACAAGTCGGCTTTGCGGCGTATGGAAATGAAGTACTTTTTCACACGTAATTTGTTAGCACAAACTAAGCAATATTGCTTGATTGATAAATGTGTAAATTTCGAATTGGCGAATGTTAAGAAACAAAATATTGAAAGCCAAGTATTTGAGTCAATTTAAGAACGCTCATAACTTCAAGATAGACGTATTGCAGAGCTATTGACAAGACCGCACAGTAACAAAATGCCGGACGATTTGGTTTTGGAATTCAAGTCTCGTAGTCAAGTAGAGTTAGTAGTTGAGACGCTTTTGATGATCATCATCACAGCTACTGCCTTACTGGGAAACCTTATGGTTTGCTGGGCGGTGTTTCGCAACAAAAGTCTTCGTACCATCCCAAACATATATGTAGTAACACTGGCTCTTTCTGACATTCTAATGGCTACGCTTTGTATGCCATTATCAGTGGAAGCCCTTATCACTTCAAACTGGACTAAATCATTCAATGTGTGTCAATTCCAAGGATTTTTCTCCTTTTTCTTTGCCTTCACATCGCTTCAAACCATGACTGCCATGGCAATAAATCGATACTATCGTGTAGTGAAGCCTTCATTGTACAACAGTTACTTCAGTACAAGTCGAACAATAATCTCAATAGTAGCTGTTGTTATCAGTGCTTCATTTGGGGCAGGACTACAGTTAGTGTGTGGTTGGTCGGTATTTGTGTTTCACTATGGCAAAGTGATCTGCTTTCCAGAGTATAAAACCCCAGACATTGGAAAAGGTTACATTGCATTTCTTGATTGTTGCTACATTAGTCTTCCAGTTGTGGTCATCTCAGCGGCTTATTTCAAGATTTTTAAAACTGTTCATGATCATAAAAAGACTTTGTTTTCCGTGAGGAAAAACGACCTCCATAATGAAGGCCCACAAAATCAGCCGAAATTTAGCATCAACGTAGAAGAAGTGAAGATCACCAAAACTTTATTTGTTACTGTTCTGGGTTTTATAACTTGTTGGAGTCCAATCGCCATTATCGATATGATCGACACATTTTCCTCTCACACTCTTCCTATCCCAAGACAAGTTTATTTGCTATGGATCTACCTGGGGTATCTTAGTAGTTCAATCAACCCTTTTATCTATGGCATCCTTAATCGATCATTCAGAAGCGAGTTCTTGAAAATTTTGCGATTGAAATGCAAAAATCAAGTTCAAATTTCCCAGCGTACACATAATTCATTAGTTGTGAATACTGGTGTGCAGCAAAGCAAAGAAACGGTTGCTTAAACAATGAAATAGAGAAATTAAAATAATGTTTACGTGTATTTGGGCCAAAAAAGAAGCAAATCTTAATCGAGGAAAAATGTAATAAAGATGGAAAGAGAAAGAATAGCCAATTATTAAAAAGTATGAACGGAAACGAGGGTGTAAACAAATATGCATAATCCGCTTTGGACTGTACAGAAGCGACAATTCATCGAAAATTTGTGAACATTTGAAAAGGGTACAGCTATTATACATCGGTTATTATCGCTTCGACGAAGGTGCTCTTTTAGTACAGTGTTAACAAACGTCCATTAACAACGAAACGTCCTGGGTGTTCATGGAAAGCAAAAGTCGAAAAGAGGAACAAATATTAATTAAGGAGAGCGTCAGAAAAATTAAAGAGTTGGAAAAAGGAATAAAGAATAGCAAATTAAGCCATGAACAGAAACTAACGAGACTAGCATATAAACTACTATACATGACCTTGTTTAATCTGTATAGAGGTGAAAATTGATCGGAAATTTATGAACGTTTAAAAACTGAGGGGCAAAAAATAGTTTAAGTATACATGTTTTATTCGGTTTGACAACTGGCTATTAACTCAAACAAGAAATGTAAACGTGGAAAATACTAGTCATTTTGCTCAGCTTTGACGAAAAAGAATTAAAAACTAAAGAACATCTCAGTCTGCATCGCGGCCTTCTTAATTATGAAAGAAACGTTAGGATGTATTATATAGCATTTCTTTCACACTGAAGAAGGACAATAAGCGGGTCCTCGATGCGAACCCAAACATTCTATACGTTTTCTTTCCAGTGTACGTATTCTTCAACTGTTAAGCCAGTCAACCAGTTAAATTGCACGATAACTTTATTTTCACTAAATCAAGACTAACATCGAAATACAAATGTGCAGCCAAACTAAAAAGGGCTATTACTAACAGGGATAACTTGAATCCACATATCAAATGGGCGTTTATTTTCAACAACAAAACTAGCTCGCAAATATCCTTTCGTTTTTAGTTTTTAGGTTTGGGATGTTATCCGATTTTCGGCTAAAAATGTGGACTTCTAATCCATGATAGATGGTTTTCGAAACGATGTGCGTTTTCTTTGAAATGTTATGATCCTTTTTGTTTTTGTTTAGTTTTTCAGGTTTTGTTTTTGTGTTTTGTTTTTGTTTTGTGTTGTTTTGTGTTTTGTTTTGTTTTTATTTTGTGTTTTGTTTTTATTAGTATATACTAATAAATTTAAACGAAGTTTGTATTCACTTTGCTTTTTATGCCCTATCAAAGTTCGAGACGAAAATACTGATCAATTATCTGAGACATCCTTTTGAAAAATAATATATCGAAAACATTTTGAGAGATTTAGCAGAGCTATCCTATCAATTACTGCTGTTTTAGAGCTCTTTAGATAAATGTCCAGTAAAACCGTGTCAGGGATTTTCTATTTCTTGGACGCGTTCTGTTTTTATGACGAATTTTGGCAGAGCTATCCTATCAATTACTGCTGTTTTAGAGCTCTTTAGATAAATGTCCAGTAAAACCGTGTCAGGGATTTTCTATTTCTTGGACGCGTTCTGTTTTTATGACGAATTTTGGCAGAGCTATCCTATCAATTACTGCTGTTTTAGAGCTCTTTAGATAAATGTCCAGTAAAACCGTGTCAGGGATTTTCTATTTCTTGGACGCGTTCTGTTTTTATGACGAATTTTGGCAGAGCTATCCTATCAATTACTGCTGTTTTAGAGCTCTTTAGATAAATGTCCAGTAAAACCGTGTCAGGGATTTTCTATTTCTTGGACGCGTTCTGTTTTTATGATGAATTTTGGCAGAGCTATCCTATCAATTACTGCTGTTTTAGTAGAGCTCTTTAGTTAAATGTCCAGTAAAACGGTGTCAGGGATTTTCTATTTCTTGGACGCGTTCTGTTTTTATGACGAATTTTGGCAGAGCTATCCTATCAATTACTGCTGTTTTAGAGCTCTTTAGATAAATGTCCAGTAAAACGGTGTCAGGGATTTTCTATTTCTTGGACGCGTTCTGTTTTTATGACGAATTTTGGCCAAATTTTCGATAGCATTTTCAACTTTAATCAATTAAGAATAAAATCCGCAAAACGCAACATATATCAAACCCTGACCCCGTTTTACTTGGCATTTGTCTCAGAATTGAACGATGGAAAATGTTTTTGAAAATAATAAATTGTTTTGCACTTATATATCTCGCCGAGTAAAGTCCTGTGGTTTTGTTTTAACCCCCCCCCCCTCCCCCCCCAAAAATATCATCGTCATCTTCCACGTTTTTAACAGCATTCAAAGGACATATTATGTACTTATTGACTGAGTGGGAGGACCGGACGGGAAAATATTTGGCTCGAGGTCATCCTGCCGCTTGGTCCGTACCTATGACAAATGGTATTATTTACCCTGGTTTAACCAATCAGCGTTACAGCTGGCATTAACTGGTGACCAGCATTTACTCAACCCTATTGTTCTTTTAGAAGTCAAGCCAAAATTTCTCTGTTATAATGAGCTGAAAATACATTTTTGGCAAAGAGTAGCTAGCTCTCAGACTATATTCATCTTCAGATATCAAAAATTAGTTTCGAAATTTTATCGATTTTCATCCAAGTTGGCCTTTAAAAACGCACTTTGAGAAAAATACTAAAATCGTCTAAATTTTCGGTCGCCAATAGCAGCCTTCATCACTCCAAGTTATATTCGAAAGGACCCTTAAATTATTTAATACTGAATAGTAGTCAATAGTTAACGGATTATTTCTTCTAATTTAATAACTTGATAAATTGTCACATTATGAATAATTGCTAAGAATAATTACAGTTTTCCTGTTAATTGCGATCGCGCGCGCATACAACAATGTTCGTTGCCATAACAAAAATTCCCAAAAAATATTAAATCTGTTGTCAGTCAAGAAATATAATGAAGAAGAGTACCGAAAAATGAGTGTTTTAAGAAGAGGTTTTTTTTTCAATATCGGGTAATAATGGTTAAAAGTGCCACAAACTAGCTCTTCTTGCAAGTTTTAATTCAAAGGTTTGCTTTGGATTAACACTCAGATTCTATTTTTACCTGTTAGAAACTGATCTAATAAGATAAAATGGCCATTTAAAACTGCCTTTGGGATTGTACAAAGTTGTTATCGTGCATTGCTGTTACTGTTACTGTTGCTTGCTGTTACTGTTGCCTGCCGGCGTTTATCCCCCGACCCTCCCCTCCCATCCCATTCGACACTCTAAACACGCCCACACCTTCATACCCCAATTTTTATTTCCAATAATCAGCATGTTACCCACTCCAACACCATTCTTACAGAACGTTTAAAGATTTCATCTTTTTTTCTCTATATCCCTTTGCGTCTGAATTTAACACTTTCTTATCTGTTATGTTTCTCTCCAGATGAATTTCAGCATAAGTACCATCTTATCTACTGTTGGGCGAGATTTTCAGTTATGTTTCAAGTTAGGTAAAGTGATGGTAAGAATTGTATCGCATGGGATTATGATTTAGATCTAACCGCCGCCCGATTAGCTCAGTTGGTAGAGCAGTCGGTCTTTCGTGCAGGAGGTCGTGGGTTCAAGCCCCGGCCGGACCAACACTCAGGGTCTTAAAATAACTGAGGAGAAGGTGCTGCCTTTGTAACTACATCTGCAAATGGTTAGACCTTCAGGTCTTCTCGGATAAGGACTTTAAACCGTAGGCCCTGTCTCCTATCCCTTCCTTAACCTGTATGTGGGGGACATTAAAGAACCTGTTGAGCTGTTCGTAAGAGTAGGGGATTGTCTCCCGGTTCAACAGTCTGGTCTCAAATACTAATTATTCACTCATGATTGTAAGCTGCACGGCTGCCTATGGCGCCTTAAAAATGCAGTCTGTAAAAATTCACATTAATCATTGTAAAGCGCCTTTGATTATATCCACATAGAAAAGACGCTATATAAATCATAAATCATTTCATTTCATTTTCATTTCAATTCATTTTTTTCAGCAGTTTGTATCTTTCAAAGTAGGCGTCCCTCATTTAAGTTACCACTCCATTTCTTGCGCGCTCGCAGTTCACACAGGAATCCCAAGCATTATTCCTCTGGCAATTCCCCTCCCGCTACTTCTCGAAATTAACTAACTGAAAATGAAACTTGTTGTAGGTGATGGCAAGCTGAGTTACAATGAATTCATTGAATTAATGAAGAACAGACAAAAACGCGGATTTAGAGTAAGCTAGCGTACATTTGCAAATTCTACCAAACGTTTGACACAGTAGTCTTTTACCAAGTCATATTGTGGTGAGAACGTACAATTGAATTTCATTTTGTGGGGTTGATATCAAGGAAGGTGTGGTGGAAAGGGAAAGGTAGGGTTGTTACTACACACACACACACACACTCCCCCTCTGGTTCTCAGAAAATTGTCAGAAACGCTACTCTGTTGCTGGGAAAAACATCAAGGAGACATGGGGGAACGCACTGCGCATACTCGGAAGTTTTAAATAAAACCATTGGAGATTTAGTAAACCTTGAAAGTTAAGGCTGTCCGTGAAAAGTTAGCGCTTATTTTTTCCTAAAACATCGCTTTAGTTGTTCTCTTTCCCTGGTCAAATAATACACAAGAAATTCGCATAATACACGACAGTTGAATCTACGTTACTTTTATTTGAAAAACACGAACGAAAACACGAACGCGTCTACAAATTCCCGCCGAATTTTCGAGCATGCGCAATACGTTTTTCACTCGTGTCCTTTATACAGCATTACATATACACAGAGAGTCAAATCTGATCAGGGTCCCGTTCCTCGAAAGACTCGATAACTTTAAGGGACCGTTAATTTACGGAAAAATTGCGGGACGGCGCGAGTACCCGTAACTTGCCTGTAAAATCATAGAAATTAAAAATAACGTACGCTTTGAGAAACACCCGTAAACTTTATCGAATACATTTACGGGCACGTTAATTTATGAGAAGAGTTACGAGAGTGCGCGAGTACCCGTAACTTTCCTGTAGAATCATAGAAATTGAAATTGTCGTACGCTTTGAGAAATACCCGTAAACGTTATCGGGTACAATTACGGGCCCGTTAATTTACGGGAAGAGTTCCGAGAGTGCGCGAGTACCCGTAACTTGCCTGTAGAATCATAGAAATTGAAAGTAACGTACGCTTTGAGAAACATCCGTAAACTTTATCTGGTACGTTTACGGGCCCGTAAGGTTATCGAGTTTTGCAAGAAACGGACCTGACCCCAGACGAGAGAAAATGATCATACCCCATCGAGAATATAACGTGCACAACTATCCGTCCCTTAGGGCCAGTAAGTGAGAAAGTTACACAGATATTGTTTTATCTACAAACTGCCGTCACAAAAAACTGTAATGTCCACCTTATGGGCTGTGATAAAACAATATCAAGCCCTTAAAGAGATCGTTCATCCGACGAGAATTACATGTACGATTTTGTTGAGTGGGAATTTACACTGAGTTGGTTCTTTTCAGACCCCAGCATCTGACAAGACTGGTTGGGAAGGCTTCAAAGCTTGCGTTAAGAAAGAAATCTCCGGGTGATTACGTAATACTGTTATTTATTCCCTCCCAAAAAGTCTTCTGACAATGTCTACTTCGAAATGGGCCCAAACGTAATAATGTAATACATAATGAATAATTCAAACATCGAACAACTGTAGTCAATTGCTGTAAGATATAATAAATAAACTGCAGTCAAAATTGGGCAAAAAGTAATGTTTAAGCACTTAACAGAAAGAAAAATAGGAAAGAAAGGTAAAGGAAGCAAGTAAGCTAGAAAGGAAGGAAGGAAGAAAAAGAAAGAAGGAAAGGAAGCAAGGAAGAAAAGAGGAAGGAAGGAAAAATAAAAACAGTAAGCAAAGACGGTAGCGGAAGAACAATAATAGTAAGTTAACATTGAGTTTACTAACACCCGTCTTTCACCTTTGTACTCGTAGTAGCGAAAGCGGAAGTGTTGTCATATCATTTTTCTCAACTTATAAACGACATTTAGTTGAGTGCATGATTGCAAATGATTTTGTGAGCAGTTATTTTTGGGTCCAACGCGGGGCCCACTCTATTAAGTGGCTTAACAGAAAGACAAAAAGGGAGGAAGAAAGACAAAGAATGGAAGGAATAAAGGAAAGCAAGAAAGAAAGAAAAAATAGAAAAAAAGATCGAGAGAGAAAGGAAGGAAGGAAGGAAGAAAAGCAAAATAATAACAAGCTAATACAATAGCAGTAGAACAGTAATAGTAAGTTAACATTTAGTTTACTAATGTAAAACACGACCAATTTTTCACCTTCGTACTCGTAGTAGCGAAAGCGGAAGTGTTATCATATCATTTTTCTCAACTTATTAATAGGAAACAAATGCCCCATGGAAGTGCGGCAAACCCCAGACGACATTAAGTTGAGTGCATGATTGCAAATGATTTTGTGAACAGTTATTTTTGGGTCAAACCCGGGGTCCACTCTAGTCTATCTATTAAATTGCTTAACAGAAAGAAAAAAAGGAAGAAAGAAAGAAAGACAAAGAAAGGAAGGAAGAAAGGAAAGAAAGAGAGAGAGAGAGAGAGAAAGGAAGGAAGAAATAAAAAAGGGGAAAAAAAGCAAGCTAAGACAGTAACAGTAGAATAGTAATAGTAAGTTATCATTGAGTTTACTAAGTTAAAACACCCATTTTTCACCTTCGCACTCGTAGTAGCGAAAGCGTAAGTGTTACCATTTTTCTCAACTTATAAATGGAAACAAATGCCCCATGGAAATCGGTAACACAAAACCCAGACGACGTAAAGTTGAACAATTGCCAGGTACAGAGGACCCGAAGCTGCCAAAACAAACTTTACAGTTTTACGAATCCATAAAAAAGACTTAGAATTAGAACACAGGATAGGATAGGAAGGGAGAGTTCTCTTTTCCTTTCCCCTCCCCTCTCCCCATCCCTCAGAACAGGCCATATAGGCTACCGTAAGTTAACGCCCGTGGCGTCTATTAAATTTCTACGATCTCATGGGAGTGTAAATGTCTAATTGATCGTCAACCAATCGTCAATCAAGAACCTGGATAAACTGGCTGATATGACCTTTTTGGGCTCTTTTGTGGCCTTTGCGGATATATAGCCTTTTAGGGGGGGGGCGTCTATTAGATATGGGGCTTTTTTTTAGAGAAGGGCGTTTAAAACAAATTTTGATTTTTAAGAGGGCGTTTATTAGATAAGAGGCGTAATTCAGTTTTTTCCAGTAAAGAAAATGAGGGCCTTGTACAAGAAATTATCAATGCTATGTGGGAAATTACTTCAAGACAAATATTTTCAGAAAATTTTATCGCTTTTGGTTCAATATCAAAAAAGTTATGCACTGTGAAAAATAGAGAGTTTTGTATGTAATTTTGACCAAAAGCCTTGGTAGCCTCGTTTTGGTGCATTTTCAGAATTTTAAATCCCCATATCTTGTCAAGGATTTAATGTTTTGTTTTGAAAATTGCACAAATTATCAAAATCAACAATCTTAATAATTTTAAATTGATACAGTTCCAGAAATAGTAATTTTTCACTATTTATGCTAATTAGCAGCGGCCATTATGAAAGTCGTGTATTGGAGCGGAGAGGGCGTTAATTAGATCAATTACGGCTAATAGACATAATCTAATTATAATTACAATTGCAATTGCAACTAGAATTAAATTTTCAGTAACAATGAAAAATCACGATATTTTGACTTTCTTTTCTCATCTGTTTTCATTTTGCCGCTCGATTCGTTTGAGTGCATGCACAACTTAATTTGTACTTAGACATGATTTTTTACAAAAATCTGCAATGATTTTGGTGGAAAAGCCGCCAGAAGTCTTCGGAGATGAGACAAATGGTTCCTTCATTGACTGATATAAACAGTCTTTCACTAAATGTGCTTTTTTCAATGAAAAACAAAAATATTTGGTGACCACTGCTGTCTAAATGCTGGTGATACGAAGTACAACGTTGGAGTCAACGGCCACCAAATAGGTTCCTGCAGTCCATCCACTGGCTTAGTATTTGTGCGGGCAGTGCCTTACTAGTAAGTGTTTTTCCAACACAAAATTTATTCCGATATTGTCTTTACAGTCTCTATATGTTCATTATAACCACAATATTCATCATCATCATCATCACAGTTTCCCTTTAGGCGCTAGAACGTCCATAGGGCGAGTTACTGGAATCGCTGTTCCAATAGACTCTCAAAGCTCTTTTTGTCCATCATCATCATTCTTGACTGTTGTTGATCCACCCCCAGGATGTCTTCAACTTTCTTTCCATATTTTATTTGTGGATCGTTTGTCAAACAGCACCCGCTTTTTCAGAGCATCGTTTCCCATACGGCAAACATGTGCTACGGGTGCTACGGGTACTTCAATCTCGTACCCAGAGCCTGCGTTCCTCTTGGTCGCTGACCAAGAGGAACGCAGGCTTTGGGTACGAGATTGCGGGTACTTTAGAAACTGTATGTGGCAAAATGTTTGGATGGGTTGTGATCTAGTTAATCTCCTTCGCAGCCGTTATTAGTCTAGCTCCCATTCACTTGCGGTCCAATCTCGCCAGCCACTAACGGTTAGTGGCTGGCGAGAGTGGACCGCAGGGGATCAGAATGGGAGCTAGACTAATAACGGCTGCGAAGGAGACTATGGTCTAGTAATTTCATGTAGTTGTTGGTTTGATATCTTGAAAGTCCAATTTAGTTCACCTTCGACTTGAGTTGTTGGGTCTACACCTTTTTGTCTGTCTTTACGTTGTGGTGCGTTCTTCCGAGCATACCCTCCAGATACCATTTTCCTTAACTAGTAGTTATTCCATATTGTCTCCATGCAGTTTTTGTAATTCTTTGGCAGAAAAATCCCAAGCATTGAGTACTATAAAGTAGCCAAGAACGGGCATGCATTAAGAGTCTTTACTCTCGTATTTAGGTAGATCTCTCGATCAGTTAGAACCTTTTTACGGTTTTGTTACGGTTAGGTAGCTCAAAACTACTAATTCATTCGTGCATCACTCCAGGCTTTTATTATGCTAGAAATAGAGATCTCCTGCGTGACGACCTTCAAAACGGTTGTGCACGTGAGGGAAAATAGCTAGAGAGTGACAACCATGGAATCTTTCGTGTTGCTGTTGATAGCAATCACCTTAACTTCTGCAACTCTTGAAAACGAGTACACCAACTCGGCATATCTCGACGAGGCCGAGAATTACCGACTTTACTGGAAAATTAACAATGCAGAGAAAAACATTTCATTTGCAGTTCAAGTCAAGACGTTAGGATGGGTTGGATTTGGGATCTCAGCTGGTACGGGGAACATGGTTGGATCAGACGTTGTGATTGGTTATGTCAAAGATGGCAAAGGATATTTGAAGGTGAATATCATTTAAAACTTTTGTTACTGCGGCCATGTATTTTATTATTAACATAATTTATTATTTGCTACGTAAATATTCGTGTTCCGCTTCGCATAGCGGACCAACGTCAAAACTGCTTTATTGGCACTTTATCATGAACTTGTCGCATCATAAATCAACAACTTTAAGGGCTACACAATTGTGTTAACATTGATCAAAACCTGTGACAAGAAATTGTCTATCTACAGTTAAGCTTCTGGGAGATATTTCCGAAAAACGATGTTTATTCTGTTGATCAAAATTTCACCTCTCCCAAAGTAAAGGGCATAAACTTAGAGTTGCGGCATTCATTAGATTTTGGTGGCATTTGATATTTAAGTTTTTAATCCTATATCTAAAAATGTGCTGTAGACAAAACTGATATTTTAGCCAACCAAGGTCATAAATATCGTGTTTTTTTTTCTTCCAAATCGGCATCTCGACTTCTTCATATTTAATGATGCTTGACAAGCAATGTACATACTTGTATGATCAAAACTTAATTTAGTTTGGGAACACGAAAAGTCCAAAATCCTTGAAACACTACGTCACAGTTACACAGTTACAGTGAAATGATCATCCTAAAACTGCAGTTTTTCAGATTCTTAAAATGTAGGAAATGAGACCGTTTAATGCTGCCCCTAAAAATAGTCATTTGTACAATTATATTAATCAAACCATTTTTAAAAGATCAACTTGTCTTGCATGCAGAGATTGTGTATTTATGCCAAATGTTTCTATTGAAGAATCAAAATTACATCAATAAAGCAGCTGAAATCTCGTGATTTGAAGTTGTTTGCCCCCCTCAGTAAGCACGTGACTAATCTGCATTACAATATGAAAATCATCATGACGTAAACATTCCCAACATATTTCAGGTGTTCACGGTTCTTAGTTTGACAATGACAGCTGTTTTGAGTAGTTCTATGTTGTGTGAAATCGAACAAGATTTTTTAGTATCTGCAAACCTATAATAAGATTTTTTTAATCAAACAGTTTGTCAATTAGAGAGCACACCGAAATATCCATAAAAACCTTGATAACGAATTATACGCAAATTTGCACAAATAAGTCAGCTCAGTGACCTGTATCGACTTTGCTAAACTGTAGTCTTTACCTTAACCAAAATATCGACAATAGACGCGAGAAAATAATCTCATGATAATTCCCTGTCCCAATATAAAGAGTCAAACACAGCTATTAAGCTAAAACAACGATAAAAACGCGAGCAAAGGATTCCGTTATATTAGTCTATAGCTAGTTCAAAATGCAGTGCTTCATTGATTTCTTAAGCCCCGCGCAAACGACTTCAACATTTGTTTCAACATCCTTTCGATTTTGTTGAACGCTGTTGAACAATGTTGAACGATGTTGAACACTGGGGTGGCAAACCATTTCAACATTTGTTTCAACATCCGTTCGATTTTGTTGAATTGCAAAGTTGAAGTCGTTTGCCACCCCCTTTCAACAGTGTTGAAACACTACAAGACGGCTTAGAGCGCAAGCGCAAACCCAACAATGTTGAAAGAGGGTGGCAAACGACTTCAACTTTGATTCAACATTCAGAGAACAAAAGAAATGTTGAAGCATGCAATGTTGAAGCAAAGTTTAAACTCTTTTAAACTTCATTCAACACGTTTCAACACGCTTCAACATTGTTGAAAGGGGGTGGCAAACGACTTCAACATTGATTTTCAACAAAATCGAAGTGATGTTGAAACAAATGTTGAAGTCGTTTGCGCGGGCCTTTACACAAAACTTTGCACGTATTTGCACAATGTGTATAGAGTGCAAACAGTAAAGTGATTGCACTATTTTCCATCTTCGTGCATGTTGAAACAATAAACTGCAAGCTGGTATGTGCGGGATTCTATCGTTTGTTTTCGATGACTTTATAATAATCTTTTGCAAGTTTGTTGAGAAAGAGAAAGGCAGTCGAAGTTGGCCTCCGGGGATTCCTATCATCCGAAGTTCTACCGAATACTAACCGACCTCATTTTTTTCTGAGTGTTGATTGGTTTCCAAGTTTATCTATACTTAAATACCTTCGGGAAACGTCAGATTAGCATTACTGGCTCTGCGCAAGCGCAGTAGCAAAAAAAGATCAAAATGTTTTGCATCGTCTTTGTATCGCCCTTCGGTCTCCGTATTAAAGGGGTTCAAATGCAGAGAACTTTTCTCCGTCTTCGCCCCAAATAGTTCATGTAAGCGCTACATCCATCTTTTATTCGTTTACATCTTCCAGGACCGCTATGCGGACAAGAAAGCTCTCCCTCCAATCGACAGCAAACAAGACTACAAACTCGAAGCTGCATATGAAAAGAACGGGGAGATGGTGCTCAAGTTTAATCGTGCATACGACACTTGTGATGAAAGAGATAATAAGATTGAGGTATGTGGTAAGGAGTTAATCCTGGGTGATACAGTGACAGAAGTGTTAAGCCTAGTTTTCACTAGCGACGCAAGCACAAGCGCAAGCAGCATACGCAGACTCAGTATCGTACGTATCACATAGGTGCGAAAAAAGACAATCTCTGCTAATGAACAGTACACTACTGAGTCTGCGTATGTTTCCTGCGCTTGTGCTTGCGTCGCTAGTGAAAACCAGGCTTTAGCATACCTATAGTGGGTTCGTCCCATGCACGCTGACTTCTCACGAGACAAGATTTCGCTCGGGACGGAAAGACTCTTATGTTGTCCCGGGTCAGTAAAAAAAGACACTTATCAACATAAATACATTCTTGCCCCGGTCTCCATGTGAACCGTTCAGCCGAAAATCGTTTAAAACTGTTTTGTTTTGATATAATCTTCAGGAAGGAACAGTTCGTTTAGTATACGCATATCATCCTGACGATCCTACTTCTAAGGACGCCATTCCAAGACATCAGAAACGAGGATCAAGATCTCTTATCCTTCGGAACATAATGACCAAAAAACCCAGCCTGCCTAAAGATCTTCAGCATTTTGATCTACGAGTAAACGTAAGTTTACCAGGGAGTTTTCTCATTTTGGGAATTCCCCTCCCCCCCCCCCCCCTCCCCCAACATCAGAGGATACGGCTTAGTCCAAAGACTAGAAAGAATGGGGCGAAATTCCTGAGTTATCGCTTGGCTTCGTTTTATGTATATTACCGCAGCTCTCTGCTTGTTGAGAATAGGAGTATTTCAAACTAATAAGAACTGCCAGAGAGAGTTTTTCCTTTATTGGCAATAATCCACCCCATAGCACAAGACGACGACGCAAATCCTACGATTAAAAAGGAGTTTGACGAAAGCTGTTTACGTACATACATTATTGCATACATGAGGAACTACAGGGGGACGGGGTGGGGTGGGGTGGGGGTTTGCTCTTAAACTAGAATGGTAACTGATCATTCTATAGGTAATCTTTTTTCATCCATTTTACTTGTACTTGATTTCCAGGCATCTATTCCCAACTACGATACGACGTATTTCTGTAAAGCCTTTCAAATTCCAGATGTTGGCTCAAAGAAGCATATTGTTAAGGTATCTTTATGCCTTTATTCAAACTTCCATAGCACTGTTAAGCCATTTCCTTTTCTTTCACATATAATTTTCACATTGAATGTACAAGAGAACATTCCCGAGAGACTGACGGCATTTTCCATTTCAGTATTAAGAACCAGCCTGCTGGAAGCAGCGGACTAGAATATGACAGTTTCTAGCATCCGTCGGAATCAGTCCTATAAGAAACGGGGTGCATTTTTAAAGTACTAGCTATTCTAGTAATAATGAATTAAGAGAAAGGTCTAGAGTAAAGTGCCGTCGACCTCAATTTATTAGTTCATAATTAAATGACTCTTACAAGATAACGATGTAAAACTAGGTCCCTCAATTTACTTTTACTTTTCAGGTCGAACCAATCATTAGTCCTGGGAACGAAGGTCTGGTTCATCACATTTTGATATATGAATGCTCGGACGATTTCCCCGTAGCTAATCTCACCCACGAAGGTCCTTGCGAAGCTAATATGCCAACCGCATTTATACAATGTGTAGGAAGGTCCGTCATAGCAGGTTGGGCAATCGGTGGCACCGTAAGTATAGCTCTACGCCATTTTAACTGGTGGCTTATCGTAGGTTGGCGTACCATTTGCGTGCCTAAAGCGTAGTGAGCGAGTAACGATTTATTTGTAGGACAGTCTGTCATAGCAGATTGCGAGAATGTTAGTTTTTCTTGTAGTTTGCATTGCAAGCATTAGCGAGCGAGTAACGATGTGTAGTCCGTAGTAGCAGCTTTGGTTATTGTTGAAACTGTGGTTATAGCTCTGTGGCGTCAACTCGTGAATATGAGCATCGTAAGTTTTGCGTGTCATTTGCGTGCGCGAGACGTAAGAGTGAGTAACGGGAGACCTAACTGGGTAACATTACAGTTCAGTATTGTGGCATAAATAAATCTTCATATAGTCAAATCTCGTTATTTCGAGTCGACGACCCACCTTCCTCCCTACAAGGCTGATCTCCACGACTCGGAAACCTCGCTCCCTCTTGCTTCCGGGGCAGTCGCTCCCCACATCTTATAGAACCTTAGGATGACTGTAAGTGAGGATACCCAATGAGAATAATGTACTAATGTGAAAGTACAGAATAACTCTGCACCATTTTTAACTCGTGGATATGAGTTCATACTTTGGCACTTGGTCTGCGTAGGCAAAGCGTATCGAGCAAGTAACTGTGGTCGTTTCTTTATACCAACAGTCATTTTATTTCCCTGAGCATGTTGGCTTTCCCTTGGGGGGTGGCATTGGACCAAAATTTGTTCTTATGGAAATGCACTATGATAACCCAGACAAGAAATCAGGTGACGATTGACTTTTGTTTGTCAGTCAGTGATTGTTTGATTGATCTATTGAGTCACTAGCTTGCCCATTCAGTGAGCCATTCAGTCAGCCAGTCCGTCAGTCAGTCAGTCAGTCAGTCCGTCCGTCCGTCCGTCCGTCCGTCCGTCAGGAGTTAGTAGTCAGTATAATAGTTTAATTTGTTTCAATCTTTGCTTTTCAGGTTTAACTGATTTGTCTGGTCTTCGCTTTCACTACACATCACAATTGCGTAAATATGATGCAGGCATACTGTGGGTTGGATGGGAAGTTGATTCAGCTATGGTGATTCCACCACGTCAAGGAAAATGGCTTTCAGTTGGCTATTGCTCTGGGAATTGTACGCGATTGGTAAGGAGTGTTGTACACTTTTCGTGTAAGCTTAAAAATAAAACTGCTCTTGAAACCTACCTTGTGACGGGATATATACCTACGTACTTCAAAAAAGGTTGTCAGAGCCAAAGCCGATAGTTAGGTTTTTTATGGACAGCTACTTTCATCCCGCAAAAAATTGATGCGATCCCGCGAACGGTAAAGGAGAAATAAAAAAAGCAAACAAAATAATAACGATACAGGGTTATTGACCAGATCAAGAAGAAGCAGACTAAGAATCAACTAATTTTTCTTTCTAGTGAATCTAAAAGCAAATCGATGCTGACCCGCAAATTGGTCCCGCGGTTGCTGTGTGGCGTTCGTGACGTCGAAAACGGCAATACGAACACGAATTCAAAACCTCCCCTCCCTCCTGTCCCGTTCTCCTTTTCTTTTTAAATGTACGGTTTCATTTTGATTTTCAGGGACTAGAAAACAGTATCCTGCCTGAGAAAGGAATCAAGGTGTTTGCAACATTTCCACACGCTCATTTGCTAGGTATCGTAATAGGTAGATCTTTGTTTACTTTGCTCATTAGCATAGGCAGTTCTTTTTACAACCAAATAAACACCAAATCAACTCAGCTGAGTATTGAAAGACTATGGCAATTGCAAAATTAGCTTTCTTTGGAAATTTGAGCTTTACACATGCAATAGTGTTTGCGTGATGAGGTCTTAAAACTCTACATTTTATAGAGAATATATGTGTTCCTTAGCTGATTGGAAGCTTTGAATACCCGTAAAACGAAGCACTGATCGATGGAAAGAGGCGGGTAAAATGAGCGCACCGTCGACCTCAAGTTTATTAGACAATTTGTGACTATTACGAGCTACCGACGTAAAATAAGGACTCTTTACATTTATCTTGACCTTTTGCCGTAGATGTGAATGCATTTACCGATCTAACTAACACATTTCCGAGTGACAGTCTATCGTTATCTTGCTACTATAGGTTCTGCCATGTGGTTAAAGCATGTACGTAACGGAGTAGAATTACCAGAAATAGGCAAAGATATGCATTATGATTTCAACTATCAGGTATGTCCTATCAAATGCAATGAAACTTTCAGGAAGCGTTCAGCCAAAAATTGCAGGTGGTTGCAAACAAGAGGTAGACGCCTACAAGGGGTTCCACTGAGGAATTTCATGGCAGCCATGTTTGTGGGCAAGTACAAAAGAAAGTTTTTGAATTAGAAAAGATTTCTCTTGGGAAAAAAGCTCTATTATTTTGACCACAAACATGGCTGCTGTGAAATCCCTCTATATATTGTAGAAATTTGTATCTTATAGAACTAGTGCTCAAGTGAATGACCCGTTAATTGCCCAGGAAAATACTAAGCCTGTTTATCACGAGCGCTGGAGGAAGGAGGCAGCATACGCAGACTCAGCTATGCAGTCGTTCTCACGAAACTATACTAATGATACGGCACTGAACCCGCGTATGCGTTGATGATTACTCGGGCTTCCCCTAGGGGGCGCGAATTTAAAAACGGACTTTATTACTCAAGCACGAATGTTAAGGAAAGGTATCATTTTTGGCAGTACCCAGCTTTCTTTGAGCATCTCTCCGACCTCTCCTAATACCTGGGGGAAATCAGTACATTACTCAGTTTTTACTCCTTAAAAACTGTCAAAAGTCTCAATTAATTTATAATTTCCACTGTACCGATAATACTGAATGGTTTCAATTTTTTCAGGAATATCATATTCATGAGAAAGAAGTGCACATACTTCCGGTAAGCAAGACGTTAGACCCCAGTCCCTGCGTTATACAATTCGTCTTCTAACATCTTCTGTTGGTTTAATTAGGGGGATGATCTCATTCAGTACTGCCAGTACGATTCTAGCAAAAGGAAATATATGACACGTGTAAGTACAGCTGAGGACAGATTTCGTTATTCTCTGCGAGCAGTGGCTATTTTTCTAAGGAGCGGCATAGTAGGCTTTTGAGAGTAAAAAGCAACAAACACCTGACAAAAACAGCACAAAATTGAAAATAACGTATTTGGGTTTCCTGTGTTTAGACGATCATAAGTTGGGTTTCCTGTAGCGTTAGTGGCTCGATGACAGATCAACGTAGCGTTACGCTGATAGTTTAGATATGTTCTCATGGCATTTGAAGGATAGTATTACAATGAACAACGCTTATACGTGAGTTACTCTACTATCGGTCTACCCACAGGGAACCCGGCTTTATTCAGCTATATTTCTGTTCTTTATCGAAACGCTAATATTGGGATTCCTGTGACATATGAGATCGTTTTGAAGTATCGTGTAACATAGAGTTGTAATCTGATTATCGGGCGTTATTTGAAACAGTAACTTGATAAGGGGATTATATTCGAATCAGTAACGCACTCAGTGTAGTAACAGTAGAGAATGCGTTACGAAAGTCAATAAACGTAATCCCCTATCAGTTTACGTACTAGCAGTATCAAACGGCTTTATATTACACGCTCATGTAATTTGCTGTAATAGGATGTTTACCGGATGTCGATCGTACAGTTAACGATCTTATGTCACAGGAATCCCAATATTAGCGTTTCGATAAAGCATAGAAATATAGCTGAATAAAGCCGGGTTCCCTGTGGTCTACCAGAGCAACCGAAAATCCAACGTATGAATCTCAATAGGCCACGTTCGACATATCAAGATTCCTAGCATGATAGCGAGGCTCACAGGAGTAAACTGCCGAAATAACCACTTAGCAGAAAAAGAATAAGTGTATACGATATTGTAAATGATGTAGAAATTAGTAGAAATTTAATTTCTGACCTGAAATCACAAGTAATGTGTCATTGGATCGAAAGGTCATTAATTAATAATTTATAGAATAAAAAGCGACAAATTATTGGTGATTTTAGGTCAGAAAACTAGATTCTACTAATTTATAAACAATTTCCAATATCGTATACACTTATTCTCTTTCTGCTAGGTATTTTGGCAGTTTACTCCTGTGAGCATCGCTATCATGCTAGGAATCTTGATATCTCGAACGTGGCCTATTCTAACTCCTACAAGCCGGGCTTCCTGTGGACGATTGGGGAAAGGAACTTCAGCTCCTGTGCAAAACAAAATATACGTTATTAATGAAATACTTATTATGTTTGTTTCTAAGGGCGGAGAAAAGACACAACAAGAGATGTGTATGAACTTCCTCTACTACTATCCCAGGGTTGATTTGGCAAAATGTCTTTCAAGTGACTACGGAATCTATCACACATTTTTTGCAAAACATTTTTGGAAGTTAGTTTATTGGCTTTATAATATTTCAGTCATATGGTTCTCATAATGAATTCGCCTTTCCGGAATCTAGGAACTCGCGTGGAATAATAGGACTATTTTAGTGTCGCACTTTTTAAAATTCATCTGAAGATACGGTGCATGTGTTAAAGTCCCTATGACGGATAATATTTTATTTTCAAACTCAGTTCTTGATAGAAAGCATAGTAAAGATCTTTTAATCTTGTTTTTCCTCACTCCATATTTTCTGAGATATAAAGGTTTCAAATTTCAAAATGCAAATGTGATAACGTAAGAGGAGTAATCATTTATTATACAAAAACAAGAGAATTTAAATTACTTGTATTTTTCCATTTGTAACTCATTGCCATTGGCAAAGCCTGTTGTTTAGTAAAAAATCTGGCTCTCGAATTGAAGTCCTCTTTTTGTAAAACCATGAGAAGTTTGCAGTGTTGCCTCCTCCTACGTCATCAAATTTGCATTTTGACATTTGAAACCTTCATATCTCAGAAAATACGAGGTAAGGAAAACCTGGGTAAAAAGATCTTCACTATGCTCTCTAAAAATAACTAAGTTTGAAAATAAAAAATTATGTGTCATAAGGACTTTAAAGATTTGTGAAATCTAGGCTAAAAGAAATAGAAATGTGGTTAAGGGGAGATTTGTACAAGTGTTTGTAAAAACAACAGATGTACGTGAACGTTAATTTCGGAATGGCGAATTTGAAGTGAAATAACTTAAATGGGGTGAAGTGAAATAGGGGAAAAATCCCCGGCTCAAGCGACGTCGGGGACTGGAACCGACGACCCCTAATTGATTCATTGATTCATTGATTCATTGATTCATTGATTCATTGATTCATTGATTCATTGATTCATTGATTCATTGATTCATTGATTCATTGATTCATTGATTCATTGATTCATTGATTCACTGACTCACTGACTCACTGACTCACTGACTCACTGACTCACTGACTCACTGACTCACTGACTCACTGACTCACTGACTCACTGACTCACTGACTCACTGACTCACTGACTCACTGACTCACTGACTCACTGACTCACTGACTCACTGACTCACTGACTCACTGACTCACTGACTCACTGACTCACTGACTCACTGACTCGCTGACTCGCTGACTCGCTGACTCGCTGACTCGCTGACTCGCTGACTCGCTGACTCGCTGACTCGCTGACTCGCTGACTCGCTGACTCACTGACTCCCTGATTCACTGATTCACTGATTCACTGATTCATTGATTCATTAATTCATCTATTCATCTATTCGTTTATGCGTTTATTCGTTTTTAGGAACAATACTGTAGTTGGATGGCCTCCCAAGGAATGGACGAATGAACTAGTTGTTGATTTGAAGAAATCCTACGAAGACTCGAAGTCAATCGAGTTGAGGTGCGGGAAACAGAAATCCCAGCCGTTGATTCCGGTAAAAATTAAGCACATCTACTTCTTCCTTCCTTCCTTCCTTCCTTCCTTCCTCCCTCCCTCCCTCCCTCCCTCCCTCCCTCCCTCCCTCCCTCCCTCCCTCCCTCCCTCCCTCCCTCCCTCCCTCCCTCCCTCCCTCCCTCCCTCCCTCCCTCCTTCCTTCCCTAGAAAAATCTTCCACCCACTTCTAACTTTCCACCGTCTCTGTGGACCCCCCTCCCCCTTCAACACACACACCCCTTAATTTGCCTTGGGTCCACGAGGAAAACATTCTACTTAATACACCATCATATCTAACGATCATTCATTGTATTCCTACAACCGCAAATATTCATTTGTTTGTTCATTTGTTCACTTTACATTCAGGCATCCTTATTAATTATGATTACTAGGTACATGGAAAGAGTGCACTCAAGCCTGTCATCACTACGCCGTTGAAAAAGGAAGTAATGGCCTGTTTAAGCTGCCACGTGATTGGCTGCCAAATTTTGATATTCTTTGCAGCATTGCAGGCGTGCATAATTTTGTATTAAATAGCAATAGACTCCACTTTCTTTATTGTTATTTTTTGCGGTTTTAGCTCAAAGTTTTACATAAAATGTACATGCTCAAGAAAAATTTCTCATTTATGGGATTCCTTTGGTAGGCAAGGATTGGCTTATCCTCTTTCGCATACACTTTTTTTGTTATAGACACCACGGTAACAATCACTGCACGACGAATACCATCTCACACTTACACAAAAATTGTTCACAGGCGTATAGACCAAGAGGCCATTATACTAAGACAGCGAAACTTAGTATTGATGTCTGTGCGATGTTCGCGGCGACTAAGGCTATTTTTAGTAATTTTGCCATCGCGCGCGCAAGGCTCTTAAACAATAGAATTCAAATGCCGAAAGCAAACGGTCCCGTCCGCGCGCACGTCAAAAATCAAATTCTGGTCTTGGAAACGACTGCTAACCCCAAGCTCCCAAGAGTCTTTAAAACAAAGCCTACCGTGTTCGCGTGGCCACTTTAGAACTATGGCTTGTGAGGACGAGATATTCTAAAGTTGTACCAGCATTCCAGGATCTTGCGGTAGACAATTTTGTATAGTTTATTTTAATAAATTGAAGTAAACTAAAACCAAATAATTAACTTATTTAAAAACCGTCTTCAAATATATCCCTTTATCTCCTCGCCCCCTCCTCCCTCTTTGGAATCAAGATTTTTCCGTCCTCTATGTTTTCTCTGCATCAAAAGAGGTTTTTTTTTCGCCAGTTTTGGAATGAAATCCCCAAAAGTTTCGTCGGCAAACTACTTCATCCTGGGCATGGAAACGAGCTGCAGAGAGACACCGATCGATCTAAAAATAGAATCTGTTTGGTAGTCATGGGACATACGGGGATAGTTTCTCTACACCTACATACATACATATCTTTTATTTCACTTCGGATTCAAGGATAGCATCATGTTCTCTTGCATTTGACAAGGACAGCATTCCAAGATGTAATAATTATAAAGCGTTCACTGCCTGTAAAGTAAAATAAATGTTTATTAAAGTGTTCAATGTCTTCTAGCGTACCACTACATTCTAATATTCTATGCATACAACTTTCAGCTCATTTAGTTTCTATTGAGCTCATCTCCAATCTCGCCAACAGAGCCGTTTTTCATTATTTTGTACTACGCATGCTCGTAAAAATAACTTGGCTAGTCATGTGACGAGCATGCGCAGTAAAAAAAGAACTGCTTTGTGACTGCAAATGCGCAGTCATGTGAATGCCATCAAAGGTGACGTGACGTTAAAACAGGACGTCAGACTAATTTATTAATTGCGTCACCATCATGACAAAATAAAGCATTAGTATTCAATTGACACAAATGAATCATACGCAATTATATTTCAAAAAATGTTTTGAATGGACAGTTCTTTTTAAACTGAACAATACGATTTTCTGCTGCTGCTAAGTGCGGTTACGGAACGTTTTTCTGCATTAGTTTTCAGCATTGTATAAGTTGATACAAATATATGAATGAGCACCTTGATTTCATAAACCGACTTATGAAGTGTAAAATCAAAGGAATTCATTTTTGTTTCCACTTAAACAATAATCCCAACAAGACGCATAGCTGCGTGAACTCGGGCTTTCTATGTAGTAAATCATGAGTTCTCTTTGTTAACATTGTCCCTTTAAATTCTCCATTCGTTTATTCTGCTGTGCTCTTTGACCTAAAGCGCATTTATACAGGCTTAACCTTCTTTTCGAGAAAGACCCATCGGATTAAAAATTGATTTTTGTTTACCTGTGAAATAGTTTTTTCAAACTAACTTATTTGACTTCTGCAGTATACTATCAATTTTAATCATATTTTGATTCATTTGCTTTATTCATAACAGCAACTTTTACAATTATTTGAAAAGACAAATAAATGTATTTTAAAGTTTATCTGTTTATCAGTTTATCTGAAGGGTCAGTGCTTGAGCGTCGGACGGGAAATCCGAATGTAGGCTAGCTCAAATCACGCCGAGGGCTCGGAATTTTTAAGATCTGAACTTTTACACTCGCAGAAGCATTCACATCCAACTAACACATTTCCGAGTGACAATCCAATCATTTACTTACAGAAGAATTGTTGGTAATTCTGCCTGCCTTGAAACAAACCAACTTTAACTGATTTGCAATACTCACAACTCTACAACTTCAACACGGATTATTAGCAGAATTGATTCACAGTTGGTGATCATTAAAGATGAAAACTACTGCTCTATGTTTTAACTATAATTATTAGACTACGTTGAATTTAAGCACAAACTTTCCTTTATTTTCTTGGTTTTTAGCTTTCAAATAGCAATACAATTTAGATGACTTGGGTATTAGTTCAACGAATACGTTCGTAAACAAACTCAAATTAAAATGTTCGCTCGTAAATTGATCTCTCGTAAAGTTCGCGGATCCGACCCGTTCCGAAAACTGCTCGCCATCTTTTAGTGTGGGTCTACCGCGAACGGTGTGTGCGTTTGTATTAGAAATCATATTTACCCTTGAATCGCGAGACATCTTGCAGGCCGCCATGATGACCATGTGCTTTTGACGCTTATTTAGGTATATACTTCATGGTTTTGAGTGCCGTATAGTCGCTCTGTACTTCTCAAGTAAAGAAGCGACTATATAGGACAATCATGAAGTATATACCTCTCGACGCATGCGCCTTTCCATCTATACGCATGCGCTTTAGTTGCTAGACTGCGTTTTGCGTCGGAACGAGGAAAATAATAACAACAATAACGAAGCCCAATTTATAACTCGGGCATTCCTACGGAAGCCCGAGTAATAATGAAAACTAAGATATTGAAAAATGTTGCATAACCGCAAATTGCAGCAGAGAAGAATATACACAATTGTGCGGACGTTTCCGTATGCTTTGATACATTTATACTAGTTAAATACAGTTCTTAGCTGCAACAGGAGCTTTTGTAATGGTACTTGCACAACTTCCTCCACCACCTGTTCATAATATAAATCAACTGCAGCCCTTTATCCAGATTTTGATACCAATTTTGTTGCTACTATCATCATACTATAAGTAGCCGAGAACGGACATGCATTAAGAATCTTCACTCTCGTATTTCGGTAGATCTCTCGATCAGTTAGAACCTACAATCACGGACAAAAATCCTTGAGACAGTTATGAAATCCATACATTTCAGCTGTTGCTTGATTAGGTCGCCTCTTCCTCACAAGTTATTTGTTGAACCCCCCTCCCCCCCGGGTCAATGTTGTACCAGACGATAGCCCATTCTATGGACGACATTGTGCACCTACCTCAACATTGGGGGAGAGGGGGAGAGGGGAGAATAGTTAACTGAACGTGATGGGTTTACTCAAAAATCAACATGTTTTTCGTTTTGTCTTAACCTTTTTGTCCGGCATTGTAGCTTTTTACGGTTCTGTTACGGTTAGGTAGCTCAAAACTACTAATTAATTCGTGCATCACTCAGGCTTTTATTATGCTAGAAATAGATCGAGTTATCTCCTGCGTGACGACCTTCAAAACGGCTGTGAGGGAAACTAACTAGAGAGTGATAACCATGGAATCTTTCGTATTGCTGTTGATGGCAATCACCTTTACTTCTGCAACTCTTGAAAACGAGTACACCAACTCGGCATATCTCGACGAGACCGAGAATTACCGACTTTACTGGAAAATTAACAATGCAGAGAAAAAAATTTCATTTGCAGTTCAAGTCAAGACGTTAGGATGGGTTGGATTTGGGATCTCAGCTGGTATGGGGAATATGGTTGGATCAGACGTTGTAATTGGTTATGTCAAGGATGGTAAAGGATATTTGAAGGTGAATATCATTTAAAACTTTTGTTACTGCGGCCGTGTTTTTATTATTAACATTATTTATTATTTGCTACGTAAATATTTGTGTTCCGCTTCGCATAGCGGACCAACGTCAAAACTGCTTTTTTGACACGTTTTTCATGAACTGGCCATCATAACTAAAAAACTGTAAGTGCTACAATTGTGTTAACATTGCTCAAAACCTGTGACAAGAAATTGTCTATTTATACAGTTAAGCTTCTGGGAGATATTTCCGAAAAACGACGTTTTCTCTGCTAATTAAAAGTTGATCTCTCCCAAAATAAAGGGCATAATAGGTTGCTGAGAAAATTGCACAGTGTAACAGCGCCTTTATTAATCCGTGAAACATAAATAGTGCAAAATAGTGCTAAATTATGGTAATTCCTTTGTATCCTATTGTCTAATCAATACTATTTAGTACTAATTAGTAGAGTGCTTACAATATATCCGTGAAAAGCTTTGTAAGAAATTGCACTAATTTGCACTAACTAAACAATAGAAAACAAAGGATTTCGCGCTATTTAGTACAATTTAGTTCGCTAACTTTTTCACGGATATATTGTAAGCACTCTAGTGTTTGTTTCACGGATTAAGTGCATGCACTCTATTAGAGAGGTCATAAATCGTTTTTTTGGCATGTCGACTACTTCATGTTTAATGATACATGTACATACTTGTATGTTTAAAACTTATTTTAGTTTGGGAACACGAAAAGTCCAAAATTCCTTAAGGCGGCGAAATACGAGACACAAAAACCCTCAACTTGTTGCACAACATTGTTGCGTTGCAGGTTTTTGATCGATGTTGCGCGTTTTTCACCTTGCGATCTCAATTTTTTGTTGCGTGACAAGTTGAGATCGCGAGGTGAAAAACGCGCAACATCGATCAAAAACCGACAAGTTGTGGGTTTTTGTGTCTCGTATTTCGCCGTCTTTACGTCAGTTACTTGTGAAACGATCCGCATCCTAAAGATGCACTTTTTCAGATTCTTAAAATGTAGGAGACCAGACAATTTAATGCTGCCTAAAAATAATCATTGTACAATCAAACTAGAAAAACACTTAACACTTAAAATATCTCTGGAATGTTTGCTGCCGTTCAAGCTCTAGAGTGATTTTTATCGGACTGTGAAACAATTACTAATAGTCAGTGTTTAATAGTGTCTAATAGTTGTATTGCAACAAAAGAAAATAATGGGTGCAGAGTCTATTAGTGTCTATTAGCTTAGTAACTATTTCACAGTCCGGTGAAAATCACTCTAAAACGATACCTAAATCACATGTCGACAAGTATTAGTATTATGATGCAATAAATTGTTGTACAAATGCGTTTGCTAGAGTGCATACATTTAATCCGTAATTGAATCAAACACTACTAATTAGTAGTAAATAGTGTTGATTAGACAATAGGAAACAAAGGAATTACCATAATTTAGCACTATTTTGTACTATTTATGTTTCACGGATTAAGTGCGTGCACTCTACAAGAAAGAATGTAAAATTGGTTGATGTAGTACGTGTCATTGAAGCAGCGTGAAAGCACCTTCCGACCGCACGTTTTGGAAAATATCTAAAAAGCCTGAGTTCAGAAGAAACTGATTTCCCGCCACCTTCCCCCGGTTCCACCCTTTGGATTGTAAGAGTTTCACTGTCTCTGCAGGTGGCGGTTATGCTCTCCCCACCTTTAATTTGCTGAAGAGAGTCTAATTTTAGCATATGATTAGTGTTTATTTTAAAATAATATAAAATCGTCACAGCCGTGGTCAAATTTTATTCCAAACCAATTGTACTTGCCAATTGTTGTGTGAACAAGATGTCAGTTTAGTATCTGTAATTCTATAATCAAATTTTTTAATAAAACAGTTCGTCAATTAGCTAGAGTGCATACAAAATATCAATGAAAACCTTTATAATGAATTATACGCAAATTTGCACAAATAAGTCTGTTCAGTAAGCTGTATCGATTCTGCTAAACTGTAGTCTTATCGACAATAGACGCGAGAAAACAATCCCGTACCGTAATAATATTAAACAATTCCCTGTCCCAATATAAAGAGTCAAACACAACTATTAAGCTAAAACAACGATAAAAACGCGAGAAAACAATTTCGTGATATTATTTTATTGTAGCATTGTTCAAAATGCAATGCTTCACTGACTTTTTACACAAAACTTTGCATCTGATTTGATTAATTTGCACAATAGACCTTTTTGCGATAACAAACATTCTCGACATCTCGTGCAGATAAAACAAAATAACTTTTTATTAATCATGACATCTTGAATATTGCATTGTTCAAGGCTCGTGGAACGTTTGTACCTAGTTGAGCGTTGAACATATAATTTTAAATGTAAACACAAAGTAAACTAAAAGGGATTTGTTTTCACTCCATGTTATTATGCGTACTGCGTTTAGACATGTACTCACAGTTCTGACTACCGAGTATTCGATATGCTAATTTAGGCCCCGTAAACACATAGGACTATTGAAGTCCACACGAAAACGATGACCGTTACACGACAACGATGAACGTTTTCGAATCCTTTTAGAGTCGTCAATACATATGCGGTTTCATTTGTAAACGTATACTTTTTAACCGTTTAGTTCCATTGATAATTAATCAATGTCAGCGCTCTCCACACGAAAACGGATCGAGTTTTCGAAAGTACAGTATATATCCACTTTGGAGAAGTTTTCGAAAATATTCCTTTACGGTGAGCGTTTCCATCGCTTTCGTGTCGAAGGCCTAAACGTAAATGTAAATATAAACAACTAAACAGTTCTTCATCTACACGATTGCTTTCACTTCGCCTTTGCCTGTATTCATCTCTACTAAAGGAGTCAGGAAGAGATAGGGTGATGCAATCAACTGAACAATCGTGAAAGTGTTTCTGATGCGGAATGTCGATCCACGTTGCATATATTGTAATCAGTAAAAGATCACTTATTTCCCTTTTTGTTTAGTCATTCGAATCAATTTATGCTGTTGGCAAATTGTACCATAACTGGTCTGAAAGAAAGAAATCCACAGTGTTTTGCGAATCTCGACCATAATTGCGATCGCAATAATGGCGGGAAAATTAAAGAGATCGTCGTACTTATAGCCGGCGATCCTCAGAATATTTTTGTATGCTAAAGATAGAAGAAAGAGAAGAAGAGTTTGAAATGTGGTAAGACTGAAAAGGGAACAGTGCACCATTGAAGAACTGTTACTCGCGTGTCGTGAGTTTTCCACAGCTAGACAAAAACTACTCTAAAAGCATGATCTTTAGTTACAATTTTATACACGTCCTCACAGGAGAAAAGACGATTTAGAGCAATTTTTGTAAGACTGTGAAAACGGCACGGTCACGGCAAGGAACGCATCAAGGGACTTTAATACGATCATTGCATGGTGATCAAGGTCTCTTTTACATCATACAAATGCTGCTCTAAACAGAGTACGAAACTGATACCTTTGACTATTAGATCTTTGTTCTTAGACCTAATTTAGATTTTTTTTAGTTTTCGACCGAGTTTTTTGACATCGACCGAGCTATTAGTCTTGGACTAAGTTTTTGTCTTGGACTAAGTTTTTGTCTTGGACCAAGTTTTTGTCTTCGATCGAGTTTTTTCTGCCTTTTAACAAGTTTTTTTTTGAGTCTTCGACTGGGTTTTTGGTCTTCAAACGATTTGTGTAGTCTTTGACCCAGTTTTTTGTGTTGAGAAGAGAAATATCATCTAACGCGATGTAACGCTGTCAACCAACATTTATCTGTTCAAACTTAGTGTCATAATTTTGGACGATTCTGCGCGCCGTATATACTCATATATTATTTAATGCTGTAATTACACTGACATTTATGATCGATCCCCGAACCCCATGCAATATTATCATTTTACTTTTTCGAGGATTCGTTGTTCAAGATGGAATTTTCAATGTGTGAGGTATCCCCTGATATGTATACAGGTCTGTATACACACACAAACCAATATGAAGTGACCGCAAGTACTGGTTAGTATGCTAAACAGTGAGACGGGAGTGCCAAAGCTTATGTGAATTTATTGAAAGCAAAGGTATAAAGGGATTTCCTGGCAGCTATCTTTATGTTTTCATAGTTCCAAAACATATACTTTTTTATGCGTTTAGGTCTTCCATCCACACGAAAGCGATGAAAACGCTCACCGTAAAGGAATATTTTCGAAGTCGTTCTCTAAAGTGGATACTTTCGAAAACTCCGTTTTCGTGTGGAGAGCGCTGACGAATTATCAATGGAACATTCACAAAGCGTTCGCGTGTGGACGGAGCTAAACGGTTAAAAAGTATACGTTTACAAACGAAACCGCATACGTATTGACGACTCTAAAAGGATTCGAAAACGTTCATCGTTTTCGTGTAACGTTCATCGTTTTCGTGTGGACTTCAATAGTCCTATGTGTTTACGGGGCCTAAATTAGCATATCGAATACTCGGTAGTCAGAACCGTGAGTACATGTCTAAACGCAGTAGGCATAACGTATAACATGGAGTGAAAACAAATCCCTTTTAGTTTATTTTGTGTTTACATTTAAAATTATATGTTCAACGCTCAACTAGGTACAAACATTCCACGAGCCTTGAACAATGAATATTCAAGATGTCATAATTAATAAAAAGTTCTTTTGTTTTATCTGCACGAGATGTCGAGAATGTTTGTTATCGCAAAAAGGTCTAATGTGTATAGAGTGCGAACATGTGTGACTGTATTGGAGTGATCGCACTTAATCCGTGAAATTGTACTAGCTAAATAATGCAAAATAGCATTATTAAACAATGGAAAACAAAGGATTTTATACTTTTTAGAACAAAGTAGATTTTGTACTTTTTCACGGATTAAGTGTGATCACTCTAGCTTAGTAATTATTTCAAAGTACTTGTCCGATAAAAATCACTCTAACCCGTGAAATTGTAAATAATGCAAAATAAATAGTGGAAAACAAAAGATTTTAGACTATTAAGTATTAATTCGATTTTGCACTTTTTCACGGATATATTGTTTGCACTCTAGTTGAATTTTGTTTTATATATAGTCAATTGAAAAAACGTTGTCGGGTCTAAAAACATAGAACATAGAAGCTGAGACCGAATTGGTGCATGGAATAGGTGAATAATTATATTCTGATTTATTCATTTACGCAAAATATTATTCTTCATATCCCATGCAGTATTTCGATCTCAACTTCTATGTTCTATGTCTTTAGACCCGACAACGTTTTTTCAATTGACTATATGTTGTGAACGTGCTTGCATTGATTGTACAAATCAATCACCGGGCGTCATAAAAAGTACAGCCGATAACATGACGAGTATGCGCGAGCCGCTGGACGGAAGTGGCCTCAATTACGGTTTTAACCTGGCTTAGGGCTACCTCTCTCATAAATAGAGTCGTATATAGTCTCCCCAAAGTTTTTCGGAGCATTACATTTGAGTGCAGAAGTATGAACAGCTAGAAACTTTTCACAAAGTTTAGGTTGTTTGTAGTTTGATTAGGTTGATAAAAGTCAAATTTGAGTGTTAATCCAAAGTGAAAATTTGGATTAAAAATGAGGTTTAGGCCTCCATTGGTTCATTTGCCATACATGTTGTCTACAATCAGCTTGAAAGTTGCTAAATTTGAATAAAAATGCATGATAACATGTACAACTTTGTATGTAAAGCAAAATTGTTCTCAAACCTTTTGCCTTAACACTATTTTCCATCCTCGTACATGTTGAAACAATAAACTGCAAGCCGGTATGTTCGGGATCGTTTGTTTTTTGATGTTTTTATAATAAATTTGGCAAGTTTGTTATTATCCGTTTTGCAGTAGTGATTATTTTGCAAGGAAAGAGACAGGGCAGTCAAAGTTGGCCTCGGGAGATTCCTATCATCCGAAGTTCTACCGAATCTTAACCAACCTCATTTTTTTCTGAGTCTTGATTGGTTTCCAAGGTTATCTACTTACTTACCTTCGGGAACTCAGATTAGCATTACTGGCTCTGCGCAAGCGCAGTCGCCACAAAAAGATCAAAATGTTTTGTATCATCTTTGTATCGCCTCTTCGGTCTCCCTATTAAAGGGGTTCAACTGCAGAGAACTTTTCTCCGTCTTTTCGCCCCAGAAAGTTCATGTAAGCGCCATATCCATCTTTTATTTTCACATCTTCCAGGACCGCTATGCTGACAAGAAAGCTCTCCCTCCAATTGACAGCAAACAAGACTACAAACTCGAAGACGCATATGAAACGAACGGGGAGACGGTGCTCAAGTTTAATCGTGCATACGACACTTGTGATGAAAGAGATAATAAGATTGAGGTATGTGGTAAGGAGTTAATATCCTGGGTAATAATGTGACAGAAGTGTGAGCATACCTATAGACGACTTTCAAAAATGGCGGCCTAGTACATGAGAACGAGGCCACAAAGGCCTTGTTACCAGAAAATAAGCGTGGCGACACTTCTATTGCTATCAAAGACGATGTGTTCCTTTTCCTTTCAAAATACCTATTTTATGTGCATTTTACAGGATAATTTTTTATATATTTAGAATCATTTGATGCGATGTTGATTTTGGAGGCCTTTCTGGCCTCGTTATCGTGAACAATGAGTCCGCCATTTTTGAAAGTCGTCTATAGTGGGTTCGTTCCCCGCTGACTTCTCACGGGACAAAATTTCACTCGGGACGGAAAGACTCTCATGTTGTCTCGCGTTTAAAAAGAGACTTATCAACATAAATACATTCTCGGCCCGGTCTCCATGTGAAACTTTCAGCCGAAAATCGAGTAAAACCCGTCCTTCTTTGGTACTTCTTTGCATTTTACTAGGGCATGATGATCGGAAATTTTCACCTCTTAGAGGTACCAACACTGGCGTGGCTCAAGTGATTTTTACCTCTAAAACATACAATAAAACAATTTCAGCCCGAGTACCAGCATCTGACCGTGAGACAATCATCCCCGTCAAAAATATATCGGAAACTACAGTTCTGTTCCCGAATTTTGGGCATTGTTTAGAGTGATTTTCATAATTATTTAGCACCACCTCATTCTAATTCTTATTTCCTATCATACAGTGGAGCCTCGCTTATTCGAACCGGCGGTCAACTCGAACTTACAGCTATCTCGAACAAATTCCAATTTCCCCTCGTTTTTACCACACGAGCATCCGCTTATTCGAACTATTTTCCGTTTCCCTTAGGAGTTGCATGGAGTTAACGGGTTTTACTGTATATATATTTGAATATTATACTCGAACTAGTACACTCTGTTTGTGATTTATTTTTATATACCTTCAGGAAGGAACAGTTCGTTTAGTATACGCGTATCATGCCGACGATCCTGCCTCTGAGGACGCCATTCCAAGACATCAGAAACGAGGATCAAGATCTCTTATCCTTCGGAACATATTGACCAAAAAACGCAGCCTGCCTAAAGATCTTCAGCATTTTGATCTACGCGTAAACGTAAGTTTACCAGGGAGTTTTCTCTCGATTAGAGAGAATGGGGAGAACTTCCCGAGTTAATCGCTTGACTTGGCTTTATATATTACCGCAGCTCTTTGCTGAGAATAGGTGTATTTCAAACTAATAAGAACAGTGCCAGAGAGAGTTTTCCTTTATTTGAAATCCACCCCATAGCACAAGACGACGAAGCAAATCCTACGATTAAAAAGGAGTTTGACGAAGGCTGCAGTTTACGTACATATACATCATGCATACACGAGGAACTGCCGGGGGAGGGGGGGGGATCGCCCTTAAACTAGAATGGTAATTGATCATTCAATTTAAAGACTCCCAAAAAAATAAACTTAGAACTTATAGAATCTTTAAAATAATCTCTAAGCAAGAAAATTACCTTGAAGGGGTCAGCAATATCAAACATAGAATAGCACTTACTAAACTTAGGATTAGTAATCATTGTTTAGAAATTGAAAGAGGGAGATATTCACGCCCATACGGTTAAACAGAAGAAAGAATATGTCCTCTCTGTAAATATGAAAGTGAAGATGAGAAACATTTTCTTCTCAGATGTTCCTTTTTCTCAACAAAGAGAAAAGAATTAATGAATAAGATCAATACAATCACAAACAAAAAACTTGAATTCTTAAGCGACGAAGAACAATTCCACGTTTTAATTAATCCAAATGAAAAAATACAAAAAATGATCGCAAAATATATTTATGAATGTTTTGAAGAAAGAAAAGGAATATTAGCACAAACAAACAAACGGATAACACTGCTATGAGACATGAAATAATACAAGTGATATTATCCTTCTAGCAGAGCCTTCTTTAAAGACTCTGCTCGCAGGATAAAAGCAAAGTAAAGAAATAGTTTAGATTATATATGTACATTGTTGGTCATTGTTCTGTTCTGTTCTGTTCTGTTCTGTTCTGTTCTGTTCTGTTCTGTTCTGTTCTGTTCTGTTCTGTTCTGTTCTGTTCTGTTCTGTTCTGTTCTGTTCTGTTCTGTTCTGTTCTGTTCTGTTCTGTTCTGTTCTGTTCTGTTCTGTTGGTCATTGTTCTTCAATGAAATCTGTTATTAGCATTTATATCTGATTTACTTGCAAGAGTATAAAGAGCTAATAAAAATGTCTGTCTGTCTGTTATTCTTTAATTCGGCTAATCTTTTTCATCGATTTTACTTATAATTAATTTCCAGGCATCTATCCCCAACGACGATACTACGTATTTCTGCCAGCCCTTTCAAATTCCAGATGTTGGCTCAAAGAAGCATGTTGTTAAGGTATTTTATGATTGTCTTTTATGTCTTCTTTATGTTTTATTTAAACGTACTTTTATAGCACTGTTAAGCCATTTCCTTTCCTTTCACATATATAATTTTCACATTGAATTTATAACTAGAAAAACATTCCCAAGGGACTGACGGCATTTTCCATTTAGTGCTAAAAACCCATCAGCTTGAAGCAGCGGACTAGAACATGTCAGTTTCTAGCATCAGCCGGTATCAGTCTTACGCCCGCCAAACACGTTGAGAAAATGTATGAGGACACTGCCACGCGAGGCACTTTTCTCACCGTGTGCTCTTTTTTTTGTTTGTTTTTTTGTTTGTTTGTTTGTTTGATATATTTGGCCTTGCGTAGCCAAAGATGCAACGTCTGCGGCGAGAAATCGTCTGAGCTAAGTGCCTCGCGTGGCAGTTTCCTCGCGCAGTTTCTCAACGTGTGCGGGGGGCTTTAAGAAACGGATGTGTTATTAGCCACTTCCCAATCGAGTAGGATACTGGGTACTAGTTTGAATATTTAATGCAATTAAGAAATAAACCTCATAACACTGTGAAAGAGCACATCAAAACTGATAGAGTTTCATTGTATTCTGTGGAATAGCGACTGTGTGACAGTCATTCAACTGAATATGTAAAAAAAATTAACTGACTGATTGTAAAGAAATGTATGGTTTGGAGGGAAAGTGTTCCAACAAATCATACATTCCCTTGTAAATTAATGAATCTTTGAAAGGCAACTACTGTGGAAATGTGCAGCCCAACACCATCAAAATTTGAAATCTTGTATATTTTGATGTGCTCTTCACGTCATGCGGTGTATTTCTTAATTGCATTAAATATTCAAACTACTGTAGTACCCAGTCCCCTACTCAATTGGGAAATGGCTAATTTTAAGTACTAGCTTTTCTAGCAATGATGAAGAGAGAGGTCTAGAGTAAAGCGCCGTCGTCCTCAATTTATTAGTTTATAATTAAATGACTCTTAAAAGTTACCGATGTACAATTTGGTCCCTCGATTTACCTTTACTTTTCAGGTCGAACCAATTATTACTCCTGGGAACGAAGGTCTGGTTCATCACGTTTTGATATTGGAATGCTCGGACAATCTCCCCGTGTCTAATCTCACCAATGGAGGCCTTTGCGCAGCAAATATGCCAACTGCACTTAGACAATGTGTAGGAGGGGCCGTCATGTTAGTTTGGGCAATCGGTGGCACCGTAAGTATAGCTCTACGACATTTTAACTCGTGGCTCATCGTAGGTTGGCGTACCATTTGCGTGCCTAAAGCATAGTGAGCGAGTAACGATTTATTTGTAGGAGTCCGTCATAGCAGATTGCGAGGATTTTAGTTTTTCCGTGTAGTACTAGTTTGCATGTGCGAGCATTAGCGAGCGAGTAACGATGTGTAGTCCGTAGTAGCAGCTTTGGATATTGATGAAAATATGGTTATAGCTCTGTGACGTCAACTCGTGAATATTAACCAGTGAACAGGCTCTTTTGGGGAAGGGAAGGGGAAGGGAAAGGGGAGGGGAGGGGAGGGGCAGGGAAGAGGGGCAGGGAAGAGGGGAAAGGGGAGAAAGGAACGGTTTTCTCCAAAGGATGCTTACAGGCTCTCCCCTTTCCCCTCTTCCCGTCCCCTCCCCTTCCCTTCCCCTTCTCCTATCCCTTCCCTTCACCTCCCCCTCCCCCAGAGCCTGTTCACAGGCTAGTGAATATGAGCATCGTAAGTTTTGCGTGTCATTTGCGTGCGCGAGACGTAAACCTCGCTCCTCTAGATCTTGCTTCCGGGGCAGTCGCTCCCCACATCTCATAGATTATTTTGTTTATAAACCCATTTCCTTTGGAAACTTTTGAGAGACTCGCACTATCAACCACAGGTAGCCCAGGCTGGACGAGTGTCAATTTACAAGAGAATGTATGGGGATTTTTGAACCTTCAATAAATGACTCAAATTGCAATAAAATTCAACAAAAAAACTTATCAGTGTCTTGCTTTATTCCTAAACCCGTGACATAAATTCGGCCGTTGAAAATCGGAGAGGGACTGGATCGAGCAAAAACTTAACATGAGAACCGGTCCCCAAGGGGGTTTTTCGCCCGATGGCGATTTTCAACGGCCGAGAGCGTCCACAAAAATTTCTGTCACGGGTTTTTGAGGCAATTTTAGGGAGGTATCTTCCTAAGTTTGTGGAGGCTAGCGGCTGGTAAAATTTCTTCGAATCGATTCTATTGGTAAAACTGGGTGGCCAAGGTATCCCTTCAACAGAGGAAGATTTTCTGCTGGAATGGTTTTTCGAGGATTTATTTTGGTTTGAGTTCAGCTGTTTGGAGTCGTTAAATTGGCCTTCGCCTCCTACCTTCTCTCCTTCTTAGTTAGGCAGGGAAAAAGTAGCTAAACCCAGACGAAATCGACTGAAACGTCGTCAGAGGACTAAAGAGGAATAAAGCAAGACACTGATAAGTTTTTTGTTGAATTTTATTACAGTTTGAGTCATTTATTGAAGGTTCAAAAATCTCCATACATTCTCTTGTAAATTGACACTCGTCCAGCCTGGGCTACCTGTGTATCAACACGCTCGCCTCGATCGGTCAACTCTCAAAATCATCAAAAATTTCTAATGCTTTTCTAGAGCCTAAAATAAAATTCAAGTATTGCCACCAAATAGAAAAGGCAAGATGTCGAGTCAAAATAAGTTTGTTAAGAAAGATAATAGCGATGAAATGTGCTTACATTTTAATAAGAAAGATAGCAGCCGGCCAAAACATTGAGCGTTAAAATGATAATAACGACAGCTTATTTGCTTATTTTAGGCTAAATCTTTCTGAAATGCATAAACATATTCTCGCTCATTAACTTTAGGAGTGGAATTTTTTCGCAGAATGATAAATTCTTAGCTCCTTCAAAATATTGTGACGGTATTGCGTGACACAGTTTTGATCGCTGATAAAACGATGGCAAAGCGACAGGAACAGTCAAAAATTCAAGGGAGACTTCTTTCAAACTCTTTTGCTAAATTATAGCGGAGCTCCCGCGCGGGCCGAAGGAGCACCATACCTAATAAAAAATGGTAACCCATCGAGATGATTTTTGATGGACACACAGGGAGCCCAACGGTTGTACGTCCGTCCGTACATACATACGTCCGTACGTACGTCCGTGTAAATCGCGATGCTGATTGGCTGATTGCTTTTTGGCGCCAAATTGACGCGCGCTGACACTTTGAAAACTGAAAATTTACAAGTTCCCTTGCATTTTTAACTTGAAAAACTTAAAAATATTATTCTCGAAACCCCGTAAAAATTTAGCGATTTTCATGATCATTACTCTGTGCCAATCTTGACGGGTTAAAGCGAAAATAACCGTACGTTTGAATTTTTTTCGGGCCTGGTGTCGTTTCAAAAACTGTTCGAAAGACGAAAGACACAGAGGATATTTTCAAAGTTGAACGACTTTTTAGTTGGATTCGTAGTTTAAAAAAATTCTTCATAATGAATGAGTCATTGAGGATCGTGTATTCTTCGTTTCGTGAAGATGCCTTCAGTAAAGCTGCTTAAAAATCTAGCCAAAGTTGGAAATAAATCAAGAATCGTCTGCATTGAGCGTGAAACAAGGACCAGTATCGACCAGTATGCTTCGAAAAGACAACAAGGAAAGCACTTCAAGGTAAAGACCCTAGCCAGAAAATGATATCAAAAAGTCTCTTGTACCTATATTTGATCTTTTATCTTTGATTTGGGATTGATGACTTAAAAAAAAACCTTTTATGCACGTTGAACTGTGGCCAAGTTTAAACAAACACTCGATCAAGCCTTACATGAAATGTACAACGACATTTTGTTTTACGTACGGTGAACTTTTTGCACTAGTTCTAATAATAATAAAATTAGTAAAAAAAATTGATTTTGAACTTATTTCAACCCCACTAATGTGTAAATACAGCTCAAGTTTTGGTCTGGAATTTAATGAAACAATTGACAGGAAAAAAAGAAGGAATTTTGCCATGCAAACTAGAGTTGTTTTACTTTATTCATCTGGATGAAGTTGCTCAGTGAGCCCTGTCAATTGCCCTGTGAAGCCTTAAATACAGACTGAAAATGCTTAATTCCTTGTTTTCTTGTTATTTCAATTAGCTGTTTTTATAATCACTTTAAATTGTATTAGAATGACACACTAGCTAGGTGAATACTTGTCTCCCACTTTTCTCTTCCAGGTTACACTGATAATACAATTTGGGCATTGTTTCTGCGCATTTCGTCTGCGCATTTCTCAAGTTGTCGAAATTCCTTGGAAACGTTTTTATTTCTATAATACTATGTAGAAACATTAGAAAATGATGAAAAACAACATTTTTCTTGCTTTTTTTCCAAATATTTGTTTCTGAAGTGGTTGAATTGTAAAAAATAACCGCTAATCAATTATTTGGTCTATTTCTAGAATTTTGTTAGGTATGGGGCCAATCAAGTTATTTTTCAGGAAAATATAGCTCCTTTTCGGCAGCTTTCCATTTCTGCACCATTCGTGTGTTTTGACCGCAAATAGGGTAAACTTCGAAGAAATCTGACGGCTAAACGAAGTGGGTGACCCCATTTTTTATTTGCTTGTTTTACTTCTTATATGTTTTTCTTTCATCATGCAAATTTTAAAAATTCTGTCTAGAGGATCTTTTGCCCATGAACGTCCTTAAATAACAAAACAAAACAACAACAACAACCACAAAAAAACAAGATGTCACAAATATAGTGAAGACAGACAAATCAATATATAGTCAATATATGTTGTTCTGTAATATTCAGGATGTCAAAAAGGTTTAATTACTTGTATCAATTTAAAAACATGTTTTGGAGATTTTGCTTTCTATTTCTTGAAAATTTGAACCCTTACAAAGTCAGTTATGAAATCTGACAGTGAATCTGAATATTGAAATTTACTGTAACAAAGGTCACTGAGCATACAAGCCCATACAATATACAAACCAAAACCAAAACTTATTTTAAAAATGCTTTTTAAATAATCTTCATTTCAACTTTTTCAATTACCACAGGAAGCCCAATTCATTTGAATCAAGAACATAAAAAAATTAAAATTGAAATTGGAGCTTTGCTTTTAGGTAGTAGTTGTTTTGAGTTGTTTTACAATTTCATCTAAAGTCATGATTAGTGTAACCTGGAAGAGAGAATTCTTGTTTCGTGTAAAGACAACTATTTATCAGTGTCATTCTACTCTACATAATACAAAAAAAAAAAAAAACAAGATGCCACAATACTGTCAAGACAGAAAAATCTAAATATAATTTTCTGCAATGTCTAATTGTTTAATTGAAGGATGTTGAATTAGGTTCAGTATTTATGTGAATGAAATCAGTTTGAGGGATTTATGCATCCTATTTCTGAGAATTATGAAGCACTACTACTAAGTCAATTATAAAATCTGACACAAATATCTGAATAAATATCACTATGGTCACTGAGTTGAAAGCCTTATAATTCTCAGGAGACTGAAGGGCAAGAAATAAAGCTTGAGTATAGTCTTTATTTCAACTTTTACAACAAAATGCAATCTTTGTTTGCCTATTACCACAGCAAGCCCAATTCATTTGAATCAAAAATGTCAAAATAAAACAAAGTATTTAAAATTATTATTATATTTAAATGGGAGCTCCGCTATTAGGTAGTACCTAATTTTTATATTAAGATTAAAAGCTTTCAGAAATCATTTTTCATTCAATTGTTCATCAAGGGAAAAAAGGACCTGGGAACCAGAACCTGTCGTTTTGTCCAATCACGCTTTGCGCGCCGCGGTCACCGTTTAGCTTGCATGGATAGCTCTGCACCATTTTTAACTCGTGGATATGAATTCCTATATTTGGCACGTGGTTTGCGTAGGCAAGACGTAGCGAGCAAGTAACTGTGATCGTCTCTTTATACCAACAGTCATTTTATTACCCTGAGCATGTTGGCTATCCCTTGGGGGGTGGCGTTGGGCCAAAATTTGTTGTTATGGAAATGCACTATGATAACCCAGACAAGAAATCAGGTGACGATTGACCTTTGTTCGTTAGTCAGTGATTGTTTGATTGATCTATTGAGTCACTAGCTTGCTCAGTCAGTCAGTCAGTCAGTCAGTCAGTCAATCAGTCAATCAGTCAATCAGTCAGTCAGTCAATCAGTCAATCAGTCAGTCAGTCAGTCAGTCAGTCGTGCATTCAGTCAGTCAGTCAGTCAGTCAGTCAGTCAGTCGTGCATTCAGTCAGTCAGTCAGTCAGTCAGTCAGTCAGTCAATCAATCAGTGAGTCAGTCAGTCAGTCAGTCAGTCACAGAGTCAGTCAGTGAGTCAGTCAGTCAGTCAGTCAGTCAATCAATCAGTCAGTCCGTCAGTCAGTCAGTCAGTCAGTCAGTCAGTCAGTCAGTCAGTCAGTCAGTCAGTCATGCATTCAGTCTGTCAGTCAGTCGTGCTTTCAGTCAGTCAGTCAGTCAGTTCGTCCGTCCGTCAGGAGTTAGTAGTCAGTTTAATTAAATTTCTTTCAATCTTTGCTTTTCAGGTTTAAAAGATTTTTCTGGTTTTCGCTTTCACTACACATCACAATTACGTAAATATGATGCAGGCGTACTGTGGGTTGGATGGGCAGTTGATTCAGCTATGATTATTCCACCACGTCAGAAAAAATGGCTTTCAGTTGGCTATTGCTCTGGGAATTGTACGCGATTGGTAAGGAGTATTGTATACACTTTTCATGTAAGCGTAAAAATAAAACTGCTCTTGAAACCTACCTTGTGATAGGGTATATACCTACTTACTTCAGAAAAGGTTGTCAGAGCCAAAGGCGATAGTTAGGGTTTCCTATTTGTTTTTACCAATAAATTATAGTATTCAGATATAATAATATCTAAATGGGCAAAACGAATAGAAAAAACAAGAGGAATTTATATTATTCGAACTTGGTTCTTCGACTCTGACAACCTTTTTTAGAAGAGGTACACATTGTTTTTCGTGTAATTTTCCTTCTCCTTCTCCATTAATTCTCCTTCTATTCCTTCTCCAGGAGGGACGGGGATGTCTCTAGGCAAACAGCTGTTCAGCGTTCTTGCCTTTCGTGAGGTTACAGTAGTTTTTACAAAGGCAGCGAAATGATTAGAAGCCAGTACAAGTATTTAGTGTCGAAAATATCCATTTTTTGAATAAAATCCGACTTACAATTCATGTTCTATGCGAAAAAAGGTATACAAGCTAGTGTTTGAATTTGCGGGCTGAAACTGTTGTGAATTGGCCAGTTATAAGCTATTTCTAGGACTAGAAATCCAGTTGTATGGACAAAATTCTCAAGCAAATTTCAAAAACCGCCAAGATAAAATTATTTTTTTTAGATCCACGGAACTGAAGAGGTCTGATAGAGTAGGCAGACATTTTGGACCATGCGAACTCAGTCCTTTAAAGCATCGAAAATGATGAATCTTATAGTGAGTGAACATTATTCAGTATATAAAGCGTTAGTTCTGTTGACCAAAGGATTTTCAGCTCTAGCTGAATGCACTAAAAGTGCTTAAGGAGCAAGGATGGCACAGTTGGTTAGTGCACGGCCTTCAGTGCGAGAGGTCCCTAGTTCAATCCCCAGTGACTTCACATCCTTGTTTCGAATTCTTTCCTTTCCATGTAGCTTTATTTAGCTTTAAATACCCTTAAAACGGAGCACTGATGGAGAGAGGGAGTAAAGGGCCGGGCGCACCTTCGAACACTTGATACATGAGCCTCTGGCTCGGGAGATCTGGGCAACCACTCCCCGCGATTTCGAAGTAAAACATTAGCCTTTGCCTTTTTTTGCCTTTTTGTCTTAATGATGAGTTAGTTTTGCTTATGAAATTTATGTTTTTATTATTTCATTAACCAAAACGACAAATTTCAGGTATTTTATTCGGGTGAAAATGCATGTGATGCGGCTCGAAGACAATTTTTATGGACAGCTACTATCATCCCGCTCGAAATTGATGCCGAATCCCACGAACGGTGAAGGAGAAATAAAAAAGCAAACAAAATAATGACAATAAAGGGTTATTGACCAGATCAAGAAGAAGCAGACTAAGAATCAACTAATTTTTCTTTCTAGTGAATCTAAAAGCAAATCGATGCTGACCCGCAAATTGAAAACGAAAACGAATTCAAAACCTCCCCTCCCTCCTGTCCCTTTCTCCTTTTCTTTTTAAATGTACGGTTTCATTTTGATTTTCAGGGACTGCCAGAGAAAGGAATCAAGGTGTTTGCAACTTTTCCTCACTCTCATTTACTAGGTATCGTAATAGACTGATCTTTGTTTACTTTGCTCATTAGTATAGGCATTTTTTTTTCAACCAAATAAACATCAACTCAACTCAGCTGAGTGTTGAAAGACCATGGCATTTGCAAAATTAGCTTTCTTTGGAAATTTGAGCTTTACACATGCAATGTTTGCGTGATGAGGTTTTAAAATTCTAAATTTTATAGAGTGTTTAGCTCATTGGAAGCTAGGCGGGTAAAATATGCGCACCGTCGACCTCAAGTTTATTAGACAATTTGTGAATGTTACGGGCTGCCGAAGTAAAATAAAGACTCTTTCCATTGATCTTGACTTTTTGTTAGATGTGAATGCATTTACCTCTAACTAACACATTTCTGAGTGACAGTCTATCGTTATCTTGCTACTATAGGTTCTGCCATGTGGTTAAAGCATGTACGTAACGGAGTAGAATTACCAGAAATAGGCAAAGATATGCATTATGATTTCAACTATCAGGTATGTCCTATCAAATGCAATGAACCTTTCAGGAAGCGTCTAACCAAAAATTTCAGGTGGTTGCAAGGAGGTAGACGCCTACGAGGGGTTCCAATAGAGGGATTTCATGGCAGCCATGTTTGTGGGCAAGTACAGTAGAAAGATTTTGAATTAGAAAAGATTTCATTTCTTCTCAAGCTTTTTCTATTGTTCTGGTTGCCTTAAAGAACAAAAGAAATTGCCATATTAGGGCATTTGTCTATTGTTTTCAGTGCAACCAAAAGCTTGATATGGGAAAAAAGCTCTATTATTTTGACCACAAACATGTCTGCCGTGAAATCCCTCTATATATTGTAGAGATTTGTATCTTATAGAACTAGTGCTCAAGGTATTGACCGAATCGAAATATGGCGGCAAATTTAAATAACTATTGCTCTGGACTGAGTAGCCTCGTGTTCACGTGGAAACACAAAAGCGCTTTCACATGAATGAGAGGCTAGTCACTATAAAACAAGTAGTTATTCAAATTTGCCGCCATACTTCGATTCGGTTTATGACCCGTTAATTGCTCAGGAAAAGACTAAGCCTGGTTATCACGATCGCTGGAGGAAGGAGACAGCATACCCAGACTCACCTATGCAGTCGTTCTCACGAAAACTAATGATACGGCACTGAACCCGCGTATGCGTTGATGATTACTCGGGCTTCCCCTAGGGGGTGCCAATTTAAAAACGGACTTTATTACTCAAGCACGAATGAGTTAAGGAAAAGTATCATTTTTGGCAGTACCCAACCTTCTTTGAGCATCTCTCCGACCTTTCCTAATACCTGGGGGAAATCAGTACATTACTCAGTTAATGCTCCTTAAAAACTGTCAAAAGCCTCAATTAATTTATAATTTCCATTGTGCCGATAATACTGAATGATTTCAATTTTTCAGGAATATCATTTTCATGAAAAAGAAGTGCACATACTTCCGGTAAGCAAGACGTTAGACCCCAGTCCCTGCGTTATACAATTCGTCTTCTAACATCTTCTGTTGGTTTAATTAGGGTGATGATCTCATTCAGTACTGCCAGTACGATTCTAGCAAAAGGAAATATATGACACGCGTAAGTACAGCTGAGGACAGATTTCGTTATTCTCTGCGAGCGGTGGCTATTTTTTTAAGGAGCGGCATAGTGGGCCCGGCTTTTCCATTGTCCTGTGGTCTGTTTTAGGTCCCCTGCTCTTTCTAATTTATGTCAATGACTTTCACAGAAGTTCTAGTCTTCTTAAGTTCCACCTCTTTGCGGACGACTCTAACCTTTTCTATGCCAGCAAGTCCATAGAAACCCTTGAACTGGAAATCAGTCATGAATTGTCATTGGTTCATTCTTGGCTCTGCGCAAATAAACTTTCATTGAATATAACTAAATCAAACTTTGTGATATTTCATCCGCCGCAAAAAAGGTTAGTTTATAACCCTCAAATTAGGATAAATAATGAACCACTTAAACAGGAAAATCAAATCAAATATTTAGGTATCATAATTGATAATCATCTTGACTGGAAAGTTCATGTATCTTATATCAGTAAAAAGATTAAACGAAGTATAGGGATAATATCAAAGGCACGATATTTTGTCAACCTTAATATCCTTGTTAATATGTATCTTGGTTTACCCATATCTAGTTTATGGCATGGTTGCATGGGGCAATACCTACAAATCCACAACCGATCCACTGTTTACCTTGCAAAAAAGTGTTTACGTCTAATGACTCATGCTAACTTTAACGCTCATTCTAATCCTATTTTTAATAAACTAAAAATTTTAAAATTTACTGACTTAGTGTTCCTTCACACTGCGATATTCATGCATGACTTTCATTCTAACAATCTTCCAGCCTATTTCAAGACATTTTTTGAAATGGTCAGCATTAATACGCGATTGGCATGCAAGTCTTCATATTCCTTACCAAAGGCAAGGACAAATTATGGCAAATTTAATATAAAATATTCTGGTGCCGAAATTTGGAACAGAATTGATGAATCATTAAAAAATCTAGACAAAAACAATTTTAAAGTAAAATTACCAGATCACTTACTTGGCAATTACTTCACATGATTCAAACTCCAATTTAAGAATTTATATTTAACTTATTTATAAACATCAATCTAGTTAATTAACTTATATCATATATATAATATATATATATATCAATCAATCCAATAATTGCATTTCATCAACTTTCTCTTTCTTCTTATATATTTCTTTCCTTATTTTCTTGCTTTGACCCACACCACATTTTAAAAACAAATATAAGCTATCTATCTCGATTAACGGAAAAGTTATTATAGATAGCTTGTACCTACACACTCGTTATCTCGTTCTGTTTCAAAAAGTTATTACAAAACAAATTACTATGCATATGCTTTATTAAATATTTTTATTGATTGTAATAATTAAATATATGTAAATATGGTACAAAATAAAAACCAATGTCAATGTCGAACGTGGCCTATTCTAACTCCTACAAGCCGGGCTTCCTGTGGACGATTGGGGGAGTGAACTACAGCTCCTGTACAAAACAAAATAAACGTTATTAATGAAATACTTATTATGTTTGTTTCAAAGGGCGGACTAACGACACAACAAGAGATGTGCATGAACTTCCTCTACTACTATCCCAAGGTTGATTTGGCAAAGTGCTTTTCAAGTGACCACGGCATCAATCACACATTTTTTCGAAAACATTTTTGGAAGTTAGTTTATTGGCTATATAATACTTCAGTCATATGGTCATCATAATGAATTCGCCTTTCCGGAATCTAGGAACTCGCGTGGAATCATAGGACTATTTTAGGGGCACATTTTTTAAAATTCATCAGAAGATAAGTAGTAGGAAAAGGACAGTTCTGGGACCGGTGCACCCGGTACAGCTACCCCCCTCCCCTCCCCAACCCCTAGCCCGGCAGGGCGGTATCTCCCTCTCTGGGGTATGGGGTACTAGATTGGATTAGATTAGATTGGATTAGATTAGATTAGATTAGATTAGATTAGATTAGATTAGATTAGATTAGATTAGATTAGATTAGATTAGATTAGATTAGATTAGATTAGATTAGATTAGATTAGATTAGATTAGATTAGATTATCTATTCATTCATCTATTCATTCTAGTTAGATTCTAATTAGATTCTAGATTAGATTAGATAAGATTCTAATTAGATTCTATTGTAGATTCTAGGATTCTAGCTAGATTCTAGTTAAAATACTAGAATCTAACTAGAATCTAACTAGAATCTAATTAGAATCTAATCTAATCTAATCTAGAATCTAATTAGAATCTAACTAGAATCTAATTAGAATCTAATGTAATCTAATTAGAATCTAGCTAGAATCTAGTAGGATAGGATAGGATAGGAGAATCTAATTAGAATCTAACTAGAATCTAATTACAGTCTAATCAGAGTCTAACCTAATCTAATCTAATCTAGAATCTAATTAGAATCTAACTGGAATCTAATTAGAATCTAATTAGAATCTAATTAGAATCTAATTAGAATCTAATTTAATCTAATCTAATCTAATCTAGTACCCCATACCCCAGAGAGGGAGGTACCGCCCTGCCGGGCTAGGGGTTTGGGGGGAGGGTAGCTTTACCGGGTGCACCGGTCCCAGAACTGTCCTTTTCCTACTACTAAGATACGGTGCATGTGTTAAAGATTTGTGAAATCTAGGCTAAAAGAAATTGAAATGTTATTAAGAGGAAATTTGTACAAGTGTTTGTAAAAAAAAATAGATATACGTGAGCGTTAATTTCGGGATGGCGAATTTGAAGTGAAATAAATTAAATGAAGTGAAGTGAAATAGAGGAAAAAATCCTCGGCTCAAGCTAAGTCGGGGACTGGAACCGACGGCCCCTAATTGATTCACTGATTCCCTGATTCATTGATTCATTGATCGATTCACTGATTCATCTATTCATCTATTCATCTATTCATCTATTCATCTATTCATCTATTCATCTATTCATCTATTCATCTATTCATCTATTCATCTATTCATCTATTCATCTATTCATCTATTCATCTATTCATCTATTCATCTATTCATCTATTCATCTATTCATCTATTCATCTATTCATCTATTCATCTATTCATCTATTCATCTATTCATCTATTCATCTATTCATCTATTCATCTATTCATCTATTCATCTATTCATCTATTCATCTATTCATCTATTCATCTATTCATCTATTCATCTATTCATCTATTCATCTATTCATCTATTCATCTATTCATCTATTCATCTATTCATCTATTCATCTATTCATCTATTCATCTATTCATCTATTCATCTATTCATCTATTCATCTATTCATCTATTCATCTATTCATCTATTCATCTATTCATCTATTCATCTATTCATCTATTCATCTATTCATCTATTCATCTATTCATCTATTCATCTATTCATCTATTCATCTATTCATCTATTCGTTTATGCGTTTATTCATTTTTAGGAACAATACTGTAGTTGGATGGCCTCCCAAGGAATGGACGAATGAACTAGTTTTTGATTTGAAGAAATCCTACGAAGACTCGAAGTCAATCGAGTTGAGGTGCAGGAAACAGAATTCCCAGCCGTTAATACCGGTAAAAATTAAGCACATCTACTTCTTCCTTCCTTCCTTCCTTCCTTCCTTCCTTCCTTCCTTCCTTCCTTCCTTCCTTCCTTCCTTCCTTCCTTCCTTCCTTCCTTCCTTCCTTCCTTCCTTCCTTCCTTCCTTCCTTCCTTCCTTCGATTCCTTCCTTCCTTCTTTCTTTCCTTCCTTCCTTCTTTCTTTCTCTCTTTCTCTCTTTTTTTCCTTTTTTCTTTCTTTCTTTCTTCCTTCCTTTCTTCCTTTCTTTCGGTTTTTGCCCCCCTTGAACACATCTTTCCCCTAGAAAAATCTTCCACCCACTTCTGACTTTCCACCGTCTCTGAGGACCCCCCCCCCCCCCCCCCCCCTCTCCCCTCAACACACACCCCTTAGTTCGTCCTGGGTCCACGAGGAAAACATTCTACTTAATACACCATCATATTTACCGATCATTCATTGTATTCCTGCAACCGCAAACCAATCAATGCAATCCTTATTAATTATGATTACTAGGTACATAGAAAGACTGTACCCAAGCCCGTCATCACTAAGCCGTTGAAAAAGGAAGTTGTGGCCTGTTTAAGCTACCACGTGACTGGCTGTCAAATTTTGATATTCTTTGCAGCATTGCAGGCGTGCATAATTTTGTATTAAATAACAATAGACTCCACTTTCTTTATTTAGCTCAAAGTTTTACATAAAATGTACATGATACTCAAAAAAAATTATCATTTATGGGATTCCTTTGGTAGGCAAGGATTGGCTTATCCTCTTTCGCATACACCTTTTTTGTTATCGACACCACGGTAACAATCACTGCAGGCGTAAAGACCAAGAGACCATTATACTCAGCCTAGTCCCCAGGCGTCCTTTGCGAGCGCGGAGCGCGAGCAAGTCCTGGGGCGATCGCGAAGCGCGAGAGAACGCCTAGCGAATAATGCCAAAAGTGTCCCTGATTTGACCAGCAGTGTCCCTGACCTTTAGCTGACAACAACTTGACTTTTTAATGTTTTTTCCAGCAATTTCGGTGGAATGACAAGGGCGGATCCAGGATTTTTCAAAGGTGGGGGTCACGTGACGTTTACAAACAGGGAACCCAAACGAAAAGGTCTTAAGCCATTGAAACTCGCTGAAAATATGACATTAATTGCTTAGACTAGTGATATTTTAACACTTTTTATTAGAAACAAAAATATTATATTCAAAACTGAATGGGTAGAGGGTTGGCATTGCTTAGTGATATTTCAATGAATGTTAAAAGTGAGTCTTTTCACAGAAAAAAATAACTGCTGTCGCAAATTCTTGACATATAAACACAGGGTGGGGTCCTGACCCCCGCGCCCCTCCATCTGGATCCGCCCTGGCATGAGTATCGACATTCACCAATATAGACCAAAAATTGGATTTTTACGAGTTTTAATATATGTTTTTAAGAAAGCATAGAGGAAGATTATAGACTGTAAAGGGGATTTCATTTTCAAACAATCACAGTCTTAGCAGTGATTATAAAACTGAGTGAAGTTTTTTTACCATAAAATTTGAATCGAAGCGGCTAAAGGGAACTTGATAAATATCAGATACATTACATTGTATTAAAGAGAATCTGACGGAGATTTGTTTTATTTCAAGTGCAAAAATATATGTGGATTTAACTCAACTTGTGACAGTAGTCTGTGTAAATAAAGCAATTTCAATTCACCAGAAATTTTAGCGATATAGATAGCCACTAATTACTAAGAGATTTTACCTTCGAAGTGGAGAATCGAATAGACCGAACACAACTTATCGTATTGCTTCGATTGATGCGAACACACAACCGTTAGAGTTTTGAACTCAGTTCAATTCAGTTAATTTCACATATAGGGTGTCTTGTGAGATCCGGTAGCATCAAGAGACCATAATACTAAGAGAGCGAAACTCAGTATTGATGTCTGTGCGATGTTCGTCGTGGCTAAGGCTATTTTAGTAACTTCGCCATCGCGCGCGCAAGGCTCTCAAACAATAGAATTTGATTTTTGACGTGCGCGCGCACAGGACCTTTTGCTGCGCTTTCGGCATTTCAATCCAAGCCTTGCTTGGTGTGGTTTGTTCACTGATTTAGTCATTCATTCGTTCATTCATCCTTTTATTCATTCGTTCGTTCGCCCATAGATCAAGGTGAGGCTCGATAAAAAGAAGACAAAATAAATGTAATTTACTCAAAAGAGATTAAATTGATAGGACACTATATTATCAGGAATATGAGGACTGATTGCTATTAAAGTTAGGAACAAAGAAGACTATTAAAATCTCTCACGAAACACGTTTACCATACAAACCAATCAAGTAAAAATCTGTAACATATTCAAGAAATAAATAGAACAAAATTTGAATAAATTAATAATGATGCAATTAATTGATTTAATATTTGTATTAGAACAGATTGCAAAAAATTAAAAATTCAGAAAATGCTAAAATCTAAGTATTAAGAAACCGAAAAAGAAAAAAGAGAGTAAAAAGGAAGGGAAAAAGGGGGAAAAAAGAAAAATATTCCGACCTACACAGGGCTCGAACCTATAACCCTTACATCGGACCCCCCGGAAATGGGGAAAGAATAACTAGATAATTGAAAAATAGGAAAAAGCTAAAAATGAAATTTGGGACGATTCTCCCGAGACATTCATAGAAGCTGAGACATCGAATCGACTTACGTTACGGATGAAGATTTCGGCCCCATCCACGCTATCCCGGTGCTACATATAACAGATGACTTAGCCCGAAGGCCAGGGAGGGAGACGATATCCGGACCCTAATCCATACCTTTAGATATCACCTTAGACCGCTGCGCTACCTAGACACTTAATGTTTTTAATGACTAATCGGGGTAGTCTATTCGGCGAAGTTTCATTGTTATGCTAATAGGACTATTCCAAACCTTTAGGGAAATAGGAGAACCAATCAAAGTCCGGCATGAATGATTTCATAAATAAACAGAGGAAAGAATAAATAAAAGAATAAATTTCCGTGAACATTTCTAAGTGCATAAAGGTTCTTTGCAAAGTCAAGAAGTTACGCCAATGACTGTTTATGGATTTTACGGTTTTTTTCTTTTGCTGGATGATCATCAAAACTGATTTCCCATTTCAAGAACAATCTTGAGGCACGTTTGAAGACTTAAAGCGTCAGTAAAGTTAGGTACTTTAAACAATTTAAAAATTGGATAATTCACACAAACTTGTTATGAGTTTGTTATTTCTACGCGCATGTAAGGAACCCATACAAATTCAGCTGAGACTTAAATGTACTTTCTTTATTAATTAAAGCCCTACGGGCTTGTTCCACACTGTCAAGACCTCGGTCTGATATTTATCCGTAAAATCCGAGCTACCTGTCGTAGACCGAGCATGCAGGTGTGCAAAATTACCCAAGTGGCCTTTGCAAGCAAGCTTTGTTACCCGAGCTTCCTCGTTTTGCCCAAGTGAACGCTTTTATAGCGTCTTCTTTTAAGTAATAACGCCATTGCGCGCAAGCAAGGCCGAACAGAATCTCGAACAGTAGAATTTGATTTAAAAAATAGCTAAAAATAGCCTTAGTCGCCGCGAACATCGCACAGACATCAATACTGAGTTTCGCTCTCTGAGTATTATGGTCTCTTGGGAGCATTTAACTTCGAAGTGAACAGCGTCTTCTAAAGCATCACGTTTGTCTCTGAGTTTGCGTCCGCCATTTGAACTTTGGCATTATTTGCTAGGCATTCCCGTTGGAGTCACTCTGTGACGTCACGTTTTGAAACGAGAGACGGGATAGCCTGGGGACTAGGCTGCATTATACTAAGACAGCGAAACTAAGTATTGATGTATTTGTATAGGTAATCATACGGTTTCGAGTTCAATTTGAAATTAATTCGCACGAGTGTGTTTTTGAAAGAGTATCAAAATTGCACGAGGCCGTAGGGCGTAGTCATGTGACGAGCATGCGCAGTAAAAAAAGAACGGCTTTGGGACGAGATTATTGGTTGGATGATTGACAATGGTCAGTGGCTTTAATTCGGATCAAATGCGCAGTCATGTGAATGCCATCAAAGATGACGTGACGTTAAAACAGGACGTCAGACTATGACGTGTATGACATTCATTAATTGCGTCACCATCATGACACCACGATCAGGATGCTACTTTACTACCAGGTTTAACCATGCCTTCACGTCCTCTTCCGTGATCGGCGAAGTCAATTCATCTTCTCGGATTTTCCAGTTTAGAATTCAAGGGGCATGTTGGTATTTTATTACGAAGTCCAATTTTCAGAAAATCGCGATCATAAAATGACGCGAAAATTTTAGTGACTGGTTTGCATTTCGACTTGTAGTGAAGAAATTTATTGTCAGTATAGTGGTTACATATTGGTTATGTTGTTTAATCAGACTAATTTGATAAGTATAATTTCTTGGTTCTCATTTTTCCAGTTCTTTGGTTCGCACGTCAACAAACTTGCATCCACTCCAAGCTAGATCAATTCAAGCAGGGCATAACGAGTATTGTTGTACATGAAAGGAGAAAGTCGAATCAAACAGAAAACAAACTCAAATATCCATTTTAGCAAAAATGAATGCTTTCGTATGAGTGAGAGGGATTGAGAAATAAAAAAATATGTACTCCTTTATAATTAGTTCCTCATTGAGGCAACGTGGCAGGGGCGGATCTAGCATTTTGGCTGAGTAGTTTCCAACACGACCGAAACTTAATATCATTAAATCCGATGATACCATTTACACTTTGCAAATTCTGAGCATTAGCACCCACTATAAACAAATAAATAAATAAATAAATAAATAAACACACTACAATTTTCAAAATCATGCGAACTCAGACACTGATCAAGTCGTCGTCATAGGTTCAAGAAAAAATATAACTAAATTTAATTTCACATCCAATCGATTTTATTCTAAAATATGGTCTAGGAAACTGTGTTTTTAGATAATTTTTGAACTTATATCGAAATAATTTGATGCACAAAATGTTTTATTCGGTAAGAGTTGTAGCCGGTGTTATGTCACACAACGCAAAGTCACGCGCCTGAAAAGCCAGGGAAATCAATACAAATTCTTTCACATCACAGTATTTTGTGTTTATATACACTTTGAATTGCTAATTGTAGTTAAAATAAGTTATATTTGCCACGTTTGTGTTTGAAAATATGTTCTTAAAAGTTTGCCGCCATGCTGGTGGACGTGAGACAAACTGCCATCATACTGAAAATCAAGAATACGAATATCTATTATTAAACTAAAAACCGAAATTATATTGCGCTGTTACACGATCTCCCTAGGATTTTAGAGATCTTTATGAGTATCTTTTGGTTGGTTGTTTGAATTGGGGGAAGCGAGAAACCAAATTCCAACGCACTGTTTGAAGGTCAGAGTTCGCTTATTATGAACATTTCAGTAAAACTACTCATATAAAACATCAGCTATCAATTGTAAATATAGCTTACCGAGGAAACTGTTAGCTGAAGCTTAAACTTAGAGCTTAATATTTGCCCAATTTCCTTGTTTACGTTGAATTTCAATCGCAACAGTTCCACAATTGAAGAAAGTTCGTTCGATCATGTGTTTAAGGTGGCTGGACCCTATTTCGCCAGTGCGCGGGTAGTCGAATTGAAGCGGCTATTAATTGCGTTACAGAATTAAGTTGACCAAACCTTTTACACACACCTACTACAAATGGACCAAATTTTATAATGATGCTAGTTTGGTTGAAATCGGAGCTTTTTTAACATCGAAATTGTTATACACTTGATTTGAAATTTTGCCAATTTTCTCAAAATCCTGACCTCGACGAGCAAAACGATTTATGGGACTTTGTAAATCAAATGTTTGTCTATAATGTGAGAGCGTTTCAAGAAATTCTATTAAGCCGATTTTGAGTAAAAACGGAGCAATTATTTTACTTTGAAGAAATTTAAAACCGCGGGTGCTCTACTAAATTAATTTTATAACAATAATTTTCCAAAGAAAAGTTGCAATATTTTTGGTTCTAAATAATACCAAGGCATGGTTCTTTATTTTGTGAATATGTCATCGTATTTGCTATTTTTGATTGCCGTTGAGACGACTGTACGTAAAGCACTAAATTGCCGCGTTTAACTCGGAATTTCGACATACACGTTAATAATACTGGTTCTTGAAAACTAGTAGATGAATTTTTTTTTATTTCTCGATATTGAATATTCAATCCTTTACCAGTAAGGTGTGTAAATTACAAAGGCATTGAAGTTTTTTAAGACCATTAAATAATTTTTTAAACATTGCCATATGTGCATCTCTATTCTCCGAGTTGTTGCCGGTGTTTGATTATGCATGCCTGCATGCGTGTCGCTTTGGCACCTCGTGCAAAAAATGCAAATACATGGAAGTCTTCCAAGTTACCTGGACTGGTGAACTACTTTTCTTCGCCTTTTCAGCCTTTAATGTGTTTTCCAGCAATATTTCACTTCTCCGTTTTCTTTTTGTACAAGGAAATACCATAGTTCTAGAAACTGTAGTAAGGAACTGCTATTCTAATTACCGGAAATAAAGACGGATAATTAACATAACAATGAGATCCCACAATGCTTTGCAACGCATATATTAATCAGCCCTCGGGCTTTTGTCACAGTTCCTCTTGACAACCGAGGAGCAAACATCTCGACTTTTGGAATCTTTCCTGATCGCGACACGCCGTCATCTCACTTATGGATGTTCAATTTCCTCGAGTTAACGATCAAGCACCCGACGTTGCTCAAGGTCAACTCCCCCGACAAGGAAACCTTGAAGTAGGTTCAAATTCAACCTTCGTTACCAGTGTGGGTACGTGGTTAGCTCAAGTTTGAAAGGTTTTGTATTTTTCTCCACTCCTTCCTAGCCTCTTAAGTCTTTAACGGTTTACACTTGATCGGTACGCTGTGTGTTCGTACAAGCTCATTTTCTTTTACAAATGTAGTGTTGCACGCTGTGTGTTCGTGCTATTTTCTCAAAGCCCCCCAAAAAATCACACCTCCGGAACGTTTAGTTTGATTGTATTGTCCCAAAATCGTACCAGGATTAGAACGCTGTTAGGATTACTCAGAAGCTCATTTGTTTGTTGACTTTTAATTTGAACTGTGTTTCGTACTTTAAATCCCCCCAGTTACCACCCAAAGAGTCAAACAACATTTTGTAAGTTAAAAACTGAACTGACTACGCTTAATCGGTACGCTGTGTGTTCGTACAAGCCTATTCCCTTTTACCGAATTAAATGTAGTGTTGCACGCTGTGTGTTCGTGCTAGGAGATATATTTCTCAAAGCCCCTAAAAGAACCACACCAAATAACGTCCAGTTGATTGTATTGTCCCAAAATCGAATCAGCTAGAACGCTGTTATAATAACCCCCAAAATCTCATTTGTTTAATTTGCACACTGTGTGTCGTGCTTAAATTCCCTCAGTTACCATCCAGGGAGTCAAACAACATTTTGCAATACCAAAAGTTCTTCCCTCGCTTCCCAAAACTCGTAAAACTGAATTCGCAAGTTCTTTTTTAAATGTACTTAATTTCCAAGTTCTGTATCCGTGCCTAAAGTTTTTTCCTTTATTAAATGGTCTAGAAGAGAGTTTCACTAAAAATACTTTAACTTTGGTTTTATTTTCTTAAAGTTCACATCGTTCTATAACTTTAATTATTCCCTTCTTTTGTCAAAATTTCCTTTAGTCTCTTTTCGCATAAATTATCCTTTTGTACTTAATTAAGTTTGTATTCCCTTGGAGATTCCTCCCCCTTTGTCCACTTGCTTTGCTCAAATCCTTTTGTTTCGTCGCTCTTTTAGCCTTTAGGCCAGCATCCAGCCCAACCATTAGCGCCTCAGCTTCCAGCGTTACAGCCAGATAATCAACAGGCTCACTTACCTCCCCAAAACGGTCCAGCCCAACAATCAGCCCAGCAAATCTCTCCCCTGCAGCAAGGTCGAATTTTTTGGAAGTACATGCATTTTTGACCTTATTTTCAAGAACAAAACGCGATTTTCATCAAAAATTGCACGTTGCTATTTGAAAAATAAGGAATAACAGAGAAAGAATTAAAGCTGAAAACACGATTTCTGCCCTTACTGATCAAACCCGTTTATGAGATTCAACTCAATTTCCAATTTACCCTTTATTGAATTGTAATAAATTCATTCAGCGTCCTTTTTTACTGAGTCTTTTTGGTTTTGGTTTTGTTTTCCTTTTCACAACTCATTCCCGAGGGGGGAGACGTCAGCCTGAAAAAGGAGTAAAATTCTCCCCCCAGTTTATCTGGGTCAGGCTGTCCTCCCTTCCCTCTCCTGGGGTCTATGTCTCATGCCGTTTTTTGCTTTCAAATTTAGTTTGTTTATTTATTATTCTCAGCCCCGTCCCGCCATCGTGTTAAATCTCTTTGAATTGGACAAGCTTAGCTATAGTAACAACGTTCGCGTCCAATGGGTGGACTTTGAAGGCATCCCCCAGGAGAACTCGGAAGGGACGACAGCCCGACCTTTTGACCTGGATTTGGTTGTTAATATCTCAATGGGCTCTGTGACCCCAAATTTAAGGGATCTACTTTTTCCTTTTTGGTGTAAGGCGAAACCCTAACCCAGATATCTGCCCAGTAAAAGGTATCGACGACTACTATAACTTTTCTAAAAGAATTAATATCAACCTCAGTGATGGCTTCCCAACAACACCTCAAGGAGGAATCGCTAATAAAGCTCTCTCGTCGTCAGCGGCAGAATCCCGGCTTCACTTTTACCTCAAAGAATCTGGTTTGTACAAGGGGAATGAGACGGCCCTACTGGTTTCCGGGCTGGTTGTGCTATCACCCTTGCCCTCACAGGAAGTGAGTTACAAGACATCATGTCACACGTTGGTTGGCGCAGCTCAAGTACCGCTGCATACTATATCCAACTAGCCAGAATAATGTCGGCGTCGTCACCCTCCTCTCTTCTCTCGGGAGTCTCATCCAATATTGGCCAAGTAGGAACTGCTTACGCCAATTTAAATATGTTAAGAGGTTTTAGCCCAGCTTTCCCTTAATGTCCTCCTTTAACTTGAAGAATGGGAGGAACGTGCTAATAAAATTTCTCGTTCTATGATACCATGTGTTCTTGCAGTTTTTCATATTCAACCCTACGCATATCCGGTCAGAGGATGTGACACCTTTTTTTCCCGATTCCATATCTCATTGGTTATCCGTGTGTATTGTAGGTACTTAGAATATAGTACTATTCTAATTACCGGAAATAAAGACGGATAATTAACATAACAATGAGATCCCACAATGCTTTGCAACGCATATATTAATCAGCCCTCGGGCTTTTGTCACAGTTCCTCTTGACAACCGAGGAGCAAACATCTCGACGACCCACCCACCCACCCCCGACGGCGTGTCGCGAATCCCTACACACGGATAACTCTTTACTCCCACGCTGTCCACTCTGTGGACGCACACCTTTTTTTCCCGATTCCATATCTCATTGGTTATCCGTGTGTATTGTAGGTACTTAGAATATAGTACTACGTACAGCGTTACTCTGGATATCACTGGCGTGACTTTCCATGTATATTTGCATTTTTTTGCACGAGGCGCCAAAGCGACACGCATGCAGGCATGCATAATCAAACACCGACAACAACTCGGAGAATAGAGATGCACATATGGCAATGTTTAAAAAATTATTTAATGGTCTTAAAAAACTTCAATGCCTTTGTAATTTACACACCTTACTGGTAAAGGATTGAATATTCAATATCGAGAAATAAAAAAAATTCATCTACTAGTTTTCAAGAACCAGTATTATTAACGTGTATGTCGAAATTCCGAGTTAAACGCGGCAATTTAGTGCTTTACGTACAGTCGTCTCAACGGCAATCAAAAACTGCAAAAACGATGACATATTCACAAAATAAAGAACCATGCCTTGGTATTATTTGGAACCAAAAATATTGCTAGTTTTCTTTGGGAAATTATGGTTATAAAATTACTTTAGTAGAGCACCCGCGGTTTTAAATTTCTTCAACTTAGTAAAATAATTGCTCCGTTTTTACTCAAAATCGGCTTAATAGAATTTCTTGAAACGCTCTCACATTATAGACAGACATTTGATTTACAAAGTCCCATAAATCGTTTTGCTCGTCGAGGTCAGGATTTTGAGAAAATTGGCAAAATTTCAAATCAAGTGTATAACAATTTCGATGTTAAAAAAGCTCCGATTTCAACCAAACTAGCATCATTATAAAATTTGGTCCATTTGTAGTAGGTGTGTGTAAAAAGTTTGGTCAACTTAATTCTGTAACGCAATTAATAGCCGCTTCAATTCGACTACCCGCGCACTGGCGAAATAGGGTCCAGCCACCTTACGTTTATACGAGTTCGAAGATTCCAATGTACAAAGAACCTCACCAGGGTAGGCTGGCCCTTTTATACTTTTGTCAGTAGTTTCTGGACTAGTTCACGCCGATTTTAGCCAATCAGAATCAAGTTGAAATGGTAAATTTGTGCTTGGTTTGACTGTATGGCGTTCCATCCCCGCCAAAAATCAATGTTGACATGAAACATTCAACTTCACGCGTCAACATTGTATTTGATACAATACAACATTGAAGTTCAGATCTCAACTTTCAAGAACTCGAGATCGAACATTCAACTACATACAACAACATTCGATTTGACTCATTCCAACATTGAAGTTCCCTGACAGCAACATCCAACTTTATCAACTTCAACCGACTTCATACATCAATATCGCAGATCACACAGCTCAACATCCAACTCCATATTTTAACATTCGATTTGGACAATTTGACCTCCAACTTCATACATCAACATCGCAGATCACTCAACTCAACATTAACCGGCTTCATGCATCAACATCGGAGTTTATACAATTCAACCAACAGCTTCACAAATCAACAACAGAGTTCACACAATTCAACATAAATAGCCGAACTTTCAAATTTGACTCTCGTAATTCGAACTTGTAGCTTATAATGTTTGGATCCCTGGTGATCCTTGTTGCTTGTTGCAATGTTGAAAGTTGAGTTATCAAACACGTCCCAAGTCCGCCAAAAAGTATCGTGTGTCACTGTGACGAGCCCTCCTCTCCCTCCTAAGAAGAACAACATCGTTCCCAGGGCCTTCTCTCTTCATTCTTTGAGATCAAAATGGCGGCTGAATTTAACCTTGGAGTCGTTGTCGATGCCATCCGTGATCTTGTGGAGATTATAGACAATATAAAAGAGCCAAATGAAATCAATATGGTAACCTTACGATTAGATTACATTAACAGAATGCTTGTGACATTGGATGTTCCAGATGCTATCGTGAATTCAATTTGTGAAGTTTATGAATTTTCACTACATACTGAAAAACATGTCGGCTCTCAGGCGTCTCAGGGTATCAGGCTCCATTAATGAATAAAAGGCAACCCTCCTCTCGAGTCAAAACTGAAATTATTGCCCAAGGTGGTAAATAGATCCTTTAAGTGTTATTCATTTACCCATGAAATACACTTTATCTATCTATTGTGTTTGTCTGACAGTATTACACTTAATAATTAGTATACTTTGTTTCACAGGTTAATGAAAACCCGGCGCGCCCTCTATCTAATAGACCTTTCCCCAAAATGGCAAAATGGAAATTTGCTAATTTTACAGAAAATGTACATAATTTTTCTGAAAAATCTCACAATTTGAAAAATTCATATCTCTGCAGATTTTAATTGGAACTTTCTACATTTTTGCACAGTTACTAAATGAACAAGCTTTTTAGCATTTTAGGAATCATTATGTCTTAGGTTGAAAAACAATTTAATGCTAATGAGCAGAGGTCATTTTGGAGAAAGATCAATTGAACTCATACAGCATTATACCTTATATTAGCTTATGATTTCCATCGATGTGCCAAAGAGACAATGGGGAATGCACATTATACTTTCTTCTTTTGACGACTTCTGTCCATCTTTGCATACTTCCACTAGGGTCTACTCTTAAAAGTGACTGTCTGATTCTCTCTCTCTGTACTCGGTGTCCATTACTTTGAAGCAAGCCTTTGATCATTCTTATGCCAATATTTGGATTTTGTTGTTGTGCAGGCATTATCATAATTATAATACAATATTTTAAGTGATTTATTAAAATATCTCTGCAGAGATATGAATTTTTCAAATTGTGAGATTTTTCAGAAAAATTATGTACATTTTCTGTAAAATTAGCAAATTTCCATTTTGCCATTTTGGGGAAAGGTCTATTAGATAGAGGGCGCGCCGGGTTTTCATTAACCTGTGAAACAAAGTATACTAATTATTAAGTGTAATACTGTCAGACAAACACAATAGATAGATAAAGTGTATTTCATGGGTAAATGAATAACACTTAAAGGATCTATTTACCACCTTGGGCAATAATTTCAGTTTTGACTCGAGAGGAGGGTTGCCTTTTATTCATTAATGGAGCCTGATACCCTGAGACGCTAGAGCCGACATGTTTTTCAGTATGTAGTGAAAATTCATAAACTTCACAAATTGAATTCACGATAGCATCTGGAACATCCAATGTCACAAGCATTCTGTTAATGTAATCTAATCGTAAGGTTACCATATTGATTTCATTTGGCTCTTTTATATTGTCTATAATCTCCACAAGATCACGGATGGCATCGACAACGACTCCAAGGTTAAATTCAGCCGCCATTTTGATCTCAAAGAATGAAGAGAGAAGGCCCTGGGAACGATGTTGTTCTTTTTAGGAGGGAGGGGAGGGCTCGTCACAGTGACACACGATACTTTTTGGCGGACTTGGGACGTGTTTGATAACTCAACTTTCAACATTGCAACAAGCAACAAGGATCACCAGGGATCCAAACATTATAAGCTACAAGTTCGAATTACGAGAGTCAAATTTGAAAGTTCGGCTATTTATGTTGAATTGTGTGAACTCTGTTGTTGATTTGTGAAGCTGTTGGTTGAATTGTATAAACTCCGATGTTGATGCATGAAGGTTAATGTTGAGTTGAGTGATCTGCGATGTTGATGTATAAAGTTGGAGGTCAAATTGTCCAAATCGAATGTTAAAATATGGAGTTGGATGTTGAGCTGTGTGATCTGCGATATTGATGTATGAAGTCGGTTGAAGTTGATAAAGTTGGATGTTGCTGTCAGGGAACTTCAATGTTGGAATGAGTCAAATCGAATGTTGTTGTATGTAGTTGAATGTTCGATCTCGAGTTCTTGAAAGTTGAGATCTGAACTTCAATGTTGTATTGTATCAAATACAATGTTGACGCGTGAAGTTGAATGTTTCATGTCAACATTGATTTTTGGCGGGGATGGAACGCCATACAGTCAAACCAAGCACAAATTTACCATTTCAACTTGATTCTGATTGGCTAAAATCGGCGTGAACTAGTCCAGAAACTACTGACAAAAGTATAAAAGGGCCAGCCTACCCTGGTGAGGTTCTTTGTACATTGGAATCTTCGAACTCGTATAAACGTAAGGTGGCTGGACCCTATTTCGCCAGTGCGCGGGTAGTCGAATTGAAGCGGCTATTAATTGCGTTACAGAATTAAGTTGACCAAACTTTTTACACACACCTACTACAAATGGACCAAATTTTATAATGATGCTAGTTTGGTTGAAATCGGAGCTTTTTTAACATCGAAATTGTTATACACTTGATTTGAAATTTTGCCAATTTTCTCAAAATCCTGACCTCGACGAGCAAAACGATTTATGGGACTTTGTAAATCAAATGTCTGTCTATAATGTGAGAGCGTTTCAAGAAATTCTATTAAGCCGATTTTGAGTAAAAACGGAGCAATTATTTTACTAATTTGAAGAAATTTAAAACCGCGGGTGCTCTACTAAAGTAATTTTATAACCATAATTTCCCAAAGAAAACTAGCAATATTTTTGGTTCCAAATAATACCAAGGCATGGTTCTTTATTTTGTGAATATGTCATCGTTTTTGCAGTTTTTGATTGCCGTCGAGACGACTGTACGTAAAGCACTAAATTGCCGCGTTTAACTCGGAATTTCGACATACACGTTAATAATACTGGTTCTTGAAAACTAGTAGATGAATTTTTTTTTATTTCTCGATATTGAATATTCAATCCTTTACCAGTAAGGTGTGTAAATTACAAAGGCATTGAAGTTTTTTAAGACCATTAAATAATTTTTTAAACATTGCCATATGTGCATCTCTATTCTCCGAGTTGTTGTCGGTGTTTGATTATGCATGCCTGCATGCGTGTCGCTTTGGCGCCTCGTGCAAAAAAATGCAAATATACATGGAAAGTCACGCCAGTGATATCCAGAGTAACGCTGTACGTAGCAGTTCCTTACTACAGTTTCTAGAACTATGGTATTTCCTTGTACAAAAAGAAAACGGAGAAGTGAAATATTGCTGGAAAACACATTAAAGGCTGAAAAGGCGAAGAAAAGTAGTTCACCAGTCCAGGTAACTTGGAAGACTTCCATGTATTTGCATTTTTTGCACGAGGTGCCAAAGCGACACGCATGCAGGCATGCATAATCAAACACCGGCAACAACTCGGAGAATAGAGATGCACATATGGCAATGTTTAAAAAATTATTTAATGGTCTTAAAAAACTTCAATGCCTTTGTAATTTATACACCTTACTGGTAAAGGATTGAATATTCAATATCGAGAAATAAAAAAAAATTCATCTACTAGTTTTCAAGAACCAGTATTATTAACGTGTATGTCGAAATTCCGAGTTAAACGCGGCAATTTAGTGCTTTACGTACAGTCGTCTCAACGGCAATCAAAAATAGCAAATACGATGACATATTCACAAAATAAAGAACCATGCCTTGGTATTATTTAGAACCAAAAATATTGCTAGTTTTCTTTGGAAAATTATTGTTATAAAATTAATTTAGTAGAGCACCCGCGGTTTTAAATTTCTTCAAAGTAAAATAATTGCTCCGTTTTTACTCAAAATCGGCTTAATAGAATTTCTTGAAACGCTCTCACATTATAGACAAACATTTGATTTACAAAGTCCCATAAATCGTTTTGCTCGTCGAGGTCAGGATTTTGAGAAAATTGGCAAAATTTCAAATCAAGTGTATAACAATTTCGATGCTAAAAAAGCTCCGATTTCAACCAAACTAGCATCATTATAAAATTTGGTCCATTTGTAGTAGGTGTGTGTAAAAAGTTTGGTCAACTTAATTCTGTAACGCAATTAATAGCCGCTTCAATTCGACTACCCGCGCACTGGCGAAATAGGGTCCAGCCACCTTAAACACATGATCGAACGAACTTTCTTCAATTGTGGAACTGTTGCGATTGAAATTCAACGTAAACAAGGAAATTGGGCAAATATTAAGCTCTAAGTTTAAGCTTCAGCTAACAGTTTCCTCGGTAAGCTATATTTACAATTGATAGCTGATGTTTTATATGAGTAGTTTTACTGAAATGTTCATAATAAGCGAACTCTGACCTTCAAACAGTGCGTTGGAATTTGGTTTCTCGCTTCCCCCAATTCAAACAACCAACCAAAAGATACTCATAAAGATCTCTAAAATCCTAGGGAGATCGTGTAACAGCGCAATATAATTTCGGTTTTTAGTTTAATAATAGATATTCGTATTCTTGATTTTCAGTATGATGGCAGTTTGTCTCACGTCCACCAGCATGGCGGCAAACTTTTAAGAACATATTTTCAAACACAAACGTGGCAAATATAACTTATTTTAACTACAATTAGCAATTCAAAGTGTATATAAACACAAAATACTGTGATGTGAAAGAATTTGTATTGATTTCCCTGGCTTTTCAGGCGCGTGACTTTGCGTTGTGTGACATAACACCGGCTACAACTCTTACCGAATAAAACATTTTGTGCATCAAATTATTTCGATATAAGTTCAAAAATTATCTAAAAACACAGTTTCCTAGACCATATTTTAGAATAAAATCGATTGGATGTGAAATTAAATTTAGTTATATTTTTTCTTGAACCTATGACGACGACTTGATCAGTGTCTGAGTTCGCATGATTTTGAAAATTGTAGTAATGTGTTTATAGTGGGTGCTAATGCTCAGAATTTGCAAAGTGTAAATGGTATCATCGGATTTAATGATATTAAGTTTCGGTCGTGTTGGAAACTACTCAGCCAAAATGCTAGATCCGCCCCTGCCACGTTGCCTCAATGAGGAACTAATTATAAAGGAGTACATATTTTTTTATTTCTCAATCCCTCTCACTCATACGAAAGCATTCATTTTTGCTAAAATGGATATTTGAGTTTGTTTTCTGTTTGATCCGACTTTCTCCTTTCATGTACAACAATACTCGTTATGCCCTGCTTGAATTGATCTAGCTTGGAGTGGATGCAAGTTTGTTGACGTGCGAACCAAAGAACTGGAAAAATGAGAACCAAGAAATTATACTTATCAAATTAGTCTGATTAAACAACATAACCAATATGTAACCACTATACTGACAATAAATTTCTTCACTACAAGTCGAAATGCAAACCAGTCACTAAAATTTTCGCGTCATTTTATGATCGCGATTTTCTGAAAATTGGACTTCGTAATAAAATACCAACATGCCCCTTGAATTCTAAACTGGAAAATCCGAGAAGATGAATTGACTTCGCCGATCACGGAAGAGGACGTGAAGGCATGGTTAAACCTGGTAGTAAAGTAGCATCCTGATCGTGGTGTCATGATGGTGACGCAATTAATGAATGTCATACACGTCATAGTCTGACGTCCTGTTTTAACGTCACGTCATCTTTGATGGCATTCACATGACTGCGCATTTGATCCGAATTAAAGCCACTGACCATTGTCAATCATCCAACCAATAATCTCGTCCCAAAGCCGTTCTTTTTTTACTGCGCATGCTCGTCACATGACTACGCCCTACGGCCTCGTGCAATTTTGATACTCTTTCAAAAACACACTCGTGCGAATTAATTTCAAATTGAACTCGAAACCGTATGATTACCTATACAAATACATCAATACTTAGTTTCGCTGTCTTAGTATAATGCAGCCTAGTCCCCAGGCTATCCCGTCTCTCGTTTCAAAACGTGACGTCACAGAGTGACTCCAACGGGAATGCCTAGCAAATAATGCCAAAGTTCAAATGGCGGACGCAAACTCAGAGACAAACGTGATGCTTTAGAAGACGCTGTTCACTTCGAAGTTAAATGCTCCCAAGAGACCATAATACTCAGAGAGCGAAACTCAGTATTGATGTCTGTGCGATGTTCGCGGCGACTAAGGCTATTTTTAGCTATTTTTTAAATCAAATTCTACTGTTCGAGATTCTGTTCGGCCTTGCTTGCGCGCAATGGCGTTATTACTTAAAAGAAGACGCTATAAAAGCGTTCACTTGGGCAAAACGAGGAAGCTCGGGTAACAAAGCTTGCTTGCAAAGGCCACTTGGGTAATTTTGCACACCTGCATGCTCGGTCTACGACAGGTAGCTCGGATTTTACGGATAAATATCAGACCGAGGTCTTGACAGTGTGGAACAAGCCCGTAGGGCTTTAATTAATAAAGAAAGTACATTTAAGTCTCAGCTGAATTTGTATGGGTTCCTTACATGCGCGTAGAAATAACAAACTCATAACAAGTTTGTGTGAATTATCCAATTTTTAAATTGTTTAAAGTACCTAACTTTACTGACGCTTTAAGTCTTCAAACGTGCCTCAAGATTGTTCTTGAAATGGGAAATCAGTTTTGATGATCATCCAGCAAAAGAAAAAAACCGTAAAATCCATAAACAGTCATTGGCGTAACTTCTTGACTTTGCAAAGAACCTTTATGCACTTAGAAATGTTCACGGAAATTTATTCTTTTATTTATTCTTTCCTCTGTTTATTTATGAAATCATTCATGCCGGACTTTGATTGGTTCTCCTATTTCCCTAAAGGTTTGGAATAGTCCTATTAGCATAACAATGAAACTTCGCCGAATAGACTACCCCGATTAGTCATTAAAAACATTAAGTGTCTAGGTAGCGCAGCGGTCTAAGGTGATATCTAAAGGTATGGATTAGGGTCCGGATATCGTCTCCCTCCCTGGCCTTCGGGCTAAGTCATCTGTTATATGTAGCACCGGGATAGCGTGGATGGGGCCGAAATCTTCATCCGTAACGTAAGTCGATTCGATGTCTCAGCTTCTATGAATGTCTCGGGAGAATCGTCCCAAATTTCATTTTTAGCTTTTTCCTATTTTTCAATTATCTAGTTATTCTTTCCCCATTTCCGGGGGGTCCGATGTAAGGGTTATAGGTTCGAGCCCTGTGTAGGTCGGAATATTTTTCTTTTTTCCCCCTTTTTCCCTTCCTTTTTACTCTCTTTTTTCTTTTTCGGTTTCTTAATACTTAGATTTTAGCATTTTCTGAATTTTTAATTTTTTGCAATCTGTTCTAATACAAATATTAAATCAATTAATTGCATCATTATTAATTTATTCAAATTTTGTTCTATTTATTTCTTGAATATGTTACAGATTTTTATTTGATTGGTTTGTATGGTAAACGTGTTTCGTGAGAGATTTTAATACTCTTCTTTGTTCCTAACTTTAATAGCAATCAGTCCTCATATTCCTGATAATATAGTGTCCTATCAATTTAATCTCTTTTGAGTAAATTAAAGGTACATTTATTTTGTCTTCTTTTTATCGAGCCTCACCTTGATCTATGGGCGAACGAACGAATGAATAAAAGGATGAATGAACGAATGAATGACTAAATCAGTGAACAAACCACACCAAGCAAGGCTTGGATTGAAATGCCGAAAGCGCAGCAAAAGGTCCTGTGCGCGCGCACGTCAAAAATCAAATTCTATTGTTTGAGAGCCTTGCGCGCGCGATGGCGAAGTTACTAAAATAGCCTTAGCCACCACGAACATCGCACAGACATCAATACTGAGTTTCGCTCTCTTAGTATTATGGTCTCTTGATGCTACCGGATCTCACAAGACACCCTATATGTGAAATTAACTGAATTGAACTGAGTTCAAAACTCTAACGGTTGTGTGTTCGCATCAATCGAAGCAATACGATAAGTTGTGTTCGGTCTATTCGATTCTCCACTTCGAAGGTAAAATCTCTTAGTAATTAGTGGCTATCTATATCGCTAAAATTTCTGGTGAATTGAAATTGCTTTATTTACACAGACTACTGTCACAAGTTGAGTTAAATCCACATATATTTTTGCACTTGAAATAAAACTAATCTCCGTCAGATTCTCTTTAATACAATGTAATGTATCTGATATTTATCAAGTTCCCTTTAGCCGCTTCGATTCAAATTTTATGGTAAAAAAACTTCACTCAGTTTTATAATCACTGCTAAGACTGTGATTGTTTGAAAATGAAATCCCCTTTACAGTCTATAATCTTCCTCTATGCTTTCTTAAAAACATATATTAAAACTCGTAAAAATCCAATTTTTGGTCTATATTGGTGAATGTCGATACTCATGCCAGGGCGGATCCAGATGGAGGGGCGCGGGGGTCAGGACCCCACCCTGTGTTTATATGTCAAGAATTTGCGACAGCAGTTATTTTTTTCTGTGAAAAGACTCACTTTTAACATTCATTGAAATATCACTAAGCAATGCCAACCCTCTACCCATTCAGTTTTGAATATAATATTTTTGTTTCTAATAAAAAGTGTTAAAATATCACTAGTCTAAGCAATTAATGTCATATTTTCAGCGAGTTTCAATGGCTTAAGACCTTTTCGTTTGGGTTCCCTGTTTGTAAACGTCACGTGACCCCCACCTTTGAAAAATCCTGGATCCGCCCTTGTCATTCCACCGAAATTGCTGGAAAAAACATTAAAAAGTCAAGTTGTTGTCAGCTAAAGGTCAGGGACACTGCTGGTCAAATCAGGGACACTTTTGGCATTATTCGCTAGGCGTTCTCTCGCGCTTCGCGATCGCCCCAGGACTTGCTCGCGCTCCGCGCTCGCAAAGGACGCCTGGGGACTAGGCTGAGTATAATGGTCTCTTGGTCTTTACGCCTGCAGTGATTGTTACCGTGGTGTCGATAACAAAAAAGGTGTATGCGAAAGAGGATAAGCCAATCCTTGCCTACCAAAGGAATCCCATAAATGATAATTTTTTTGAGTATCATGTACATTTTATGTAAAACTTTGAGCTAAATAAAGAAAGTGGAGTCTATTGTTATTTAATACAAAATTATGCACGCCTGCAATGCTGCAAAGAATATCAAAATTTGACAGCCAGTCACGTGGTAGCTTAAACAGGCCACAACTTCCTTTTTCAACGGCTTAGTGATGACGGGCTTGGGTACAGTCTTTCTATGTACCTAGTAATCATAATTAATAAGGATTGCATTGATTGGTTTGCGGTTGCAGGAATACAATGAATGATCGGTAAATATGATGGTGTATTAAGTAGAATGTTTTCCTCGTGGACCCAGGACGAACTAAGGGGTGTGTGTTGAGGGGGGAGGGGGGGGGGGTCCTCAGAGACGGTGGAAAGTCAGAAGTGGGTGAAAGATTTTTCTAGGGGAAAGATGTGTTCAAGGGGGGCAAAAACCGAAAGAAAGGAAGAAAGGAAGGAAGAAAGAAAGAAAGAAAAAAGGAAAAAAAGAGAGAAAGAGAGAAAGAAAGAAGGAAGGAAGGAAAGAAAGAAGGAAGGAAGGAATCGAAGGAAGGAAGGAAGGAAGGAAGGAAGGAAGGAAGGAAGGAAGGAAGGAAGGAAGGAAGAAGTAGATGTGCTTAATTTTTACCGGTATTAACGGCTGGGAATTCTGTTTCCTGCACCTCAACTCGATTGACTTCGAGTCTTCGTAGGATTTCTTCAAATCAAAAACTAGTTCATTCGTCCATTCCTTGGGAGGCCATCCAACTACAGTATTGTTCCTAAAAATGAATAAACGCATAAACGAATAGATGAATAGATGAATAGATGAATAGATGAATAGATGAATAGATGAATAGATGAATAGATGAATAGATGAATAGATGAATAGATGAATAGATGAATAGATGAATAGATGAATAGATGAATAGATGAATAGATGAATAGATGAATAGATGAATAGATGAATAGATGAATAGATGAATAGATGAATAGATGAATAGATGAATAGATGAATAGATGAATAGATGAATAGATGAATAGATGAATAGATGAATAGATGAATAGATGAATAGATGAATAGATGAATAGATGAATAGATGAATAGATGAATAGATGAATAGATGAATAGATGAATAGATGAATAGATGAATAGATGAATAGATGAATAGATGAATAGATGAATAGATGAATAGATGAATAGATGAATAGATGAATAGATGAATAGATGAATAGATGAATAGATGAATAGATGAATAGATGAATAGATGAATAGATGAATAGATGAATAGATGAATAGATGAATAGATGAATAGATGAATAGATGAATAGATGAATAGATGAATAGATGAATAGATGAATAGATGAATAGATGAATAGATGAATAGATGAATAGATGAATAGATGAATAGATGAATAGATGAATCAATGAATCAGTGAATCGATCAATGAATCAATGAATCAGGGAATCAGTGAATCAATTAGGGGCCGTCGGTTCCAGTCCCCGACTTAGCTTGAGCCGGGGATTTTTTCCTCTATTTCACTTCACTTCATTTAATTTATTTCACTTCAAATTCGCCATCCCGAAATTAACGCTCACGTATATCTATTTTTTTTTGCAAACACTTGTACAAATTTCCTCTTAATAACATTTCAATTTCTTTTAGCCTAGATTTCACAAATCTTTAACACATGCACCGTATCTTAGTAGTAGGAAAAGGACAGTTCTGGGACCGGTGCACCCGGTAAAGCTACCCTCCCCCCAAACCCCTAGCCCGGCAGGGCGGTACCTCCCTCTCTGGGGTATGGGGTACTAGATTAGATTAGATTAGATTAAATTAGATTCTAATTAGATTCTAATTAGATTCTAATTAGATTCTAATTAGATTCCAGTTAGATTCTAATTAGATTCTAGATTAGATTAGATTAGGTTAGACTCTGATTAGACTGTAATTAGATTCTAGTTAGATTCTAATTAGATTCTCCTATCCTATCCTATCCTACTAGATTCTAGCTAGATTCTAATTAGATTACATTAGATTCTAATTAGATTCTAGTTAGATTCTAATTAGATTCTAGATTAGATTAGATTAGATTCTAATTAGATTCTAGTTAGATTCTAGTTAGATTCTAGTATTTTAACTAGAATCTAGCTAGAATCCTAGAATCTACAATAGAATCTAATTAGAATCTTATCTAATCTAATCTAGAATCTAATTAGAATCTAACTAGAATGAATAGATGAATGAATAGATAATCTAATCTAATCTAATCTAATCTAATCTAATCTAATCTAATCTAATCTAATCTAATCTAATCTAATCTAATCTAATCTAATCTAATCTAATCCAATCCAATCTAATCTAATCCAATCTAGTACCCCATACCCCAGAGAGGGAGATACCGCCCTGCCGGGCTAGGGGTTGGGGAGGGGAGGGGGGTAGCTGTACCGGGTGCACCGGTCCCAGAACTGTCCTTTTCCTACTACTTATCTTCTGATGAATTTTAAAAAATGTGCCCCTAAAATAGTCCTATGATTCCACGCGAGTTCCTAGATTCCGGAAAGGCGAATTCATTATGATGACCATATGACTGAAGTATTATATAGCCAATAAACTAACTTCCAAAAATGTTTTCGAAAAAATGTGTGATTGATGCCGTGGTCACTTGAAAAGCACTTTGCCAAATCAACCTTGGGATAGTAGTAGAGGAAGTTCATGCACATCTCTTGTTGTGTCGTTAGTCCGCCCTTTGAAACAAACATAATAAGTATTTCATTAATAACGTTTATTTTGTTTTGTACAGGAGCTGTAGTTCACTCCCCCAATCGTCCACAGGAAGCCCGGCTTGTAGGAGTTAGAATAGGCCACGTTCGACATTGACATTGGTTTTTATTTTGTACCATATTTACATATATTTAATTATTACAATCAATAAAAATATTTAATAAAGTATATGCATAGTAATTTGTTTTGCATGTAATAACTTTTTGAAACAGAACGAGATAACGAGTGTGTAGGTACAAGCTATCTATAATAACTTTTCCGTTAATCGAGATAGATAGCTTATATTTGTTTTTAAAATGTGGTGTGGGTCAAAGCAAGAAAATAAGGAAAGAAATATATAAGAAGAAAGAGAAAGTTGATGAAATGCAATTATTGGATTGATTGATATATATATTATATATATGATATAAGTTAATTAACTAGATTGATGTTTATAAATAAGTTAAATATAAATTCTTAAATTGGAGTTTGAATCATGTGAAGTAATTGCCAAGTAAGTGATCTGGTAATTTTACTTTAAAATTGTTTTTGTCTAGATTTTTTAATGATTCATCAATTCTGTTCCAAATTTCGGCACCAGAATATTTTATATTAAATTTGCCATAATTTGTCCTTGCCTTTGGTAAGGAATATGAAGACTTGCATGCCAATCGCGTATTAATGCTGACCATTTCAAAAAATGTCTTGAAATAGGCTGGAAGATTGTTAGAATGAAAGTCATGCATGAATATCGCAGTGTGAAGGAACACTAAGTCAGTAAATTTTAAAATTTTTAGTTTATTAAAAATAGGATTAGAATGAGCGTTAAAGTTAGCATGAGTCATTAGACGTAAACACTTTTTTGCAAGGTAAACAGTGGATCGGTTGTGGATTTGTAGGTATTGCCCCATGCAGCCACGCCATAAACTAGATATGGGTAAACCAAGATACATATTAACAAGGATATTAAGGTTGACAAAATATCGTGCCTTTGATATTATCCCTATACTTCGTTTAATCTTTTTACTGATATAAGATACATGAACTTTCCAGTCAAGATGATTATCAATTATGATACCTAAATATTTGATTTGATTTTCCTGTTTAAGTGGTTCATTATTTATCCTAATTTGAGGGTTATAAACTAACCTTTTTTGCGGCGGATGAAATATCACAAAGTTTGATTTAGTTATATTCAATGAAAGTTTATTTGCGCAGAGCCAAGAATGAACCAATGACAATTCATGATTGATTTCCAGTTCAAGGGTTTCTATGGACTTGCTGGCATAAAAAAGCAGAGTCGTCCGCAAAGAGGTCAAACTTAAGAAGACTAGAACTTCTGTGAAAGTCATTGACATAAATTAGAAAGAGCAGGGGACCTAAAACAGACCACAGGACAATGGAAAAGCCGGGCCCACTATGCCGCTCCTTAAAAAAATAGCCACCGCTCGCAGAGAATAACGAAATCTGTCTGTACTTACGCGTGTCATATATTTCCTTTTGCTAGAATCGTACTGGCAGTACTGAATGAGATCATCACCCTAATTAAACCAACAGAAGATGTTAGAAGACGAATTGTATAACGCAGGGACTGGGGTCTAACGTCTTGCTTACCGGAAGTATGTGCACTTCTTTTTCATGAAAATGATATTCCTGAAAAATTGAAATCATTCAGTATTATCGGCACAATGGAAATTATAAATTAATTGAGGCTTTTGACAGTTTTTAAGGAGCATTAACTGAGTAATGTACTGATTTCCCCCAGGTATTAGGAAAGGTCGGAGAGATGCTCAAAGAAGGTTGGGTACTGCCAAAAATGATACTTTTCCTTAACTCATTCGTGCTTGAGTAATAAAGTCCGTTTTTAAATTGGCACCCCCTAGGGGAAGCCCGAGTAATCATCAACGCATACGCGGGTTCAGTGCCGTATCATTAGTTTTCGTGAGAACGACTGCATAGGTGAGTCTGGGTATGCTGTCTCCTTCCTCCACCGATCGTGATAACCAGGCTTAGTCTTTTCCTGAGCAATTAACGGGTCATAAACCGAATCGAAGTGTGGCGGCAAATTTGAATAACTACTTGTTTTATAGTGACTAGCCTCTCATTCATGTGAAAGCGCTTTTGTGTTTCCACGTGAACACGAGGCTAGTCAGTCCAGAGCAATAGTTATTTAAATTTGCCGCCATATTTCGATTCGGTCAATACCTTGAGCACTAGTTCTATAAGATACAAATCTCTACAATATATAGAGGGATTTCACGGCAGACATGTTTGTGGTCAAAATAATAGAGCTTTTTTCCCATATCAAGCTTTTGGTTGCACTGAAAACAATAGACAAATGCCCTAATATGGCAATTTCTTTTGTTCTTTAAGGCAACCAGAACAATAGAAAAAGCTTGAGAAGAAATGAAATCTTTTCTAATTCAAAATCTTTCTACTGTACTTGCCCGCAAACATGGCTGCCATGAAATCCCTCTATTGGAACCCCTCGTAGGCGTCTACCTCCTTGCAACCACCTGAAATTTTTGGTTAGACGCTTCCTGAAAGGTTCATTGCATTTGATAGGACATACCTGATAGTTGAAATCATAATGCATATCTTTGCCTATTTCTGGTAATTCTACTCCGTTACGTACATGCTTTAACCACATGGCAGAACCTATAGTAGCAAGATAACGATAGACTGTCACTCAGAAATGTGTTAGTTAGAGGTAAATGCATTCACATCTAACAAAAAGTCAAGATCAATGGAAAGAGTCTTTATTTTACTTCGGCAGCCCGTAACATTCACAAATTGTCTAATAAACTTGAGGTCGACGGTGCGCATATTTTACCCGCCTAGCTTCCAATGAGCTAAACACTCTATAAAATTTAGAATTTTAAAACCTCATCACGCAAACATTGCATGTGTAAAGCTCAAATTTCCAAAGAAAGCTAATTTTGCAAATGCCATGATCTTTCAACACTCAGCTGAGTTGAGTTGATGTTTATTTGGTTGAAAAAAAAATGCCTATACTAATGAGCAAAGTAAACAAAGATCAGTCTATTACGATACCTAGTAAATGAGAGTGAGGAAAAGTTGCAAACACCTTGATTCCTTTCTCTGGCAGTCCCTGAAAATCAAAATGAAACCGTACATTTAAAAAGAAAAGGAGAAAGGGACAGGAGGGAGGGGAGGTTTTGAATTCGTTTTCGTTTTCAATTTGCGGGTCAGCATCGATTTGCTTTTAGATTCACTAGAAAGAAAAATTAGTTGATTCTTAGTCTGCTTCTTCTTGATCTGGTCAATAACCCTTTATTGTCATTATTTTGTTTGCTTTTTTATTTCTCCTTCACCGTTCGTGGGATTCGGCATCAATTTCGAGCGGGATGATAGTAGCTGTCCATAAAAATTGTCTTCGAGCCGCATCACATGCATTTTCACCCGAATAAAATACCTGAAATTTGTCGTTTTGGTTAATGAAATAATAAAAACATAAATTTCATAAGCAAAACTAACTCATCATTAAGACAAAAAGGCAAAAAAAGGCAAAGGCTAATGTTTTACTTCGAAATCGCGGGGAGTGGTTGCCCAGATCTCCCGAGCCAGAGGCTCATGTATCAAGTGTTCGAAGGTGCGCCCGGCCCTTTACTCCCTCTCTCCATCAGTGCTCCGTTTTAAGGGTATTTAAAGCTAAATAAAGCTACATGGAAAGGAAAGAATTCGAAACAAGGATGTGAAGTCACTGGGGATTGAACTAGGGACCTCTCGCACTGAAGGCCGTGCACTAACCAACTGTGCCATCCTTGCTCCTTAAGCACTTTTAGTGCATTCAGCTAGAGCTGAAAATCCTTTGGTCAACAGAACTAACGCTTTATATACTGAATAATGTTCACTCACTATAAGATTCATCATTTTCGATGCTTTAAAGGACTGAGTTCGCATGGTCCAAAATGTCTGCCTACTCTATCAGACCTCTTCAGTTCCGTGGATCTAAAAAAAATAATTTTATCTTGGCGGTTTTTGAAATTTGCTTGAGAATTTTGTCCATACAACTGGATTTCTAGTCCTAGAAATAGCTTATAACTGGCCAATTCACAACAGTTTCAGCCCGCAAATTCAAACACTAGCTTGTATATACCTTTTTTCGCATAGAACATGAATTGTAAGTCGGATTTTATTCAAAAAATGGATATTTTCGACACTAAATACTTGTACTGGCTTCTAATCATTTCGCTGCCTTTGTAAAAACTACTGTAACCTCACGAAAGGCAAGAACGCTGAACAGCTGTTTGCCTAGAGACATCCCCGTCCCTCCTGGAGAAGGAATAGAAGGAGAATTAATGGAGAAGGAGAAGGAAAATTACACGAAAAACAATGTGTACCTCTTCTAAAAAAGGTTGTCAGAGTCGAAGAACCAAGTTCGAATAATATAAATTCCTCTTGTTTTTTCTATTCGTTTTGCCCATTTAGATATTATTATATCTGAATACTATAATTTATTGGTAAAAACAAATAGGAAACCCTAACTATCGCCTTTGGCTCTGACAACCTTTTCTGAAGTAAGTAGGTATATACCCTATCACAAGGTAGGTTTCAAGAGCAGTTTTATTTTTACGCTTACATGAAAAATGTATACAATACTCCTTACCAATCGCGTACAATTCCCAGAGCAATAGCCAACTGAAAGCCATTTTTCCTGACGTGGTGGAATAATCATAGCTGAATCAACTGCCCATCCAACCCACAGTACGCCTGCATCATATTTACGTAATTGTGATGTGTAGTGAAAGCGAAAACCAGAAAAATCTTTTAAACCTGAAAAGCAAAGATTGAAAGAAATTTAATTAAACTGACTACTAACTCCTGACGGACGGACGAACTGACTACTGACTGACTGACTGAAAGCACGACTGACTGACAGACTGAATGCATGACTGACTGACTGACTGACTGACTGACTGACTGACTGACTGACTGACTGACTGACTGACTGACTGACTGACGGACTGACGGACTGACGGACTGACTGATTGATTGACTGACTGACTGACTGACTGACTGACTCACTGACTGACTCTGTGACTGACTGACTGACTGACTCACTGATTGATTGACTGACTGACTGACTGACTGACTGATTGACTGACTGACTGACTGACTGACTGACTGACTGACTGAATGCACGACTGACTGACTGACTGACTGACTGACTGACTGAATGCACGACTGACTGACTGACTGATTGACTGATTGACTGACTGATTGACTGATTGACTGATTGACTGATTGACTGATTGACTGACTGACTGACTGACTGACTGACTGAGCAAGCTAGTGACTCAATAGATCAATCAAACAATCACTGACTAACGAACAAAGGTCAATCGTCACCTGATTTCTTGTCTGGGTTATCATAGTGCATTTCCATAACAACAAATTTTGGCCCAACGCCACCCCCCAAGGGATAGCCAACATGCTCAGGGTAATAAAATGACTGTTGGTATAAAGAGACGATCACAGTTACTTGCTCGCTACGTCTTGCCTACGCAAACCACGTGCCAAATATAGGAATTCATATCCACGAGTTAAAAATGGTGCAGAGCTATCCATGCAAGCTAAACGGTGACCGCGGCGCGCAAAGCGTGATTGGACAAAACGACAGGTTCTGGTTCCCAGGTCCTTTTTTCCCTTGATGAACAATTGAATGAAAAATGATTTCTGAAAGCTTTTAATCTTATAATTTAGCAAAAGAGTTTGAAAGAAGTCTCCCTTGAATTTTTGACTGTTCCTGTCGCTTTGCCATCGTTTTATCAGCGATCAAAACTGTGTCACGCAATACCGTCACAATATTTTGAAGGAGCTAAGAATTTATCATTCTGCGAAAAAATTCCACTCCTAAAGTTAATGAGCGAGAATATGTTTATGCATTTCAGAAAGATTTAGCCTAAAATAAGCAAATAAGCTGTCGTTATTATCATTTTAACGCTCAATGTTTTGGCCGGCTGCTATCTTTCTTATTAAAATGTAAGCACATTTCATCGCTATTATCTTTCTTAACAAACTTATTTTGACTCGACATCTTGCCTTTTCTATTTGGTGGCAATACTTGAATTTTATTTTAGGCTCTAGAAAAGCATTAGAAATTTTTGATGATTTTGAGAGTTGACCGAGGCGAGCGTGTTGATACACAGGTAGCCCAGGCTGGACGAGTGTCAATTTACAAGAGAATGTATGGAGATTTTTGAACCTTCAATAAATGACTCAAACTGTAATAAAATTCAACAAAAAACTTATCAGTGTCTTGCTTTATTCCTCTTTAGTCCTCTGACGACGTTTCAGTCGATTTCGTCTGGGTTTAGCTACTTTTTCCCTGCCTAACTAAGAAGGAGAGAAGGTAGGAGGCGAAGGCCAATTTAACGACTCCAAACAGCTGAACTCAAACCAAAATAAATCCTCGAAAAACCATTCCAGCAGAAAATCTTCCTCGCAGTGAGTTGAAGGGATACCTTGGCCACCCAGTTTTACCAATAGAATCGATTCGAAAAAAATTTTACCAGCCGCTAGCCTCCACAAACTTAGGAAGATACCTCTCTAAAATTGCCTCAAAAACCCGTGACAGAAATTTGTGTGGACGCTCTCGGCCGTTGAAAATCGCCGTCGGGCGAAAAAAAACCTTGGGGACCGGTTCTCATGTTAAGTTTTTGCTCGATCCAGTCCCTCTCCGATTTTCAACGGCCGAGAGCGTCCACACAAATTTCTGTTACGGGTTTAGGAATAAAGCAAGACACTGATAAGGTTTTTGTTGAATTTTATTGCAGTTTGATTCATTTATTGAAGGTTCAAAAATCCCTATACATTCTCTTGTAAATTGACACTCGTCCAGCCTGGGCTACCTGTGGTTGATAGTGCGAGTCTCTCAAAAGTTTCCAAAGGAAATCGGTTTATAAACAAAATAATCTATAAGATGTGGGGAGCGACTGCCCCGGAAGCAAGATCTAGAGGAGCGAGGTTTACGTCTCGCGCACGCAAATGACACGCAAAACTTACGATGCTCATATTCACTAGCCTGTGAACAGGCTCTGGGGGAGGGGGAGGTGAAGGGAAGGGATAGGAGAAGGGGAAGGGAAGGGGAGGGGACGGGAAGAGGGGAAAGGGGAGAGCCTGTAAGCATCCTTTGGAGAAAACCGTTCCTTTCTCCCCTTTCCCCTCTTCCCTGCCCCTCTTCCCTGCCCCTCCCCTCCCCTCCCCTTTCCCTTCCCCTTCCCTTCCCCAAAAGAGCCTGTTCACTGGTTAATATTCACGAGTTGACGTCACAGAGCTATAACCATATTTTCATCAATATCCAAAGCTGCTACTACGGACTACACATCGTTACTCGCTCGCTAATGCTCGCACATGCAAACTAGTACTACACGGAAAAACTAAAATCCTCGCAATCTGCTATGACGGACTCCTACAAATAAATCGTTACTCGCTCACTATGCCGTTAGGCACGCAAATGGTACGCCAACCTACGATGAGCCACGAGTTAAAATGTCGTAGAGCTATACTTACGGTGCCACCGATTGCCCAAACTAACATGACGGCCCCTCCTACACATTGTCTAAGTGCAGTTGGCATATTTGCTGCGCAAAGGCCTCCATTGGTGAGATTAGACACGGGGAGATTGTCCGAGCATTCCAATATCAAAACGTGATGAACCAGACCTTCGTTCCCAGGAGTAATAATTGGTTCGACCTGAAAAGTAAAGATAAATCGAGGGACCAAATTGTACATCGGTAACTTTTAAGAGTCATTTAATTATAAACTAATAAATTGAGGACGACGGCGCTTTACTCTAGACCTCTCTCTTCATCATTGCTAGAAAAGCTAGTACTTAAAATTAGCCATTTCCCAATTGAGTAGGGGACTGGGTACTACAGTAGTTTGAATATTTAATGCAATTAAGAAATACACCGCATGACGTGAAAGAGCACATCAAAATATACAAGATTTCAAATTTTGATGGTGTTGGGCTGCACATTTCCACAGTAGTTGCCTTTCAAAGATTCATTAATTTACAAGGGAATGTATGATTTGTTGGAACACTTTCCCTCCAAACCATACATTTCTTTACAATCAGTCAGTTAATTTTTTTTACATATTCAGTTGAATGACTGTCACACAGTCGCTATTCCACAGAATACAATGAAACTCTATCAGTTTTGATGTGCTCTTTCACAGTGTTATGAGGTTTATTTCTTAATTGCATTAAATATTCAAACTAGTACCCAGTATCCTACTCGGTTGGGAAGTGGCTAATAACACATCCGTTTCTTAAAGCCCCCGCACACGTTGAGAAACTGCGCGAGGAAACTGCCACGCGAGGCACTTAGCTCAGACGATTTCTCGCCGCAGACGTTGCATCTTTGGCTACGCAAGGCCAAAAATATCAAACAAACAAACAATAAAAGAGCACACGGTGAGAAAAGTGCCTCGCGTGGCAGTGTCCTCATACATTTTCTCAACGTGTTTGGCGGGCGTAAGACTGATACCGGCTGATGCTAGAAACTGACATGTTCTAGTCCGCTGCTTCAAGCTGACGGGTTTTTAGCACTAAATGGAAAATGCCGTCAGTCCCTTGGGAATGTTTTTCTAGTTATAAATTCAATGTGAAAATTATATATGTGAAAGGAAAGGAAATGGCTTAACAGTGCTATAAAAGTACGTTTAAATAAAACATAAAGAAGACATAAAAGACAATCATAAAATACCTTAACAACATGCTTCTTTGAGCCAACATCTGGAATTTGAAAGGGCTGGCAGAAATACGTAGTATCGTCGTTGGGGATAGATGCCTGGAAATTAATTATAAGTAAAATCGATGAAAAAGATTAGCTAATTAAAGAATAACAGACAGACAGACATTTTTATTAGCTCTTTATACTCTTGCAAGTAAATCAGATATAAATGCTAATAACAGATTTCATTGAAGAACAATGACCAACATAACAGAACAGAACAGAACAGAACAGAACAGAACAGAACAGAACAGAACAGAACAGAACAGAACAGAACAGAACAGAACAATGACCAACAATGTACATATATAATCTAAACTATTTCTTTACTTTGCTTTTATCCTGCGAGCAGAGTCTTTAAAGAAGGCTCTGCTAGAAGGATAATATCACTTGTATTATTTCATGTCTCATAACAGTGTTATCCGTTTGTTTGTTTGTGCTAATATTCCTTTTCTTTCTTCAAAACATTCATAAATATATTTTGCGATCATTTTTTGTATTTTTTCATTTGGATTAATTAAAACGTGGAATTGTTCTTCGTCGCTTAAGAATTCAAGTTTTTTGTTTGTGATTGTATTGATCTTATTCATTAATTCTTTTCTTTTGGTTGGATAGAGGGGACATTTTAGAAGAAAGTGTTTTTCATCTTCAATTCCTTGTTCTTATATAGGACATATTCTTTCTTCTGCTTTGATATAAGGACGTGAATGTCTCCCCCTTTCAATTTGTAAGCAGTGGTTACTAATTCTTAGTTTTTGTAAGTGCTATTCTATGTTTGATATTGCTGACCCCTTCAAGTTAATTTTCTTGCTTAGAGATTATTTTAAAGATTCTATAAGTTCTAAGTTTATTTTTTTGGGAGTCTTTAAATTGAATGATCAATTACCATTCTAGTTTAAGGGCGATCCCCCCCCCTCCCCCGGCAGTTCCTCGTGTATGCATGATGTATATGTACGTAAACTGCAGCCTTCGTCAAACTCCTTTTTAATCGTAGGATTTGCTTCGTCGTCTTGTGCTATGGGGTGGATTTCAAATAAAGGAAAACTCTCTCTGGCACTGTTCTTATTAGTTTGAAATACACCTATTCTCAGCAAAGAGCTGCGGTAATATATAAAGCCAAGTCAAGCGATTAACTCGGGAAGTTCTCCCCATTCTCTCTAATCGAGAGAAAACTCCCTGGTAAACTTACGTTTACGCGTAGATCAAAATGCTGAAGATCTTTAGGCAGGCTGCGTTTTTTGGTCAATATGTTCCGAAGGATAAGAGATCTTGATCCTCGTTTCTGATGTCTTGGAATGGCGTCCTCAGAGGCAGGATCGTCGGCATGATACGCGTATACTAAACGAACTGTTCCTTCCTGAAGGTATATAAAAATAAATCACAAACAGAGTGTACTAGTTCGAGTATAATATTCAAATATATATACAGTAAAACCCGTTAACTCCATGCAACTCCTAAGGGAAACGGAAAATAGTTCGAATAAGCGGATGCTCGTGTGGTAAAAACGAGGGGAAATTGGAATTTGTTCGAGATAGCTGTAAGTTCGAGTTGACCGCCGGTTCGAGTAAGCGAGGTTCCACTGTACGATAGGAAATAAGAATTAGAATGAGGTGGTGCTAAATAATTATGAAAATCACTCTAAACAATGCCCAAAATTCGGGAACAGAACTGTAGTTTCCGATATATTTTTGACGGGGATGATTGTCTTACGGTCAGATGCTGGTACTCGGGCTGAAATTGTTTTATTGTATGTTTTAGAGGTAAAAATCGCTTGAGCCACGCCAGTGTTGGTACCTCTAAGAGGTGAAAATTTCCGATCATCATGCCCTAGTAAAATGCAAAGAAGTACCAAAGAAGGACGGGTTTTACTCGATTTTCGGCTGAAAGTTTCACATGGAGACCGGGCCAAGAATGTATTTATGTTGATAAGTGTCTTTTAAAATCCGGGACAACATGAGAGTCTTTCCGTCCCGAGCGAAATTTTGTCCCGTGAGAAGTCAGCGGGGAACGAACCCACTATAGGTATGCTCACACTTCTGTCACATTATCACCCAGGATTAACTCCTTACCACATGCATACCTCAATCTTATTATCTCTTTCATCACAAGTGTCGTATGCACGATTAAACTTGAGCACCGTCTCCCCGTTCTTTTCATATGCAGCTTCGAGTTTGTAGTCTTGTTTGCTGTCGATTGGAGGGAGAGCTTTCTTGTCCGCATAGCGGTCCTGGAAGATGTGAACGAATAAAAGATGAAAGTGGCGCTTACACGAACTATTTGGGGGCGAAGACGGAGAAAAGTTCTCTGCAGTTGAACCCCTTTAATAGGGAGACCGAAGAGGCGATACAAAGATGATACAAAACATTTTGATCTTTTTGTGGCTACTGCGCTTGCGCAGAGCCAGTAATGCTAATCTGAGTTCCCGAAGGTAAGTGAGTAGATAACCAATCAAGACTCAGAAAAAAATGAGGTCGGTTAGGATTCGGTAGAACTTCGGATGATAGGAATCTCCCGAGGCCAACTTTGACTGTCCTGTCTCTTTCCTTGCAAAATAATCACTACTGCAAAACGGATAACAATTGCAAACTTGCAAAATTTATTATAAAAACATCAAAAAACAAACGATCCCGAACATACCGGCTTGCAGTTTATTGTTTCAACATGTACGAGGATGGAAAATAGTGTTAAGGCAAAAGGTTTGAGGACAATTTTGCTTTACATACAAAGTTGTTATCATGCATTTTTATTCTTATAATACACTATACAAAATTACTCGATTCTGATTGGACGAGAGGAGTACAATTATATCGTTAATTGTACTCTGTAGAATACCTATTAAGTCGCTATGGCAACGATAGTATATTATAAATAAAAAATTGCACGATCTTCTCGTACAATTCAGAATTAATAGTTACTCGTAATGTTTTGAAAACTCTCAAATAGGACTCGCCTAAAGGCTCGTCCTATTTTGAGAACTTTCAAAACATTACTCGTACCTATTAATTCCGAATTGTACTCAAGATCGTGCGATTTCCTATACAAATTTAGCAACTTTCAAGCTGATTGTAGACATGTATGGCAAATGAACCAATGGAGGCCTAAACCTCATTTTTAATCCAAATTTTCACTTTGGATTAACACTCAAATTTGACTTTTATCAACCTAACAACCTAAACTTTGTGAAAAGTTTCTAGCTGTTCATAGTACTTCTGCACTCAAATGTAATGCTCCGAAAAACTTTGGTGAGACTATATACGACTCTCTTTATGAGAGAGGTAGCCCTAAGCCAGGTTAAAACCGTAATTGAGGCCACTTCCGTCCAGCGGCTCGCGCATACTCGTCATGTTATCACTTGCTGTTGGCGGCTGTACTTTTTATGACGCCCGGTGATTGATTTGTACAATCAATGCAAGCACGTTCACAACATATAGTCAATTGAAAAAACGTTGTCGGGTCTAAAGACATAGAACATAGAAGTTGAGATCGAAATACTGCATGGGATATGAAGAATAATATTTTGATTTATTCATTTACGCTTTGCTTTCGATGGCAAAATGCTGAAAGCGTATGCAGGGCCTGCGTTGGCGGGCCGTTTGGCTACGATTCGATCTTTATGGGTTGCAGCGTAAATGAATAAATCAGAATATAGTTATTCACCTATTCCATGCACCAATTCGGTCTCAGCTTCTATGTTCTATGTTTTTAGACCCGACAACGTTTTCTCAATTGACTATATATAAAACAAAATTCAACTAGAGTGCAAACAATATATCCGTGAAAAAATGCAAAATCGAATTAATACTTAATAGTAAAAAATATTTTGTTTTCCACTGTTCAATAGTGCTATTTTGCATTTTTTACAATTTCACGGGTTAGAGTGATTTTTATCGGACAAGTACTTTGAAATAATTACTAAGCTAGAGTGATCACACTTAATCCGTGAAAAAGTACAAAATCTACTTTGTTCTAAAAAGTATAAAATCCTTTGTTTTCCATTGTTTAATAATGCTATTTTGCATTATTTACTAGTACAATTTCACGGATTAAGTGCGATCACTCTAATACACACATGTTCGCACTCTATACACATTGTGCAAATTAATGCAAAGTTTTGTGTAAAAAGTCAGTGAAGCATTGCATTTTGAACAATGCTACAATAAACTAATATCACGAAATTGTTTTCTCGCGTTTTTCTCGTTGTTTTAGCTTAATAGTTGTGTTTGACTCTTTATATTGGGACAGGGAATTGTTTAATATTATTACGGTACGGGATTGTTTTCTCGCGTCTATTGTCAATATTTTGGTTAAGATAAGACTACAGTTTAGCAGAATCGATACAGCTTACTGAACAGACTTATTTGTGCAAATTTGCGTATAATTCATTATAAAGGTTTTCATGGGTATTTTGTATGCACTCTAGCTAATTGACGAACTGTTTTATTAAAAATTTGATTATAGATTTGCAGATACTAAAAAAATCTTGTTCACACAACAATTGGCAAGTACAATTGGTTTGGAATAAAATTTGACCACGGCTGTGACGATTTTATATTATTTTAAAATAAACACTAATCATATGCTAAAATTAAACTCTCTTCAGCAAAGGTGGGGAGAGCATAACCGCCACCTGCAGAGACAGTGAAACTCCTACAATCCAAAGGATGGAACCGGGGGAAGGTGGCGGGAAATCAGTTTCTTCTGAACTTAAGGTAATTCCGTAGTTTTGCAGTGCGCATCTCTACTGCGCATAGCATAGTTCAGCCTATTTTGATTTGTTTGATTGTAAAAGATATATATTTGACTTAAAATGATGCAAGCTTTAGTCTTATGAAGTTTTGAACAGTAGACACGCTCTAAGAGGCGGTTTAGTGGTTACTCGCCTCAGTCCTCTTCGGTCACAGGCTGTTTAGACGTCTTGTTTCACACTTTAGCGCGTCGTAGCGCGGAAACGAGCACGGGCACCTATTCTTTTTATTTTTGCAAATCAACGGTAATAAGGTTCTCTATCATATATATAATTATAGTCAAGATTCCATTTCCAGTTTTTTAGATATTTTATAAAACGTGCGGTCGGAAGGTGCTTTCACGCTGCTTCAAGGGCACGTACTGTCAACCAATTTTACGTTCTTTCTTGTAGCAAACGCATTTTTACAACAATTTATTGCATCATAATACTAGGCTATTGCCCAAGCAGAGAAAATGAGCTCATATTAGTCAACTAGCACTGCTCAGATTTAAGAAATTAATTATTTTTGACACGATTTTGATCTTCGAATCTTGAGCCCTCAAGACACAAAAGATTGTGTTCTTCAAAGCAATCTAGCGCAAAAACGGCTACGGTGACCCCCATTTTTTATTTCATTTTTGGGATAAGCAACTCAAAAATTATCACTGTGTGAAGTTTTATGAGAATTCCATTTCTAGTTTTATTTCTACGGAATTACCTTAAGCTTTTTAGATATTTTCCAAAACGTGCGGTCGGAAGGTGCTTTCACGCTGCTTCAATGACACGTACTATATCAACCAATTTTACCTTCTTTCTTGTAGAGTGCACGCACTTAATCCGTGAAACATAAATAGTACAAAATAGTGTTAAATTATGGTAATTCCTTTGTTTCCTATTGTCTAATCAACACTATTTACTACTAATTAGTAGTGTTTGATTCACGGATTAAATGTATGCTCTCTAGCAAACGCATTTGTACAACAATTTATCGCATCACAATACTAATACTTGTCGACCTGTGATTTAGATGTCGTTTTAGAGTGATTTTCACCGGACTGTGAAATAGTTACTAAGCTAATAGACACTAATAGACTCTGCACCCATTGTTTCCTTTTGTTGCAATACAACTATTAGACACTATTTTTAAAAACACTGACTGTTAGTAATTGTTTCACAGTCCGATGAAAATCACTTTAGAGCTTCAACGGCAGCAAACATTCCAGAGATATTTTAAGTGTTAAGTGTTTTTCTAGTTTGATTGTACAAATGATTATTTTTAGGCAGCATTAAATTGTCTGGTCTCCTACATTTTAAGAATCTGAAAAAGTGCATCTTTAGGATGCGGATCGTTTCACAAGTAACTGACGTAAAGGCAGCGAAATACGAGACACAAAAACCCACAACTTGTCGGTTTTTGATCGATGTTGCGCGTTTTTCACCTCGCGATCTCAACTTGTCACGCAACAAAAAATTGAGATCGCAAGGTGAAAAACGCGCAACATCGATCAAAAACCTGCAACGCAACAATGTTGTGCAACAAGTTGAGGGTTTTTGTGTCTCGTATTTCGCCGCCTTAAGGAATTTTTGACTTTTCGTGTTCCCAAACTAAAATAAGTTTTAAACATACAAGTATGTCTATGTATCATTAAACATGAAGTAGTCGACATGCCAAAAAAACGATTTATGACCTCTCTAATAGAGTGCATGCACTTAATCCGTGAAACAAACACTAGAGTGCTTACAATATATCCGTGAAAAAGTTAGCGAACTAAATTGTACTAAATAGCGCGAAATCCTTTGTTTTCTATTGTGTAGTTAGTGCAAATTAGTGCAATTTCTTACAAAGCTTTTCACGGATATAAAGTTGTAAGCACTCTACTAATTAGTACTAAATAGTATTGATTAGACAATAGGAAACAAAGGAATTACCATAATTTAGCACTATTTTGCACTATTTATGTTTCACGGATTAATAAAGGCGCTGTTACACTGTGCAATTTTCTCAGCAACCTATTATGCCCTTTATTTTGGGAGAGATCAACTTTTAATTAGCAGAGAAAACGTCGTTTTTCGGAAATATCTCCCAGAAGCTTAACTGTATAAATAGACAATTTCTTGTCACAGGTTTTGAGCAATGTTAACACAATTGTAGCACTTACAGTTTTTTAGTTATGATGGCCAGTTCATGAAAAACGTGTCAAAAAAGCAGTTTTGACGTTGGTCCGCTATGCGAAGCGGAACACAAATATTTACGTAGCAAATAATAAATAATGTTAATAATAAAAACACGGCCGCAGTAACAAAAGTTTTAAATGATATTCACCTTCAAATATCCTTTACCATCCTTGACATAACCAATTACAACGTCTGATCCAACCATATTCCCCATACCAGCTGAGATCCCAAATCCAACCCATCCTAACGTCTTGACTTGAACTGCAAATGAAATTTTTTTCTCTGCATTGTTAATTTTCCAGTAAAGTCGGTAATTCTCGGTCTCGTCGAGATATGCCGAGTTGGTGTACTCGTTTTCAAGAGTTGCAGAAGTAAAGGTGATTGCCATCAACAGCAATACGAAAGATTCCATGGTTGTCACTCTCTAGTTAGTTTCCCTCACAGCCGTTTTGAAGGTCGTCACGCAGGAGATAACTCGATCTATTTCTAGCATAATAAAAGCCTGAGTGATGCACGAATTAATTAGTAGTTTTGAGCTACCTAACCGTAACAGAACCGTAAAAAGCTAGGTTCTAACTGATCGAGAGATCTACCGAAATACGAGAGTGAAGATTCTTAATGCATGTCCGTTCTCGGCTACTTATAGTATGATGATAGTAGCAACAAAATTGGTATCAAAATCTGGATAAAGGGCTGCAGTTGATTTATATTATGAACAGGTGGTGGAGGAAGTTGTGCAAGTACCATTACAAAAGCTCCTGTTGCAGCTAAGAACTGTATTTAACTAGTATAAATGTATCAAAGCATACGGAAATGTCCGCACAATTGTGTATATTCTTCTCTGCTGCAATTTGCGGTTATGCAACATTTTTCAATATCTTAGTTTTCATTATTGGGATTACGTATTGTTTAAGTGGAAACAAAAATGAATTCCTTTGATTTTACACTTCATAAGTCGGTTTATGAAATCAAGGTGCTCATTCATATATTTGTATCAACTTATACAATGCTGAAAACTAATGCAGAAAAACGTTCCGTAACCGCACTTAGCAGCAGCAGAAAATCGTATTGTTCAGTTTAAAAAGAACTGTCCATTCAAAACATTTTTTGAAATATAATTGCGTATGATTCATTTGTGTCAATTGAATACTAATGCTTTATTTTGTCATGATGGTGACGCAATTAATAAATTAGTCTGACGTCCTGTTTTAACGTCACGTCACCTTTGATGGCATTCACATGACTGCGCATTTGCAGTCACAAAGCAGTTCTTTTTTTACTGCGCATGCTCGTCACATGACTAGCCAAGTTATTTTTACGAGCATGCGTAGTACAAAATAATGAAAAACGGCTCTGTTGGCGAGATTGGAGATGAGCTCAATAGAAACTAAATGAGCTGAAAGTTGTATGCATAGAATATTAGAATGTAGTGGTACGCTAGAAGACATTGAACACTTTAATAAACATTTATTTTACTTTACAGGCAGTGAACGCTTCATAATTATTACATCTTGGAATGCTGTCCTTGTCAAATGCAAGAGAACATGATGCTATCCTTGAATCCGAAGTGAAATAAAAGATATGTATGTATGTATGTATGTAGGTGTAGAGAAACTATCCCCGTATGTCCTATGACTACCAAACAGATTCTATTTTTAGATCGATCGGTGTCTCTCTGCAGCTCGTTTCCATGCCCAGGATGAAGTAGTTTGCCGACGAAACTTTTGGGGATTTCATTCCAAAACTGGCGAAAAAAAACCCTATTTTGATGCAGAGAAAACATAGAGGACGGAAAAATCTTGATTCCAAAGAGGGAGGAGGGGGCGAGGAGATAAAGGGATATATTTGAAGACGGTTTTTAAATAAGTTAATTATTTGGTTTTAGTTTACTTCAATTTATTAAAATAAACTATACAAAATTGTCTACCGCAAGATCCTGGAATGCTGGTACAACTTTAGAATATCTCGTCCTCACAAGCCATAGTTCTAAAGTGGCCACGCGAACACGGTAGGCTTTGTTTTAAAGACTCTTGGGAGCTTGGGGTTAGCAGTCGTTTCCAAGACCAGAATTTGATTTTTGACGTGCACGCGGACGGGACCGTTTGCTTTCGGCATTTGAATTCTATTGTTTAAGAGCCTTGCGCGCGCGATGGCAAAATTACTAAAAATAGCCTTAGTCGCCGCGAACATCGCACAGACATCAATACTAAGTTTTGCTGTCTTAGTATAATGGCCTCTTGGTCTATACGCCTGTGAACAATTTTTGTGTAAGTGTGAGATGGTATTCGTCGTGCAGTGATTGTTACCGTGGTGTCTATAACAAAAAAAGTGTATGCGAAAGAGGATAAGCCAATCCTTGCCTACCAAAGGAATCCCATAAATGAGAAATTTTTCTTGAGCATGTACATTTTATGTAAAACTTTGAGCTAAAACCGCAAAAAATAACAATAAAGAAAGTGGAGTCTATTGCTATTTAATACAAAATTATGCACGCCTGCAATGCTGCAAAGAATATCAAAATTTGGCAGCCAATCACGTGGCAGCTTAAACAGGCCATTACTTCCTTTTTCAACGGCGTAGTGATGACAGGCTTGAGTGCACTCTTTCCATGTACCTAGTAATCATAATTAATAAGGATGGAATGTAAAGTGAACAAATGAACAAACAAATGAATATTTGCGGTTGTAGGAATACAATGGGAAAGTTATTTAGAAGTGGGTGGAAGATTTTTCTAGGGAGGGAGGGAGGGAGGGAGGGAGGGAGGAAGGAAGGAAGGAAGGAAGGAAGGAAGAAGTAGATGTGCTTAATTTTTACCGGAATCAACGGCTGGGATTTCTGTTTCCCGCACCTCAACTCGATTGACTTCGAGTCTTCGTAGGATTTCTTCAAATCAACAACTAGTTCATTCGTCCATTCCTTGGGAGGCCATCCAACTACAGTATTGTTCCTAAAAACGAATAAACGCATAAACGAATAGATGAATAGATGAATTAATGAATCAATGAATCAATGAATCAGTGAATCAGTGAATCAGTGAATCAGTGAATCAGTGAGTCAGTGAGTCAGTGAGTCAGTGAGTCAGTGAGTCAGTGAGTCAGTGAGTCAGTGAGTCAGTGAGTCAGTGAGTCAGTGAGTCAGTGAGTCAGTGAGTCAGTGAGTCAGTGAGTCAGTGAGTCAGTGAGTCAGTGAGTCAGTGAGTCAGTGAGTCAGTGAGTCAGTGAGTCAGTGAGTCAGTGAGTCAGTGAGTCAGTGAGTCAGTGAATCAATGAATCAATGAATCAATGAATCAATGAATCAATGAATCAATTAGGGGTCGTCGGTTCCAGTCCCCGACGTCGCTTGAGCCGGGGATTTTTTCCCCTATTTCACTTCACCCCATTTAAGTTATTTCACTTCAAATTCGCCATTCCGAAATTAACGCTCACGTACATCTGTTGTTTTTACAAACACTTGTACAAATCTCCTCTTAACCACATTTCTATTTCTTTTAGCCTAGATTTCACAAATCTTTAAAGTCCTTATGACACATAATTTTTTATTTTCAAACTTAGTTATTTTTAGAGAGCATAGTGAAGATCTTTTTACCCAGGTTTTCCTTACCTCGTATTTTCTGAGATATGAAGGTTTCAAATGTCAAAATGCAAATTTGATGACGTAAGAGGAGACAACACTGCAAACTTCTCATGGTTTTACAAAAAGAGGACTTCAATTCCAGAGCCAGATTTTTTACTAAACAACAGGCTTTGCCAATGGCAATGAGTTACAAATGGAAAAGTACAAGTAATTTAAATTCTCTTGTTTTTGTATAATAAATGATTACTCCTCTTACGTTATCACATTTGCATTTTGAAATTTGAAACCTTTATATCTCAGAAAATATGGAGTGAGGAAAAACAAGATTAAAAGATCTTTACTATGCTTTCTATCAAGAACTGAGTTCGAAAATAAAATATTATCCGTCATAGGGACTTTAACACATGCACCGTATCTTCAGATGAATTTTAAAAATGCGCCTCTAAAAGACCTAAAATAGTCCTATTATTCCACGCGAGTTCCTAGATTCCGGAAAGGCGAATTCATTATGATGACCATATGACTGAAGTATTATAAAGCCAATAAACTAACTTCACAAAATGTTTTTGAAAAAATGTGTAATAGATTCCGTAGTCACTTGAAAGACATTTTGCCAAATCAACCCTGGGGTAGTAGTAGAGGAAGTTCATGCACATCTCTTGTTGTGTCTTTTCTCCGCCCTTAGAAACAAACATAATAAGTATTTCATTAATAACGTATATTTTGTTTTGCACAGGAGCTGTAGTTCCCTTCCCCCAATCGTCCACAGGAAGCCCGGCTTGTAGGAGTTAGAATAGGCCACGTTCGAGATATCAAGATTCCTAGCATGATAGCGATGCTCACAGGAGTAAACTGCCAAAATACCTAGCAGAAAGAGAATAAGTGTATACGATATTGGAAATTGTTTATAAATTAGTAGAATCTAGTTTTCTGACCTAAAATCACCAATAATTTGTCGCTTTTTATTCTATAAATTATTAATTAATGACCTTTCGATCCAATGACACATTACTTGTGATTTCAGGTCAGAAATTAAATTTCTACTAATTTCTACATCATTTACAATATCGTATACACTTATTCTTTTTCTGCTAAGTGGTTATTTCGGCAGTTTACTCCTGTGAGCCTCGCTATCATGCTAGGAATCTTGATATGTCGAACGTGGCCTATTGAGATTCATACGTTGGATTTTCGGTTGCTCTGGTAGACCACAGGGAACCCGGCTTTATTCAGCTATATTTCTATGCTTTATCGAAACGCTAATATTGGGATTCCTGTGACATAAGATCGTTAACTGTACGATCGACATCCGGTAAACATCCTATTACAGCAAATTACATGAGCGTGTAATATAAAGCCGTTTGATACTGCTAGTACGTAAACTGATAGGGGATTACGTTTATTGACTTTCGTAACGCATTCTCTACTGTTACTACACTGAGTGCGTTACTGATTCGAATATAATCCCCTTATCAAGTTACTGTTTCAAATAACGCCCGATAATCAGATTACAACTCTATGTTACACGATACTTCAAAACGATCTCATATGTCACAGGAATCCCAATATTAGCGTTTCGATAAAGAACAGAAATATAGCTGAATAAAGCCGGGTTCCCTGTGGGTAGACCGATAGTAGAGTAACTCACGTATAAGCGTTGTTCATTGTAATACTATCCTTCAAATGCCATGAGAACATATCTAAACTATCAGCGTAACGCTACGTTGATCTGTCATCGAGCCACTAACGCTACAGGAAACCCAACTTATGATCGTCTAAACACAGGAAACCCAAATACGTTATTTTCAATTTTGTGCTGTTTTTGTTGCTTTTTACTCTCAAAAGCCGGGCCCACTATGCCGCTCCTTAGAAAAATAGCCACTGCTCGCAGAGAATAACGAAATCTGTCCTCAGCTGTACTTACACGTGTCATATATTTCCTTTTGCTAGAATCGTACTGGCAGTACTGAATGAGATCATCCCCCTAATTAAACCAACAGAAGATGTTAGAAGACGAATTGTATAACGCAGGGACTGGGGTCTAACGTCTTGCTTACCGGAAGTATGTGCACTTCTTTCTCATGAATATGATATTCCTGAAAAAATTGAAACCATTCAGTATTATCGGTACAGTGGAAATTATAAATTAATTGAGACTTTTGACAGTTTTTAAGGAGCATTAACTGAGTAATGTACTGATTTCCCCCAGGTATTAGGAGAGGTCGGAGAGATGCTCAAAGAAGGTTGGGTACTGCCAAAAATGATACTTTTCCTTAACTCATTCGTGCTTGAGTAATAAAGTCCGTTTTTAAATTCGCGCCCCCTAGGGGAAGCCCGAGTAATCATCAACGCATACGCGGGTTCAGTGCCGTATCATTAGTATAGTTTCGTGAGAACGACTGCATAGCTGAGTCTGCGTATGCTGCCTCCTTCCTCCAGCGCTCGTGATAACCAGGCTTAGTATTTTCCTGGGCAATTAACGGGTCATTCACTTGAGCACTAGTTCTATAAGATACAAATTTCTACAATATATAGAGGGATTTCACAGCAGCCATGTTTGTGGTCAAAATAATAGAGCTTTTTTCCCAAGAGAAATCTTTTCTAATTCAAAAACTTTCTTTTGTACTTGCCCACAAACATGGCTGCCATGAAATTCCTCAGTGGAACCCCTTGTAGGCGTCTACCTCTTGTTTGCAACCACCTGCAATTTTTTGCTGAACGCTTCCTGAAAGGTTCATTGCATTTGATAGGACATACCTGATAGTTGAAATCATAATGCATATCTTTGCCTATTTCTGGTAATTCTACTCCGTTACGTACATGCTTTAACCACATGGCAGAACCTATAGTAGCAAGATAACGATAGACTGTCACTCGGAAATGTGTTAGTTAGATCGGTAAATGCATTCACATCTACGGCAAAAGGTCAAGATAAATGTAAAGAGTCCTTATTTTACGTCGGTAGCTCGTAATAGTCACAAATTGTCTAATAAACTTGAGGTCGACGGTGCGCTCATTTTACCCGCCTCTTTCCATCGATCAGTGCTTCGTTTTACGGGTATTCAAAGCTTCCAATCAGCTAAGGAACACATATATTCTCTATAAAATGTAGAGTTTTAAGACCTCATCACGCAAACACTATTGCATGTGTAAAGCTCAAATTTCCAAAGAAAGCTAATTTTGCAATTGCCATAGTCTTTTAATACTCAGCTGAGTTGATTTGGTGTTTATTTGGTTGTAAAAAGAACTGCCTATGCTAATGAGCAAAGTAAACAAAGATCTACCTATTACGATACCTAGCAAATGAGCGTGTGGAAATGTTGCAAACACCTTGATTCCTTTCTCAGGCAGGATACTGTTTTGTAGTCCCTGAAAATCAAAATGAAACCGTACATTTAAAAAGAAAAGGAGAACGGGACAGGAGGGAGGGGAGGTTTTGAATTCGTGTTCGTATTGCCGTTTTCGACGTCACGAACGCCACACAGCAACCGTGGGACCAATTTGCGGGTCAGCATCGATTTGCTTTTAGATTCACTAGAAAGAAAAATTAGTTGATTCTTAGTCTGCTTCTTCTTGATCTGGTCAATAACCCTGTATCGTTATTATTTTGTTTGCTTTTTTTATTTCTCCTTTACCGTTCGCGGGATCGCATCAATTTTTTGCGGGATGAAAGTAGCTGTCCATAAAAAACCTAACTATCGGCTTTGGCTCTGACAACCTTTTTTGAAGTACGTAGGTATATATCCCGTCACAAGGTAGGTTTCAAGAGCAGTTTTATTTTTAAGCTTACACGAAAAGTGTACAACACTCCTTACCAATCGCGTACAATTCCCAGAGCAATAGCCAACTGAAAGCCATTTTCCTTGACGTGGTGGAATCACCATAGCTGAATCAACTTCCCATCCAACCCACAGTATGCCTGCATCATATTTACGCAATTGTGATGTGTAGTGAAAGCGAAGACCAGACAAATCAGTTAAACCTGAAAAGCAAAGATTGAAACAAATTAAACTATTATACTGACTACTAACTCCTGACGGACGGACGGACGGACGGACGGACGGACGGACGGACGGACGGACGGACGGACGGACGGACGGACGGACGGACGGACGGACGGACTGACTGACTGACTGACTGACTGACGGACTGGCTGACTGAATGGCTCACTGAATGGGCAAGCTAGTGACTCAATAGATCAATCAAACAATCACTGACTAACAAACAAAAGTCAATCGTCACCTGATTTCTTGTCTGGGTTATCATAGTGCATTTCCATAAGAACAAATTTTGGTCCAATGCCACCCCCCAAGGGAAAGGCAACATGCTCAGGGAAATAAAATGACTGTTGGTATAAAGAAACGACCACAGTTACTTGCTCGATACGCTTTGCCTACGCAGACCAAGTGCCAAAGTATGAACTCATATCCACGAGTTAAAAATGGTGCAGAGCTATTCTGTACTTTCACATTAGTACATTATTCTCATTGGGTATCCTCACTTACAGTCATCCTAAGGTTCTATAAGATGTGGGGAGCGACTGCCCCGGAAGCAAGAGGGAGCGAGGTTTCCGAGTGTCGTGGAGATCAGCCTTGTAGGGAGGAAGGTGGGTCGTCGACTCGAAATAACGAGATTTGACTATATGAAGATTTATTTATGCCACAATACTGAACTGTAATGTTACCCAGTTAGGTCTCCCGTTACTCACTCTTACGTCTCGCGCACGCAAATGACACGCAAAACTTACGATGCTCATATTCACGAGTTGACGCCACAGAGCTATAACCACAGTTTCAACAATAACCAAAGCTGCTACTACGGACTACACATCGTTACTCGCTCGCTAATGCTTGCAATGCAAACTACAAGAAAAACTAACATTCTCGCAATCTGCTATGACAGACTGTCCTACAAATAAATCGTTACTCGCTCACTACGCTTTAGGCACGCAAATGGTACGCCAACCTACGATAAGCCACCAGTTAAAATGGCGTAGAGCTATACTTACGGTGCCACCGATTGCCCAACCTGCTATGACGGACCTTCCTACACATTGTATAAATGCGGTTGGCATATTAGCTTCGCAAGGACCTTCGTGGGTGAGATTAGCTACGGGGAAATCGTCCGAGCATTCATATATCAAAATGTGATGAACCAGACCTTCGTTCCCAGGACTAATGATTGGTTCGACCTGAAAAGTAAAAGTAAATTGAGGGACCTAGTTTTACATCGTTATCTTGTAAGAGTCATTTAATTATGAACTAATAAATTGAGGTCGACGGCACTTTACTCTAGACCTTTCTCTTAATTCATTATTACTAGAATAGCTAGTACTTTAAAAATGCACCCCGTTTCTTATAGGACTGATTCCGACGGATGCTAGAAACTGTCATATTCTAGTCCGCTGCTTCCAGCAGGCTGGTTCTTAATACTGAAATGGAAAATGCCGTCAGTCTCTCGGGAATGTTCTCTTGTACATTCAATGTGAAAATTATATGTGAAAGAAAAGGAAATGGCTTAACAGTGCTATGGAAGTTTGAATAAAGGCATAAAGATACCTTAACAATATGCTTCTTTGAGCCAACATCTGGAATTTGAAAGGCTTTACAGAAATACGTCGTATCGTAGTTGGGAATAGATGCCTGGAAATCAAGTACAAGTAAAATGGATGAAAAAAGATTACCTATAGAATGAGCAGTTACCATTCTAGTTTAACAGCAAACCCCCACCCCACCCCACCCCGCCCCCCTGTAGTTCCTCATGTATGCAATAATGTATGTACGTAAACAGCTTTCGTCAAACTCCTTTTTAATCGTAGGATTTGCGTCGTCGTCTTGTGCTATGGGGTGGATTATTGCCAATAAAGGAAAAACTCTCTCTGGCAGTTCTTATTAGTTTGAAATACTCCTATTCTCAACAAGCAGAGAGCTGCGGTAATATACATAAAGCGAAGCCAAGCGACAACTCAGGAACTTCGCCCCATTCTTTTTAGTCGTTGGACTAAGCCGTATCGTCTGATGTTGGGGGAGGGGGGGGGGGGGGGGGGAATTCCCAAAATGGGAAAACTCCCTGGTAAACTTACGTTTACTCGTAGATCAAAATGCTGAAGATCTTTAGGCAGGCTGGGTTTTTTGGTCATTATGTTCCGAAGGATAAGAGATCTTGATCCTCGTTTCTGATGTATTAGTATTGCGTCCTTAGAAGTAGGATCGTCGGCATGATACGCGTATACTAAACGAACTGTTCCTTCCTGAAGATTATATCAAAACAAAACAGTTTTAAACGATTTTCGGCTGAAAGGTTCACATGGAGACCGGGGCAAGAATGTATTTATGTTGATAAGTGTCTTTTTTTACTGACCCGGGACAACATAAGAGTCTTTCCGTACCGAACGAAAACTAGTTGTCCCGTGAGAAGTTAGCGGGGAACGCTATGCTGACACTTCTGTCACTGTATCACCCAGGATTAACTCATTACCACATACCTCAATCTTATTATCTCTTTCATCACAAGTGTCGTATGCACGATTAAACTTGAGCACCGTCTCCCCGTTCTTTTCATATGCGGCTTCGAGATTGTAGTCTTGTTTGCTGTCGATTGGAGGGAGAGCTTTCTTGTCCGCATAGCGGTCCTGGAAGATGTAAACGAATAAAAGATGGATGTAGCGCTTACATGAACTATTTGGGGCGAAGACGGAGAAAAGTTCTCTGCATTTGAACCCCTTTAATACGGAGACCGAAGGGCGATACAAAGACGATGCAAAACATTTTGATCTTTTTTTGCTACTGCGCTTGCGCAGAGCCAGTAATGCTAATCTGACGTTTCCCGAAGGTATTTAAGTATAGATAAACTTGGAAACCAATCAACACTCAGAAAAAAATGAGGTCGGTTAGTATTCGGTAGAACTTCGGATGATAGGAATCCCCGGAGGCCAACTTCGACTGCCTTTCTCTTTCTCAACAAACTTGCAAAAGATTATTATAAAGTCATCGAAAACAAACGATAGCCATCCCGCACATACCAGCTTGCAGTTTATTGTTTCAACATGCACGAAGATGGAAAATAGTGCAATCACTTTACTGTTTGCACTCTATACACATTGTGCAAATACGTGCAAAGTTTTGTGTAAAGGCCCGCGCAAACGACTTCAACATTTGTTTCAACATCACTTCGATTTTGTTGAAAATCAATGTTGAAGTCGTTTGCCACCCCCTTTCAACAATGTTGAAGCGTGTTGAAACGTGTTGAATGAAGTTTAAAAGAGTTTAAACTTTGCTTCAACATTGCATGCTTCAACATTTCTTTTGTTCTCTGAATGTTGAATCAAAGTTGAAGTCGTTTGCCACCCTCTTTCAACATTGTTGGGTTTGCGCTTGCGCTCTAAGCCGTCTTGTAGTGTTTCAACACTGTTGAAAGGGGGTGGCAAACGACTTCAACTTTGCAATTCAACAAAATCGAACGGATGTTGAAACAAATGTTGAAATCGTTTGCCACCCCAGTGTTCAACATCGTTCAACATTGTTCAACAGCGTTCAACAAAATCGAAAGGATGTTGAAACAAATGTTGAAGTCGTTTGTGCGGGGCTTAAGAAATCAATGAAGCACTGCATTTTGAACTAGCTATAGACTAATATCACGGAATCCTTTGCTCGCGTTTTTATCGTTGTTTTAGCTTAATAGCTGTGTTTGACTCTTTATATTGGGACAGGGAATTATCATGAGATTATTTTCTCGCGTCTATTGTCGATATTTTGGTTAAGGTAAAGACTACAGTTTAGCAAAGTCGATACAGGTCACTGAGCTGACTTATTTGTGCAAATTTGCGTATAATTCGTTATCAAGGTTTTTATGGATATTTCGGTGTGCTCTCTAATTGACAAACTGTTTGATTAAAAAAATCTTATTATAGGTTTGCAGATACTAAAAAATCTTGTTCGATTTCACACAACATAGAACTACTCAAAACAGCTGTCATTGTCAAACTAAGAAACCGTGAACACCTGAAATATGTTGGGAATGTTTACGTCATGATGATTTTCATATTGTAATGCAGATTATTCACGTGGTTGCTGAGGGAACAAACAATTCTTCAAATCACGAGATTTCAGCTGCTTTATTGATGTAATTTTGATTCTTCAATAGAAACATTTGGCATAAATACACAATCTCTAAGACAAGTTGATCTTTTAAAAATGGTCTCTTGTTCCAGTGTTTGCCCATGCATGGGCAAAAGATCCATGCATGGGTAATTTGCATTTCAATATGAAAACCAATATGGTGTCTATCATGAATATAAAATAAAAAAATAAAATCAAGAAAAATAAAATAATACAAAAATCAAGTTTGAGATTAAATGGCAATCAAGACTGATCGACCTGTGATTTAGGTGTCGTTTTGAGCTTGAACGGCAACGAACATTCCAGAGATATTTTAGGCAGCATTAAATGGTGAGTGTTTTCCTTGTTTGATTAATTGTACAAATGACTATTTTTAGGGGCAGCATTAAACGGTCTCATTTCCTACATTTTAAGAATCTGAAAAACTGCAGTTTTAGGATGATCATTTCACTGTAACTGTGTAACTGTGACGCAGTGTTTCAAGGATTTTGGACTTTTCATGTTCCCAAACTAAATTAAGTTTTGATCATACAAGTATGTACATTGCTTGTCAAGCATCATTAAATATGAAGAAGTCGAGATGCCGATTTGGAAGAAAAAAAAAAACGATTTATGACCTTGGTTGGCTAAAATATCAGTTTTGTCTACAGCACATTTTTAGATATAGGATTAAAAACTTAAATATCAAATGCCACCAAAATCTAATGAATGCCGCAACTCTAAGTTTATGCCCTTTACTTTGGGAGAGGTGAAATTTTGATCAACAGAATAAACGTCGTTTTTCGGAAATATCTCCCAGAAGCTTAACTGTAGATAGACAATTTCTTGTCACAGGTTTTGATCAATGTTAACACAATTGTGTAGCCCTTAAAGTTGTTGATTTATGATGCGACAAGTTCATGATAAAGTGCCAATAAAGCAGTTTTGACGTTGGTCCGCTATGCGAAGCGGAACACGAATATTTACGTAGCAAATAATAAATAATGTTAATAATAATATACATGGCCGCAGTAACAAAAGTTTTAAATGATATTCACCTTCAAATATCCTTTGCCATCTTTGACATAACCAATCACAACGTCTGATCCAACCATGTTCCCCGTACCAGCTGAGATCCCAAATCCAACCCATCCTAACGTCTTGACTTGAACTGCAAATGAAATGTTTTTCTCTGCATTGTTAATTTTCCAGTAAAGTCGGTAATTCTCGGCCTCGTCGAGATATGCCGAGTTGGTGTACTCGTTTTCAAGAGTTGCAGAAGTTAAGGTGATTGCTATCAACAGCAACACGAAAGATTCCATGGTTGTCACTCTCTAGCTATTTTCCCTCACGTGCACAACCGTTTTGAAGGTCGTCACGCAGGAGATCTCTATTTCTAGCATAATAAAAGCCTGGAGTGATGCACGAATGAATTAGTAGTTTTGAGCTAGCTACCTAACCGTAACAAAACCGTAAAAAGGTTCTAACTGATCGAGAGATCTACCTAAATACGAGAGTAAAGACTCTTAATGCATGCCCGTTCTTGGCTACTTTATAGTACTCAAGCTTGGGATTTTTCTGCCAAAGAATTACAAAAACTGCATGGAGACAATATGGAATAACTACTTAAGGAAAATGGTATCTGGAGGGTATGCTCGGAAGAACGCACCACAACGTAAAGACAGACAAAAAGGTGTAGACCCAACAACTCAAGTCGGAGGTGAACTAAATTGGGCTTTCAAGATATCAAACCAACAACTAAATGAATTACTAGACCATAGTCTCCTTCGCAGCCGTTATTAGTCTAGCTCCCATTCTGATCCCCTGCGGCCCACTCTCGCCAGCCACTAACCGTTAGTGGCTTGCGAGATTGGACTGCAAGTAAATGGGAGCTAGACTAATAACGGCTGCGAAGGAGACTAACTAGATCACAACCCATCCAAACATTTTGCCACATACAGTTTCTAAAGTACCCGCAATCTCGTACCCAAAGCCTGCGTTCCTCTTGGTCAGCGACCAAGAGGAACGCAGGCTCTGGGTACGAGATTGAAGTACCCGTAGCACATGTTTGCCGTATGGGAAACGATATGATGCTCTGCAAAAGCGGGTGCTGTTTGACAAACGATCCACAAATAAAATATGGAATAAAGTTGAAGACATCCTGGGGGTGGATCAACAACAGTCAAGAATGATGATGATGGACAAAAAGAGCTTTGACAGTCTATTGGAACAGCGATTCCAGTAACTCGCCCTATGGGCGTTCTGGTGCCAAAAGGGAAACTGTGATGATGATGATGATGATGATGATGATGATGATGATGATGTGATGATGATGAATATTGTGGTTAATCTAGAGACTAAAGGCAATATCGGAATAAATTTTGTGTTGAAAAAACACTTACTAGTAAGGCACTGCCCGCACAAATACTAAGCCAATGGATGGACTGGAACCTATTTGGTGGCCGTTGACTCCAACGTTGTACTTCGTATCACCAGCATTTAGACAGCAGTGGTCACCAAATATTTTTGTTTTTCATTGAAAAAAGCACATTTAGTGAAAGACTGTTTATATCAGTCAATGAAGGAACCATTTGTCTCATCTCCGAAGACTTCTGGCGGCTTTTCCACCAAAATCATTGCAGATTTTTGTAAAAAATCATGTCTAAGTACAAATTAAGTTGTGCACTCAAACGAATCGAGCGGCAAAATGAAAACAGATGAGAAAAGAAAGTCAAAATATCGTGATTTTTCATTGTTACTGAAAATTTAATTTTAGTTGCAATTGCAATTGTAATTATAATTAGATTATGTCTATTAGCCGTAATTGATCTAATTAACGCCCTCTCTCCAATACACGACTTCCATAATGGCCGCTGCTAATTAGCATAAATAGTGAAAAATTACTATTTCTGGAACTGTATCAATTTAAAATTATTAAGATTGTTGATTTTGATAATTTGTGCAATTTCCAAAACAAAACATTAAATCCTTGACAAGATATGGGGATTTAAAATTCTGAAAATGCACCAAAACGAGGCTACCAAGGCTTTTGGTCAAAATTACATACAAAACTCTCTATTTTTCACAGTGCATAACTTTTTTGATATTGAACCAAAAGCGATAAAATTTTCTGAAAATATTTGTCTTGAAGTAATTTCCCACATAGCATTGATAATTTCTTGTACAAGGCCCTCATTTTCTTTACTGGAAAAAACTGAATTACGCCTCTTATCTAATAAACGCCCTCTTAAAAATCAAAATTTGTTTTAAACGCCCTTCTCTAAAAAAAAGCCCCATATCTAATAGACGCCCCCCCCCTAAAAGGCTATATATCCGCAAAGGCCACAAAAGAGCCCAAAAAGGTCATATCAGCCAGTTTATCCAGGTTCTTGATTGACGATTGGTTGACGATCAATTAGACATTTACACTCCCATGAGATCGTAGAAATTTAATAGACGCCACGGGCGTTAACTTACGGTAGCCTATATGGCCTGTTCTGAGGGATGGGGAGAGGGGAGGGGAAAGGAAAAGAGAACTCTCCCTTCCTATCCTATCCTGTGTTCTAATTCTAAGTCTTTTTTATGGATTCGTAAAACTGTAAAGTTTGTTTTGGCAGCTTCGGGTCCTCTGTACCTGGCAATTGTTCAACTTTACGTCGTCTGGGTTTTGTGTTACCGATTTCCATGGGGCATTTGTTTCCATTTATAAGTTGAGAAAAATGGTAACACTTACGCTTTCGCTACTACGAGTGCGAAGGTGAAAAATGGGTGTTTTAACTTAGTAAACTCAATGATAACTTACTATTACTATTCTACTGTTACTGTCTTAGCTTGCTTTTTTTTCCCTTTTTTATTTCTTCCTTCCTTTCTCTCTCTCTCTCTCTCTTTCTTTCCTTTCTTCCTTCCTTTCTTTGTCTTTCTTTCTTTCTTCCTTTTTTTCTTTCTGTTAAGCAATTTAATAGATAGACTAGAGTGGACCCCGGGTTTGACCCAAAAATAACTGTTCACAAAATCATTTGCAATCATGCACTCAACTTAATGTCGTCTGGGGTTTGCCGCACTTCCATGGGGCATTTGTTTCCTATTAATAAGTTGAGAAAAATGATATGATAACACTTCCGCTTTCGCTACTACGAGTACGAAGGTGAAAAATTGGTCGTGTTTTACATTAGTAAACTAAATGTTAACTTACTATTACTGTTCTACTGCTATTGTATTAGCTTGTTATTATTTTGCTTTTCTTCCTTCCTTCCTTCCTTTCTCTCTCGATCTTTTTTTCTATTTTTTCTTTCTTTCTTGCTTTCCTTTATTCCTTCCATTCTTTGTCTTTCTTCCTTCCTTTTTGTCTTTCTGTTAAGCCACTTAATAGAGTGGGCCCCGCGTTGGACCCAAAAATAACTGCTCACAAAATCATTTGCAATCATGCACTCAACTAAATGTCGTTTATAAGTTGAGAAAAATGATATGACAACACTTCCGCTTTCGCTACTACGAGTACAAAGGTGAAAGACGGGTGTTAGTAAACTCAATGTTAACTTACTATTATTGTTCTTCCGCTACCGTCTTTGCTTACTGTTTTTATTTTTCCTTCCTTCCTCTTTTCTTCCTTGCTTCCTTTCCTTCTTTCTTTTTCTTCCTTCCTTCCTTTCTAGCTTACTTGCTTCCTTTACCTTTCTTTCCTATTTTTCTTTCTGTTAAGTGCTTAAACATTACTTTTTGCCCAATTTTGACTGCAGTTTATTTATTATATCTTACAGCAATTGACTACAGTTGTTCGATGTTTGAATTATTCATTATGTATTACATTATTACGTTTGGGCCCATTTCGAAGTAGACATTGTCAGAAGACTTTTTGGGAGGGAATAAATAACAGTATTACGTAATCACCCGGAGATTTCTTTCTTAACGCAAGCTTTGAAGCCTTCCCAACCAGTCTTGTCAGATGCTGGGGTCTGAAAAGAACCAACTCAGTGTAAATTCCCACTCAACAAAATCGTACATGTAATTCTCGTCGGATGAACGATCTCTTTAAGGGCTTGATATTGTTTTATCACAGCCCATAAGGTGGACATTACAGTTTTTTGTGACGGCAGTTTGTAGATAAAACAATATCTGTGTAACTTTCTCACTTACTGGCCCTAAGGGACGGATAGTTGTGCACGTTATATTCTCGATGGGGTATGATCATTTTCTCTCGTCTGGGGTCAGGTCCGTTTCTTGCAAAACTCGATAACCTTACGGGCCCGTAAACGTACCAGATAAAGTTTACGGATGTTTCTCAAAGCGTACGTTACTTTCAATTTCTATGATTCTACAGGCAAGTTACGGGTACTCGCGCACTCTCGGAACTCTTCCCGTAAATTAACGGGCCCGTAATTGTACCCGATAACGTTTACGGGTATTTCTCAAAGCGTACGACAATTTCAATTTCTATGATTCTACAGGAAAGTTACGGGTACTCGCGCACTCTCGTAACTCTTCTCATAAATTAACGTGCCCGTAAATGTATTCGATAAAGTTTACGGGTGTTTCTCAAAGCGTACGTTATTTTTAATTTCTATGATTTTACAGGCAAGTTACGGGTACTCGCGCCGTCCCGCAATTTTTCCGTAAATTAACGGTCCCTTAAAGTTATCGAGTCTTTCGAGGAACGGGACCCTGATCAGATTTGACTCTCTGTGTATATGTAATGCTGTATAAAGGACACGAGTGAAAAACGTATTGCGCATGCTCGAAAATTCGGCGGGAATTTGTAGACGCGTTCGTGTTTTCGTTCGTGTTTTTCAAATAAAAGTAACGTAGATTCAACTGTCGTGTATTATGCGAATTTCTTGTGTATTATTTGACCAGGGAAAGAGAACAACTAAAGCGATGTTTTAGGAAAAAATAAGCGCTAACTTTTCACGGACAGCCTTAACTTTCAAGGTTTACTAAATCTCCAATGGTTTTATTTAAAACTTCCGAGTATGCGCAGTGCGTTCCCCCATGTCTCCTTGATGTTTTTCCCAGCAACAGAGTAGCGTTTCTGACAATTTTCTGAGAACCAGAGGGGGAGTGTGTGTGTGTGTGTGTAGTAACAACCCTACCTTTCCCTTTCCACCACACCTTCCTTGATATCAACCCCACAAAATGAAATTCAATTGTACGTTCTCACCACAATATGACTTGGTAAAAGACTACTGTGTCAAACGTTTGGTAGAATTTGCAAATGTACGCTAGCTTACTCTAAATCCGCGTTTTTGTCTGTTCTTCATTAATTCAATGAATTCATTGTAACTCAGCTTGCCATCACCTACAACAAGTTTCATTTTCAGTTAGTTAATTTCGAGAAGTAGCGGGAGGGGAATTGCCAGAGGAATAATGCTTGGGATTCCTGTGTGAACTGCGAGCGCGCAAGAAATGGAGTGGTAACTTAAATGAGGGACGCCTACTTTGAAAGATACAAACTGCTGAAAAAAATGAATTGAAATGAAAATGAAATGAAATGAAATTTTAGCATTTATAAAGCGCAAATATCTATATGAATATAATCAAATGCGCTTAGAGTTTGTTAGTAGTAAGGACAGACTGTTGTACCGGGCGACAATCCCCTACTCTTAACGAATCAGCTTCAACAGGTTCTTTAATGTCCCCCATTATACAGGTTAAGGAAGGGATGGGAGACAGGGCCTACGGTTTAAAGTCCTTATCCGAGAAGACCTGAAGGTCTAACCATTTGCAGATGTAGTTACAAAGGCAGCACCTTCTCCTCAGTTATTTTTAAGACCCCTGAGTGTTGGTCGGCCGGGGCTTGAACCACGACCTCCCCACAAGAAGGACCGACGCTCAACCAACTAAGTCAACCGGGCGGCGGTTGGTTCGCGGTTGCGTCCATATTGCATACAATTCTTACCATCAACATCAAATAACTGAAATATGGTATGTACGACATAAGGATCAATAGTATGTCCAGTAGAGATACGGACTGCACGCTGAAATTCATCTGGAGAGAAACATAACAGATAAGAAAGTGTTAAATTCAGACGCAAAGGGATATAGAGAAAAAAAGATGAAATCTTTAAACGTTCTGTAAGAATGGTGTTGGAGTGGGTAACATGCTGATTATTGGAAATAAAAATTGGGGTATGAAGGTGTGGGCGTGTTTAGAGTGTCGAATGGGATGGGAGGGGAGGGTCGGGGGATAAACGCCGGCAGGCAACAGTAACAGCAAGCAACAGTAACAGTAACAGCAATGCACGATAACAACTTTGTACAATCCCAAAGGCAGTTTTAAATGGCCATTTTATCTTATTAGATCAGTTTCTAACAGGTAAAAATAGAATCTGAGTGTTAATCCAAAGCAAAACTTTGAATTAAAACTTGCAAGAAGAGCTAGTTTGTGGCACTTTTAACCATTATTACCCGATATTGAAAAAAAAACCTCTTCTTAAAACACTCATTTTTCGGTACTCTTCTTCATTATATTTCTTGACTGACAACAGATTTAATATTTTTTGGGAATTTTTGTTATGGCAACGAACATTGTTGTATGCGCGCGCGATCGCAATTAACAGGAAAACTGTAATTATTCTTAGCAATTATTCATAATGTGACAATTTATCAAGTTATTAAATTAGAAGAAATAATCCGTTAACTATTGACTACTATTCAGTATTAAATAATTTAAGGGTCCTTTCGAATATAACTTGGAGTGATGAAGGCTGCTATTGGCGACCGAAAATTTAGACGATTTTAGTATTTTTCTCAAAGTGCGTTTTTAAAGGCCAACTTGGATGAAAATCGATAAAATTTCGAAACTAATTTTTGATATCTGAAGATGAATATAGTCTGAGAGCTAGCTACTCTTTGCCAAAAATGTATTTTCAGCTCATTATAACAGAGAAATTTTGGCTTGACTTCTAAAAGAACAATAGGGTTGAGTAAATGCTGGTCACCAGTTAATGCCAGCTGTAACGCTGATTGGTTAAACCAGGGTAAAAAATACCATTTGTCATATGTACGGACCAAGCGGCAGGATGACCTCGAGCCAAATATTTTCCCGTCCGGTCCTCCCACTCAGTCAATAAGTACATAATATGTCCTTTGAATGCTGTTAAAAACGTGGAAGATGACGATGATATTTTTTTTGGGGGGAGGGGGGGGGGGGTTAAAACAAAACCACAGGACTTTACTCGGCGAGATATATAAGTGCAAAACAATTTATTATTTTCAAAAACATTTTCCATCGTTCAATTCTGAGACAAATGCCAAGTAAAACGGGGTCAGGGTTTGATATATGTTGCGTTTTGCGGATTTTATTCTTAATTGATTAAAGTTGAAAATGCTATCGAAAATTTGGCCAAAATTCGTCATAAAAACAGAACGCGTCCAAGAAATAGAAAATCCCTGACACCGTTTTACTGGACATTTATCTAAAGAGCTCTAAAACAGCAGTAATTGATAGGATAGCTCTGCCAAAATTCGTCATAAAAACAGAACGCGTCCAAGAAATAGAAAATCCCTGACACCGTTTTACTGGACATTTAACTAAAGAGCTCTACTAAAACAGCAGTAATTGATAGGATAGCTCTGCCAAAATTCATCATAAAAACAGAACGCGTCCAAGAAATAGAAAATCCCTGACACCGTTTTACTGGACATTTAACTAAAGAGCTCTAAAACAGCAGTAATTGATAGGATAGCTCTGCCAAAATTCGTCATAAAAACAGAACGCGTCCAAGAAATAGAAAATCCCCGACACGGTTTTACTGGACATTTATCTAAAGAGCTCTAAAACAGCAGTAATTGATAGGATAGCTCTGCTAAATCTCTCAAAATGTTTTCGATATATTATTCTTCAAAAGGATGTCTCAGATAATTGATCAGTATTTTCGTCTCGAACTTTGATAGGGCATAAAAAGCAAAGTGAATACAAACTTCGTTTAAATTTATTAGTATATACTAATAAAAAGGCAAAACACAAAATAAAAACAAAACACAAAACAAAACAAAAACAAAACAAAACACAAAAACAAAACAAAAACAAAACACAAAAACAAAACCTGAAAAACTAAACAAAAACAAAAAGGATCATAACATTTCAAAGAAAACGCACATCGTTTCGAAAACCATCTATCATGGATTAGAAGTCCACATTTTTAGCCGAAAATCGGATAACATCCCAAACCTAAAAACTAAAAACGAAAGGATATTTGCGAGCTAGTTTTGTTGTTGAAAATAAACGCCCATTTGATATGTGGATTCAAGTTATCCCTGTTAGTAATAGCCCTTTTTAGTTTGGCTGCACATTTGTATTTCGATGTTAGTCTTGATTTAGTGAAAATAAAGTTATCGTGCAATTTAACTGGTTGACTGGCTTAACATTTGAAGAATACGTACACTGGAAAGAAAACGTATAGAATGTTTGGGTTCGCATCGAGGACCAGCTTATTGTCCTTCTTCAGTGTGAAAGAAATGCTATAAACTGCATCCTAACGTTTCTTTCATAATTAAGAAGGTTCCGCGATGCAGACTGAGATGTTCTTTAGTTTTTAATTCTTTTTCGTCAAAGCTGAGCAAAATGACTAGTATTTTCCACGTTTACATTTCTTGTTTGAGTTAATAGCCAGTTGTCAAACCGAATAAAACATGTATACTTAAACTATTTTTTGCCCCTCAGTTTTCAAAGGTTCATAAATTTCCGATCAATTTTCACCTCTATACAGATTAAACAAGGTCATGTATAGTAGTTTATATGCTAGTCTCGTTAGTTTCTGTTCATGGCTTAATTTGCTATTCTTTATTCCTTTTTCCAACTCTTTAATTTTTCTGACGCTCTCCTTAATTAATATTTGTTCCTCTTTTCGACTTTTGCTTTCCATGAACACCCAGGACGTTTCGTTGTTAATGGACATTTGTTAACACTGTACTAAAAGAGCACCTTCGTCGAAGCGATAATAACCGATGTATAATAGCTGTACCCTTTTCAAATGTTCACAAATTTTCGATGAATTGTCGCTTCTGTACAGTCCAAAGCAGATTATGCATATTTGTTTACACCCTCGTTTCCGTTCATACTTTTTAATAATTGGCTATTCTTTCTCTTTCCATCTTTATTACATTTTTCCTCAATTAAGACTTGCTTCTTTTTTGGCCCAAATACACGTAAACATTATTTTAATTTCTCTATTTCATTGTTTAAGCGACCGTTTCTTTGCTTTGCTGCACACCAGTATTCACAACTAATGAATTATGTGTACGCTGTGTAATTTGAACTTGATTTTTGCATTTCAATCGCAAAATTTTCAAGAACTCGCTTCTGAATGATCGATTAAGGATGCCATAGATAAAAGGGTTGATTGAACTACTAAGATACCCCAGGTAGATCCATAGCAAATAAACTTGTCTTGGGATAGGAAGAGTGTGAGAGGAAAATGTGTCGATCATATCGATAATGGCGATTGGACTCCAACAAGTTATAAAACCCAGAACAGTAACAAATAAAGTTTTGGTGATCTTCACTTCTTCTACGTTGATGCTAAATTTCGGCTGATTTGGTGGGCCTTCATTATGGAGGTCGTTTTTCCTCACGGAAAACAAAGTCTTTTTATGATCATGAACAGTTTTAAAAATCTTGAAATAAGCCGCTGAGATGACCACAACTGGAAGACTAATGTAGCAACAATCAAGAAATGCAATGTAACCTTTTCCAATGTCTGGGGTTTTATACTCTGGAAAGCAGATCACTTTGCCATAGTGAAACACAAATACCGACCAACCACACACTAACTGTAGTCCTGCCCCAAATGAAGCACTGATAACAACAGCTACTATTGAGAATATTGTTCGACTTGTACTGAAGTAACTGTTGTACAATGAAGGCTTCACTACACGATAGTATCGATTTATTGCCATGGCAGTCATGGTTTGAAGCGATGTGAAGGCAAAGAAAAAGGAGAAAAATCCTTGGAATTGACACACATTGAATGATTTAGTCCAGTTTGAAGTGATAAGGGCTTCCACTGATAATGGCATACAAAGCGTGGCCATTAGAATGTCAGAAAGAGCCAGTGTTACTACATAAATGTTTGGGATGGTACGAAGACTTTTGTTGCGAAACACCGCCCAGCAAACCATAAGGTTTCCCAGTAAAGCAGTAGCTGTAATGATGATCATCAAAAGCGTCTCAACTACTAACTCTACTTGACTACGAGACTTGAATTCCAAAACCAAATCGTCCGGCATTTTGTTACTGTGCGGTCTTGTCAATAGCTCTGCAATACGTCTATCTTGAAGTTATGAGCGTTCTTAAATTGACTCAAATACTTGGCTTTCAATATTTTGTTTCTTAACATTCGCCAATTCGAAATTTACACATTTATCAATCAAGCAATATTGCTTAGTTTGTGCTAACAAATTACGTGTGAAAAAGTACTTCATTTCCATACGCCGCAAAGCCGACTTGTTCAAAGTGTAAACAATAAAACAAATCAAAGGGCCCTATGGCTAACTCGTGGATATATATACTGTCCCACTGCGTATATACTGCTTCATTGACCGAAATGGCCACAGGAAGCCCAAGCAATACATTTTAGTAAAATAACGAGTTTTCATTTGAAGACAAAAATCTCAATAAAACAATAATTTCTTTAGCGAAAAAGAGTCTTTAGCTATAAAAGAAGAAAAAAAATGTGTCAAAAAAAGCGAAAAAAAAAAAAAAAAATTTCCCCGCCGGTCCGGGATTTGAACCCGTACCTTACGTTTGTAAAGCCAAGGGCATATCCACTGGACCATCCAGAAGTTGTATGATTTCGTCTGGTGAATTTTGTATATTTATTGTCAGAGTGTGGTTATAAAACAAATGCAAAAATGCTTCTCTCTGTGCTCTGTAGCAAAATGTCGCTATAAAGATAAAAGAAATTACTTTACAAAACACTAAGCCAATAAACTAACTCAATACGCCTTTTTGTTGCTGTTTTCGGCTAGCGGACTCGAGGCACACGGCGGCCAGGACCGACGGCGGCTTTCAAAATGTTTTCGTTTGTTTAACTTATCTACTTTGACTCTTGTGATAATAGAGTACGAACACTAAAAGCTTGGATTACTTTGATGTTGCACTTGAAGAGATTTTTGTCGCTTGATAGCGATGTACAAAGTCTGGCTATCGACTGCAGTGCGATATTCCATATTGCGTAATTAAGTCATGTCTACACTTGCTTCGGTACTTCGATGGTTTTACTCCTGAAATAGCTTGTACTAATACTAGGAATTTAATGATCTAAAAAGCTTCTTCTTTAAACAACGTCTGTATATATTTTTCGTGTGTATTGGACATGTCTGGGAGTGCTTCTAGTCAATGCTATTTCAAGCTAAATGTAATATAAATTTTGTCTATAGTCTGATTTCAACATAAATCGTGAAAAGCAAATATCGTTGATCTGTGAATAGTTAGGGAGTCCCGGAATACATAAATGATTGGAAAAGATCGAATAATATGATCAGAAAATTGCCTTACAACATTTCCTAAACTTCGGCTCAGAGCGGCGAGCGGAGTCGAGCAGAAACAGTCTCGTACCCAGACTCTAACGGGTATCTGCTAACGTCTGAGTGAGCGAGTGACATCGAGTCCCCACAATAACTCCTTTCTATGCTTCGCATATCCACGAGTTAAAAACGATTTCACGGTAGAGTATCTAAGACTTCTTTCAAACAAAATAAGCGGATTATTTCTTCAGTTGCTTGCTATCAGGCTGTCGTTGACGCTACTGGAAATCGGTTTGCTGGACTGGCTGGATCAGTTGTCAACTGTCAGATTCGATGTCTAATATATCCTTTCTTTGGTGCAAATATGCAGGTGTATTGACCTTAAGAATCAACATTTCTGGAATTACCATTTGCAGTACAATCAAATGAACAAGACAACATAATTTGTTTTGCAAAAAAGGATATTGTCATGAAAAAAAAATTGGACTAACTAACGTTTTCTGCTTTTCTTTTGCTTCAGAAGTCATTATAAAGGTCGTATGAAATTCCCAAAACAAATAACCACATGCAACAATAAACGAATGTATACAGGTTATCCGTTTGTGTAGCTTCATACAAAGATGTTATTTAGATATTGTTGTCCCCTGAACTTTTCCTTTGCTAGAGTGGTTTTCATTTGACCGTGAAGGAATAGACAAACTAATAGTTGGTAGTAGACTCTAAACCTATTTTTCTTTGCTTCTTTATCAACTAGTACAAACTAAATAGTCATTTTTCTTTCACGGTCAAATGAAAATCACTCTCTATGCATTATTCTGAAGAATTTTTCCAATAAATTGCATGGTCCAAAGCCAGGAAAAACATTACACAGTAAATAAAGTATTTGGGTAAGTTAAATATGAGTTTTACTTGACGTTTCCGTAGCTTTACATCGTGCTTAATGTGATAAAACCAACAGAGTGAAGGGGAAAAAAGAAAAGAAAAGAAAAAGAAAGAAAAGACAAAGAAATGAAGAAGGAAAAACAAGTTTGGAAAAAAAAAGAAAAAAATATATACAAACCTGGCCTTTTGGATAAATCTAGTGGATAAATGTATTGGAATACAATATTTTATTTGCTGGATACGGATGTCTCCAACGGACACTGCTATCCATGCTTGTTGAAACCTGTCATTTTTTTCAAATATTACTACGCGGTCATGTTGTTAGCACTTGAACACAAAATTATCTCTTTAGGCTTTGCAATATATGAACAAAAACCGATCGCCAATAAAACAATCATTCAGAAATATGACTACAAAAAATAATAAACAAAAATAAAAAATAATTCTAATGTTTGATGAAAAGTACTACGTTGAACTACAAATTGGAAATAAAACTCTAGGTATATTGTAATCTTCGATCCCATCAATTATAAATCTGAATGTGCTATTTTCAATATTCAATGAACTCAAAAGTGCCGACAGCTTTTTATTGATAATGTTTTTAATAATGTTCTTATCTGTCTTCAAATGACTCTAGACAATTCATCATGAATTGAATCACAAGATGAGAAAAGGCGATCGAGAATAGGAAGAAACAATACGTATGTAATAATATAATTCTGAATTGAACCCACTATATATTAATGACATTACTCTCAGAAAGCAAACAAACAAAACAAAAACAAAACAAAACAACAAAACAAAACAAAACAACAAAACAACAAAAAAACTGAGGCTTAGCTATAACTATAGAGGGATTTCATGGCAGCCATGTTTGTTTGTACAATAGAAAGTTTTTGAATAACAAAAGACTTTATTTCTCTTGGGAGAAAACCACTATTATTTTGACCACAAACATGTCTCCCGTGAAATCCCTCTATAGCACAAAGTTTCTAAAAAACTATTAGCGTTTATCGGGGTTAAGATTAAGGCTACCGTCTTCACTTACAATATCCGAATAAATATAAAAATGTATCGATTCCCTTTCCAACGAAAAGGTTTCTTATACATGTGAAGAAAATCTGTCGTAAACAGTATTAGCTCTTGTACAACGGCTTGAAGATTAATCGACTTTCAGTTTCAAAAGAACAGCTGTTTTGGTTATAATCTCGAATGTCACTAATTGTGTAATCTTATGACATACTTTAGCAATTTCTAGTATAGTGTTGGAAATAGGTGCAGTTTATGAGTTTTATTATCTGTTAATGGCATTGAATAATTTATTATTCGTGTCCACATTTTCCGGCTATCTTTATCTAGAGCCAGCTGACTTGGAATACACGTTGTTGGAAACGTTTTTATATATACCTATTTCAAAAAAGGTTGTCGTACGAGAGGTCACAAGCTTACGTGACTAGCTAGACCGAAAAGTAGCATGGATAGTAGCAAAACCTCTACTTTCTTGTCGGCTTGGGTTTTGATTTTACCGGGCTGAAGTTAGCAGCCTGTTCAGCAGCCTGTTCAAAAATTAAAACAGCCGGTTGTATTGCTATGTAAACAGCCTTATATTACTTCTGGTATGTTAAATAACGTGATTCCAACATATCCTATAAAAATCAGTAATTTATTAAACAATTCGGGATACACGAATTATCAGTACATTTTTGGTCTGTCTGTCACACACTTCGTCTAATTTGACTTCAACTCACGTTGGACACTTTAGCATAATCCCTATCAAAACAATGTGTACAAATCTCATGCTTACAACGTTATGATGATAATAATCTTTTATTGTAACAAACGGGCTTTGTAGATGAGATAGCAGCCTCTTTAAATGTGACAAACGGGCTTTGTAGATGGGATAGCAGCCTCTTTAAATGTGACAAACGGGCTTTGTAGATGGGATAGCAGCCTCTTTAGATGTGACAAACGGGCTTTGTAGATGGAATAATTGACGTTTTAACTGGAGTGACAAACGGGCTTGTAGATGGGATAGCAGCCTCTTTAATTGTGACAAACTTGCTTTTTAGATAGGATAACAGCCTCTTTAAATGTGACAAACGGGCTTTTTAGATAGGATAGCAGCTTCTTTAAATGTGACAAACGGGTTTTTTAGATAGGATAGCAGCCTCTTTAAATGTGACAAACGGGCTTTGTAGATGAGATAGCAGCCTCTTTAATTGTGACAAACTTGCTTTTTAGATAGGATAGCAGCCTCTTTAGATGTGACAAACGGGCTTTGTAGATGGAATAATTGACTTTTTAACTGTGACAAACGGGCTTTGTATATGGGATAGCAGCCTCTTTGAATGTGACAAACGGGCTTTTTGTAGATGAGATAGCAGCCTCTTTAAATGTGACAAACGGGCTTTGTAGATAGGATAGCAGCGTCTTTAATTGTGACAAACGGGGTTTGTAGATGAGATAGCAGCCTAGCTCTTTAAATGTGACAAACGGGCTTTGTAGATGGGAGAGCAGCCTCTGTTATCCCATCTACAAAGCTCGATTGTCACTATAAAAGGTGTGGTTATCCCATCTACAAAGCTCGATTGTCACTATAAAAGGTGTGGTTATCCCATCTACAAAGCTCGATTGTCACTATAAAAGGTGTGGTTATCCCATCTACAAAGCTCGATTGTCAGTTTATAAGAATGGTCCAGTGTTGTGGATATTTGAGTGTGCTTCGAGACGAGAGAATATTGTATATTTTTTAATTGAGAGATGTTTTGTAAGTGTTTCATCTTTTCTATTTTCATAGAATTATATTATAAAACTTCAACACATGTACATTTAAAGTTTGTTTTTTTATCGATCAGATGAATACGAACATTCGCTTAATTGTTAATAATTAACTCTATATAATAATATTGACATATTTTCTAGTCTCCTTCGAAAAGATTATTCTTAATTTTTACATTATCATGAATTACGTTTTCGGCATGAGTCCTGTATTTTTCAGGTTCGTAACATGGTATATGGGATCAGGGATCAAGCCCCAAATTATGGCCAGGATCAGGGATCAGAGGCCAGGGCTCAGGGGTCAAATGGGTGGGATCGAGGATCAGGGACTTTGGGTCAGGATCAGGGATCAGCTCAGTTTTTTGCATCAAGGATCAGGGATCAAAAATTTCTGAAAATAAGGGCTCAGGGATCAAAATTTCCGTAAAAACCCGGGATCAGTGATACGAAATTATACCATGTTATGAGCCTGATTAATTCAAATTTTGGCGTTTTATAATATCCCAATCAAAAAGTTAATAATTAATTATTATTATCATCATAACGTTGTAAGCATAAGATTTGTACACATTGTTTTTATAGGGATTATGCTAAAGTGTCCAACGTGAGTTGAAGTCAAATTAGACGAAGTGTGTGACAGACAGACCAAAAATGTACTGATAATTCGTGTATTGTTTAATAAATTACTGATTTTTATAGGATATGTTGGAATCACGTTATTTAACATACCAGAAGTAATATAAGGCTGTTTACATAGCAATACAACCGGCTGTTTTATTTTTGAACAGGCTGCTGAACAGGCTGCTAACTTCGGCCTGGTTTGATTTTAGCATCAATAAATGTAGTTCTTTATATAGTGTACAAAGTCAAGGGAAGATGAATTTGAATTGTCGTGTGGATATTCATGTGGTTTTTTAAATTCTACCCTTCTACCCGTTTTCGCAAACGTATTTCCCCGAGGTTATAATTGACATTTCAAACAAATGGATATCCCCATTTCTTTTACTTTACGATTTATTATACATTTGGGTGCAAAGCAGAGAGAAAACGAATTAACAAACTCGAGTCACATGTGATGCTCCGTCCGGGAATCGAACCCGGGATCACAGTGGTGACAAAACGGCGCTCTCACCGCTCGGCCATGCACCCTTGCCAGTTTTCCACTAGTGGACTAGTAGGTTAGGCACACACACTCAGTGGAATTCCATGTCAGTGATACTCCGTTTCGAGCTGTTTTGATGTGGAATTTTTTCATATTTCTCCACTACACTGGGAAAGATGGGGCCCTACGGGTTTTGCGTCCGAGAACTGAAACGCAAGGCGACAGACATGTGAAGAACGAGCAACGTACCTTGAGTAACGGGTTGTCCTGCGATGGAATAAATCCTCATCGCCATTGCAAAATCATCCAAATTATTAAGAAACAACGCAAAGTTGATATATTGCTCAAGTGTGATGGCCTAGGAATTAGAAAATAGACACAGTAAGAGCTACAGAAAAACAGAATAGAAAGAAATAACACACGAAAGGTTGTTGATCTTATCTTTCTTTATCAGTTATAATTATACTGAAAGTTCATCGTTTGTACAATTAAGGTACAGCACAAATGTTTAGCATCGGTAGTTCCTTCACTAGAGCTGAACGCTGGTCTCCCAGGAAGACGACGGTGCGCTCTTTACCTCCCTTCTTCCATCAGTTGCTCCGTTTTAAGGGTATTTATAGCTAATTAAAGCTACACGGAATTAAAATGGAAAGAAGTCGAAACAAGTGTAAGGTTTAAACAACGTGTATACATAGGCATTGGTTGAAAGAGAGGGTGACTCCCTTTCTCCAACAAAAAGGTATTTTTCACAGAAATATTTCACTAATTCTTCATTCTTCTTCCAAATTACATTTTCCATTAAATTTAATCTACTGGAGTCCAGTTCGCAAACCATGAGATCACGTACGTATCGGTTTGCGTAATGTACGTACTGGTTTACGTAACGTACGTATTGGTTTGCGTAATGTACGTATTGATTTGCGTAATGTACGTATTGGTTTACGTCAAGTACGTACTGGTTTGCGTAACATACGTATTGGTTTGCGCGTAATGTACGTACTCGTTGGGTCGTATAAAAAATCTACAGTGTACAATAAATAGTATTTCGGTACAAAAAAAGCTTAACGAAAATAAGAAGAAAATGCTAAAATCGGTGTAAACTCTAGAAAAATCGACCACACACGATATCGGATGTATAAGTACTGTACAGGCCTGGAAATTATTCCGGGCAATTTTCGCGCAAGACCAGATAACTTTACGACTATGCTTTACGGGCCCGTTAACTTACCCGCTAATACACTCCCGTAAATTTTTCCCGTAAATAATTGGCCCGTAAAGTTGTCGGGTCTTTCAAGAAACGAACACCTGGGTCTTTTATAGCACTTCTACGAACGCATCCTCGGCAACCCAGAGAACGTACAGAAAAGTTGATGGCAAAAGTGAAGGGAAAAAGGGATGGAATCATGCCCATCTTTCCATCAAACATGCTTTAGTAGTCACTTTTCTAAATGTTATAGACAAACCTTTCTGACATTCATTCTGTTATTCAATCTTTCTATGTATTCTTGTACTTTTTCTGCAGGTAAATCTGTATTTCTTAGAAGCAGTCTTGCAAAACTTTCCTCTGGGATGGTTGGCAAACCTCGGGAATATTCCATAAAGTAGACCTCGTTAAGAATAATCAACAAATGAAATCTGACTCGATTAATGAAAAGTTATTTCAGATAACCTGTACCAGTTATACACATTTTCACAAAGCAATCACCTATAATATATATACAATTTTAAATACAATGTATACACTCATCTAAATAATGAAAGGATATTTCCATTTCAGAAACTTCTACTTGAAGATCTAGCATAAATCTGAAAAAAAAATTCCATAAACAATGTACAACTGTCTACTCAAATGACATTACATTTTTAATAAAAATAACTGAACAATTATTTCAGTTTTTTAACTAAATCAAGGACAAAAAACATCTGAAAAACAGGTGAACTAATAAGCATAGACAAACATACTGTACACTGGTAGGTACTGCCACAGGAAGCCCCAAAACCAACAGACCAATACAGAAACCCATTATTATTGTATTTTACTTACTTTGAAAATTGTTCAAAAGTAAGTTGTCCATTTCCTTTTGGTGTGAAGAAATGTGTCAGTATTGTGCTTTTTCGTGGAAATGCATCAGATGCATTTTGATTTGAAGTGCTGGAATGAATTGCCTAAATAAATTAAATGAGAAATAAGTCTTAATTTTTGCACTACTAGAAACAATGAAAACCTCTACTGGCTATTAAAGAACTTAAATATTCTAAGATTTTTCTTTGTAACATTTTTTAACAGTAATGTTTTTGCATTTTTGGTGGTGGCTGTATTAATTTGTTAGGGTCACTTAGAGTAGTTTTTGAATGAGTAGCAAACTGACCACATGGTGCTGTGACCACGTCACTGCCATGGCTTCTATAAACAATCCAAATTGTAACTGTGCCCTCCCAGTACCTTTGTCCAATCATACAAAAACTACTCTAATCTTGAAAGGCATTGTACATACATTGTACATTGTAACTTAAAAACCCAAGCACCAATAAAATATCTTGCTCAACATCACTGTTCGACAACTGTACTTACTGCTGACTTTGCAGTGGCCTTCTTGTTCACCATTTCTTCAAGCTGAAGAATAAAGGTAAAGGGAAAAATAGGAAATGATGACATTTAACATTTGAGTTACTTTTCACTTGATAATGACCAGCTTCCTGAGGATTATAACACATCCTCTACCCATTTATTCAAGGTATAATGAGCTACACAGATGAGAGGGAAGTTGAAAGAAATTAATAGTACAAATACAACTCACCACAAGAAATTCCTCTTTACAAAGCCTTTTATTACCATCTCTGTCTAGCATACGAAAAGCAATTTCTAGACCATGCCTGGATTCTGTTAGTACAAACAGTATAGTTGTTGTTGAATTTAGGCAGATAGAAGCCTGTACCAGATTACATATTTGCATGTGAACATGTATATAAATCTACTTACTTGTTAGTATAGTGATGAGGAAAAGATATTCTGAGTAGTTTATAACACCTAGAGAAGGTCAAAGACTTGATTAGTTTCAACAGGTAAATCACAGAGTTTTGAATCCAATTTGTAATTAATATTAACAAGCTACAGTATATTTTTCATAAGCCTCTACTGTATATATAAATATTAAAAAGTATTAATGATCTCGCAAGTTTTCAGTGTACAGGTACCTTGGTCTTGTAATGTTCTAAAGAACTTGTTTGAGCCTTTTGATAGTGATGGTGTTCCATATACCATGTTACTGATGTCCTAGAGTTATAAGTTGAAACAATGCACCAATTAGTGATCTTTATTCAAAGTAATTGAGTTAGTTATCAAAAATATAATGACAAATATTAATACATACAATAAGAGAAATGTGAATAAATTGGGTACAAAGGATGCCTGGCTCCACATGAAAGTGACACCTTCCCTTGGGAGTTGAAGGTATACTCTTACCCCCTCCTATCATCAGTGCAAAGATAATAGTAAAGAGTGGAATGGTTAGGAAACTCTGCATACTTCAAGGCAGCTGACAAAGGAGCAAACATGGATGTTGAGTAGAGTCTTGACTGTGCACAATCTTTTGTTGCTTCATTTATTATGCTTGATTGATCTCACCCAAACATTTTCATTGGCTGATTGTCTGACATATGTAGGAATGCTTTTGTTTTGTGCAAAGAGCACTTTGTTGGCCCCTCTGATAAAATCTGACTACTTGCTTAAAAAATAGGAGCACTGCATATTCTAAAGTAGTACTGGCCAAAGTAACAATATTTTGGCTGATTAAAAGGATTCTCACCTTTTGGGTTAGATGCTTTTTCCTGCTCCAACCTGACGGATATAAACAAAACAATAATTATACAAAAGGCGGTCCTAGAATTAGGTACTAAAGCAAATATCTGTACAAAGACTATATCGACTTTATGCATTTTACCGGGTAAATTTTGGTGCATTAATGACTCTAAGAAGTCTGCTGGGGTCATCAAATACTGTTCCTCGCAAACACACGAAGCAAATTTGTCAAATCTTGCTTTTCGTCTTGTGCTTGGACTATCATGGGTCGATGCATGAACAACCCTATTTTGTTTTGAACCATTCCACATCCCATAAACAGCTCCTGCGCCAACTGCTCCCACTGCAATTCCTACTAAACCTTTTCTACCGAAAATCCTAGCAAACATGTCTAAATTGAAATAAAATTAGCCTTGAAAAATTATATTTTTACGATGACAGTCAACGAACAACAACATTTGAAGCCTTTGGTCTTCGGTTTACCGAGTGAGACTAGGGAGAGTAATGGGGAAAACCGCTGTGCAACGGAAGTAAGGATTCCGCTGGTTCATAAGATTACAGGCTCATGCATTGTGACATTCCTTTATTGTGGTTTGAGTAACTGAGGATTTTACTCGCATTTGATCGTAAATTAGGACCTCAAATCATGTCTTCCGCTGTCACAGATTATTGTAGAACATTGGTAAGCTCGCCCACTGTTGTATCTGTTGTTTTATGGACATGAAATTGATGTTTCGTGGTATTTTATCTCGAATTTAGGGTGCGGACGGACGTCAGCTACGTTTGGCGGGTCATGTTGGTTTTGACAGTTTACCCGATCAGCTTGTAAACAAATCCGTGAATCGAGGTTTTGCCTTCAACATTTTATGTATAGGTAGGCAAGTAACCGTAGAATTGGTGGACTTTTTGAATTGTAAAATCCTTCTCTTCAGAATGACGGAATGGCGGTGGTTTGAGAACTATTTCCGTTCAAATTTTTCGTCGAGTAACTTTCAACTCACTTTTGTACATTTCAGGTGAGACCGGCATCGGGAAATCCACGTTGATGGATTGCTTATTCAAGACAGCATTTGAAGGTATCATCCCCTAAAACATTTTTTTATTTACTAACAAATCTGTGGAAAAATGAAAAGTTTGTTGTGATTAATGTTTGACATGAATGAAAGGCGTTTCCCCTTCACTATTTGAATACGAATTTCAACACCACGAGATCCGCGCGCAACAGGTGGACGCACAGAATTTAAAATCAGAACTGAAAAAATTGTATTTTTATTTTCAAAACAATTCTTCTCAACAAAGGATTATCATTTTTGTCAATATTTTGTTAGAAAACAAAATGTTTTAAGTGAATTACAGACATTGATTTTATCACTGATATTTTCAGTTTCTTTCACGAATAAATTTGTTAAACTTTTATGAGGATGTGAAGATATTGACAATGGTGTACATGTTTGTTTAGGTGAACCTCATTCACATCATCTACCAGGAGTACAGATTGAAAACCACAGCTATAGTAAGATAATATGTAGATAATAGATATTGTATAATAATTACTTTGTATACTACAAGTTTACCTAGAGATAATAGTCCAGTTGTGAGATATGCTTCGCCTGCCACATACAAAGGACTCAGAAGGAGGCTACGTGCTAAAACTTTTGTCTTGTTACAAGTGACTGAGCTTTATGCACGTAGCCTTATCTTGATACTTTTGTATGTGGCAAGTGAAGTGTAACTCAGAAGTCGGCTATTGTTTTGACATTCTGCCATAGGTCTGTACTTTAGGTAGCAGGGTATGGGTTTTTATAAGTACTGTATTAATTTGTTCTTTTGTTTGTGTGTTTGGTGATTAAAATACACAACATTTGTCAAATGGAATTCCTATAGAGATGTGACTGGTTCAGTCAATGCATTTATCAATGCTAAGCCTGAGGGGAGGGGAGTTGGGCATATGGTGGACATTTGATTGCTCTCAGTGTCCTCACCCTGGGGAATTGAATCTCTTGGATTGCCCCAGGGGGTACGGACATTTTAACCTGACAGCGTGGAGGATTGGGCACTAGCCCTGTGTTCCACTGCCATATTATAATTTTGCTGAAATGCACAAAAAGCCATGTTGGCATATTTTTAAAATGGGTATTTTATTGCTGTCCAGGTGGGGAAATTTGATCTACTGTAATTTGACTCATTTTTTTATCCCTAGTGTGAGGAATTTAATCAAAAATTATTGAAAACATACAAATACTCCACAAATGACCTCCCCTCTCAAGCTTACCATTGTTACATGCATATGATGGTAGGGTTTATTTTCACAGGGTTGTTCCAATATTTCCTGATTTTATTTAGCTGGCAGACTGGAAGTCACATCAAATTTTATTTGTCCTAAATTTTTAGATCTAAAAGAAAGCAACGTGAGGCTAAAACTGACAATTGTTGACACAGTGGGCTATGGTGATCAGATCAACAAAGATGACAGGTATACTATATGTGAAGCAGCTTTCATATGACTGTGCCATGCACTAGTCGGCATTAATGTCTTATTCAAACAAATGCTGAGATGCAGGGTAATTGTAAAGAATAATGTACCAAACCTCTTGTTGGCGTCAGCCAACAGTTGGCCTTCTGAGACACAGAATACTGTAGTACAAAAACAACTTACAATATCCAGGGTTGTTAAAAAGTGCTGGTGACTGGTGATACTGCCAGCTGCTCTGAGGTTTTCCACATTATCACTGGCTACTCTGAGGTTTTTGTGGGTCTGCTACAGTTCACAGTGCTTCTGCTAATTAAAGTTCATTCTGCAGCTACATTAAACCTTTTTGACAACCCTGAAGATCATTGCTATGTATGCATGAAATTAATTATTATTTATTAATAGAAATCAAGAGTGATACTGATTTATTTATTTTGCAGTCATGTTCCAATCATAGACTACATTGACCAGCAGTTTGAGACCTACCTTCATCAAGAGATGAAGATCAGAAGAGCCATGAATACATTCAGTGATAGCAGAGTTCATGTATGTTTATACTTCATATCTCCCACAGGACACTCGTAAGTACATATGGCATACTTGAATCACCCATGTACAGTATACTGTGCCCTGTAATACATTCTAAACTACTGAAGTCTGAAAGCTGAAAGCTATTTCACCTTGGTTGCACAAAAAAGGGACCTACTACAGTTAATGTTGTGGTTTAAAATGATTTTGGTTTAGTTTTTATTTTCTATTGTTCCAGAAATATGATTATAATAAGTATAATGCAAAAAATAAAACTGGTTTGAATAATTTTTAAAACCAAAACATAATTTCAAATCACAACATATCCACTGATTCAATTGCTTAACTACAAAATGAATTTGTTGGAAAAGGCTACATATAATATTATTTTTTAGCTGATGAATGGCAATTTTTTAATTATCGTTATTTATTTTTCATCCAAACTTGGTAATAAAAAATAGCTCCAGTTTGATGGTTCATTTGTTTGTTTTTACAGTATAAAGTCTCTTGACTTGATGTGCATGAAAAAGCTTGATAAAAAGGTAGCTATTTGTATTAGCTGGGTATTGTGCCACTGGTTATATACTAATGTAGAAGATGCTGAGAGACAAAGGATGTTGCAGAAGCTGCAGATAGTAGATCTCAATCCTAAATGTGCAATGTTTGTGTACAACTGTTGCAGGGCTGGACGCATGGTGCAATTCTGTGTTGTGTGCAATTTTGCAGAAAAAATTGCAACAAAATTTGCATTGTGCATCTGGGCCTTAACTTAGTCTATTTTAATTTGTTTTTTTCAAGGTCAACATCATCCCTGTTATTGCCAAATCTGACACCATTGCCAGGGGTGAATTAACACAGTTCAAAGCAAAGGTAACCATTTGATTTTGTTGTTGTTGTTGTTGTTGTTGTTTTAGTGTTGTATTCTCATTTTTAACCTGCAAGTGTGCATTAAGGAGAGATTATTAATCAATAATATATTTTCTTTTTTAAGATTATGGAAGAACTGGAGAGCAATGGAGTAGAGCTTTACAAATTCCCCACTGATGATGAAACTGTTGCCGAAATGAACAATGCAATGAATGTAAGTTAACAAAACTACCCTCAACAACAACCACACATCACTCTATCTCTTGTAACTCATATCAAAGGACATTATTGCTAGTTCACTACCACCAAGAGCCAGGCATGGGAAGTAAGGGTGGCCAAGTTGTGAGAGCACTGGTCTGCCACCTCTGTGCCCCCAGGTTCAATTCCCGGACAGGGCGCATCACATGTGACTTGAGTATGTTAGTTCATTCTCTTCCTTGCTTTGAGGGTCTTTCTCCAAGTCTTCGGTTTTCCTTCCTTGGTAAAAACGAACTAGTGAGCTGAGAGTTGTATGCATAGAATATTAGAATGTAGTGGTAGTGTGTGAGAGAGTACAGTGTTCCCAATAAGTGCACAAGGGCTTGAAGACATTGGGCAGTGACCGAAATATGTAGGCACGTGCAAGAGCATAAACTTTGTTTGAATCCATGATATTTGTTCATTAGGGAGAGATGCCTTTTGCTGTTGTTGGCAGTCGAGATGAAGTTATCGTCAATAAACAAAAATGTCGAGGTCGTATTTATCCTTGGGGAACAGTAGAAGGTTAGAACTATCTGTATGATTGAGGATGTAAATGTATTGGTAATTATCTAATCAAATTTTTTGTATGCTTTTGTAGTTGAGAATGAAAATCACTGTGACTTTGTTAAGCTACGAGAAATGTTGATCAGGTGAGGGTGTGCGAAGGTTTTAATTTTGCTAAAAAGCGGCATTGTTTTCGATAGGTTTTGTTGTGCTTGGGACTCTGACAAGCAGTCCATTGTTTACCATAGTATTCGCGACATATTAGATTATGAATATCACACATCACGTGGTATTTTTTTTGTCCATTACCAAGTTTCGTCCATCCTCGAGGACCCAGGGCGAAAGGGGAGGGGGAGGGGGAGGGGGTGGGGAGGGGGAAGGAAAGGGAACGGGGAAAAGGACGTCCCTTTCCCCTTCCCTTTCCCTCCCCCTCCCCCTCCCCTTTCGCCGTGGGTCCCCGAGGATGAGTTTCGTCCTATTTTGTCCAATTCCTTTGGTTAATTTTCGTTCAGTGATTTCGACGAGAACAGAAGAGTCAGTCCTTACGGATTTGCGAAATCTTCAAATGTGTTTTAGGGTCTCAGTGTTTTCTCGTCTCGAACGTTTTTAGGACCAACATGCAAGCCCTTATCGACAAGACCCATGCAGTTCATTTTGAGCTCTACCGAAGGAACAAGCTTGAAGAGATGGGCTTCAGTGATGGTGATGCTAACCATGAACCACATAGTCTTCAAGAGACTTATGAACAGCGCCGTAAGGAATATATGCAGGAGTTCCAAGAACGAGAGGAGAAAATGAGACAGAGATTTGTACAGAAGGTCAAAGACAAAGAGAGCGAGCTAAAAAGTGCTGAACAAGAGGTACATAATATTTCATTTATTTGTAGTTTCACTGCTTTCTTACGTAAAGTTGAGAAGTAATTAAATTCTGGACGAAATATTTGTACAGCATAGCGAACTTTCCTTCAGTATACTTTTGATGTCGTTTTACTGAAGACGGCTCAACTCATTTATGATTTTTGACGTTTAATTTGTTACAGCTTCATGCCAAGTTTGACCATCTTAAGAAAGTACAATCTGACGAAAAGAAAAAGATCGAGGAGAAACGTCAAATGCTTGTGAGTAGATCGGCTCCTGATATTTTTCGGTTTGCCAATATTGATCAGCGCTTCACATCTTGCCCCATTCCCGAAGTGTTCTTCCAAAACCGTTCCAGATTGCGGGTCGTTCGTCTCCTACCCTTAACTTTTCATTACTGAGTTGTGTTACATTTGTGAATGTTATAGGAGGAAGAAATCAACTTGTTTGCCAAACAGAAGGCAGCACTAAATGCAGCCCAAGCCTCAGCCCAGCAAGCCACCGCCCAAGTCGCTAAAGAACAACTAAAGAGCAAGAAGAAATAATTATTCTAATATTCTCGTCCTAAACGATTTTATAAACCGTCTTGTTAAATTAAATTGTTTAGTGAACAAATACCTTCGTTCTTAATTACCAATGTTACCCTAGGTACTTGTAAAATCAGCTAAATTTGCGCTATCTTTTTACCCGTTCTTTTTACTGGATTGCTACAATATCCGTAAAGTATTTATCTGATGCAAATGTTTTCTCGGGATAGCATTGATATATCGAAAGTCTTTCACTTTGTAACCAGTTTATCAGATATATTTAAATCATATTCTAATAAATTTTATTTGAACCGTATTATAACACTATGCACATTTAACAATTTTTGGTGTGTAGCTATATATATTTACACAATGTTGAAACCAAAACGAATAGTCGAAAATCTGATTAGATAATTTGAAGAAGCGCGTAGACGTGGGCGTTTCAAACATCGATTCAGACCATTAGTGGTGATAAACACATGAAAACGCGCGCAAATATAACGAGACCCAGAAACCATTGCGGTCTCAGCTTCTAGGTCGGCGATGGGTTACCTGTGGTTTTCTACTCCGATTGTTTAAGCCTGGTTTTCACTAGCGACGCAAGCACAAGCGCAAGCAACATACGCAGACTCAGTATCGTATGTATCACATAAGTGCGAAAAAAGACAATCTCTGGTAATGGAATGGCTAATGATCAGTACACTACTGAGTCTGCGTATGTTGCTTGCCCTTGTGCTTGCGTCGCTAGTGAAACCAGGCTTTAGGGACTCGTGTGGAAATAGCTGTATTTGATACGCATGCACGTTCCACTGTTATTAAATATTAGCTCATGTTTATGCACGTGACACTGCACCTCAAGGGGCCATTATACCGGGGCGTCAGGGACGCTCTCGGACTTCAAAATGCGCGCAAACAAATGTCACGTGGGAGAAAGTACTGGACCTGGGTACGCAGCTTTTTGAGAGAGGTCCCAAGTTCGATCCCTACACCTGTTTCCGCTTTCCATTTTAATAGCTCTAATAAGCTTTAGATATTCTTAAAATGGAGCAATGCAGCTTCGTGCTGAAGGAACTAGGCGCTATTGCTGGGTTGCATCCATACCTTCGGGAATCCAAAGACAATGAAGCGGTAGCCATGTTGGATGAACAAACAATACACGCTAATGAGAAATCTTTTGTTGAAGTTCATCCAAGATGGCTGCCGTGACGTCACATGCAACCCAAGAATTATTTGTTTACTCTTTTACCGGTAAATCCCCTCACCAAAAATAAATCGTTAATTGATGCTTTGTCATTTTTAATGACTATTCTTCACATTATTTACTTTACTAAATCATTTACCAGTTTGTTTATTCTACAGTCGTTCTTAAACCGTTGTCCATACAACAAATTGAAATACCTGTCACGTGACCAGACAGAAATCGTCGCTTATGCAGCAACAAGTTATCATTACTGACAATTATGTGGATGTATCGTAGAAATGAAAACACCACAAATTGCAATAGTGTCAAGATAAAGCTGTTTTCTTGTATTAGGAACCGTTCACATGAAGGTAGCAATGAGGGATAACCGTTTTGTTTTCTTTTCCCTGGGGGACAAAACAAAGGAGTTATCCCTACTAGCAGGGACAACTTACCTTCATATGAACGGGCCCTTAGTCGTAATATTTCTTGAAGTATGCAAATAAGTCATGGGCAATCTTTTTGAGAATGACTGTCTAAAGTATATTATCAGTACAGGCATCTATCCTTGTGTAGGAAAAGGGGAATGAAGGGAATAAGATGCCTGCAAAACAAGAAAGACTATATTTATATTACATAATTTATATATACAGCTATTAAAAAAATTGTAATACTGAACACTGCATTCCAAGACGGAAGTCTCTTGCTTTGAGAACTCAAGTACATTTGCGTCCCCAGGGTAATCCTTTTGAAGCTGGCGCGCTTGGAGCGAGACTCATGCATTTCATTCTTGAAATACACTAAATTCAGTATTTCCAAGACAACCTCTCTTGAAATAGCTGTATATCTTTTGTACAGCTAAATGCATGCACTAGTAAGATTATGTATGCTATTTTTGATCAAGTCAAAATGTTACAGAATTTACCACGTTGTGCAATATGTTCTACGCTACCTGACACGTAAAAATGCTGACTGGAAAATCAGGCTCGATTTTCACTAAAGACGCACGCATAGGCTTATACCTCTTTTCATATAGGCAAGTTATAGACGACTTTCAAAAATGGCGGCCAAGTACATGAGAACGAGGCCACAAAGCCCTTGTTACAAGAAAAAAGGGTGGCGACACTTCTATTGCTATCAAAGACGATGTGCTCTTTTTCTTTTTGAAATACTTATTTTCTGTTCATTTTACAGGATATACTTAGACTCATTTGATGCCATAATGATTTTGGAGGCCTTTCTGACCTCGTTCTCGTGAACAATGAGCCCGCCATTTTTGAAAGTCGTCAATTCCTTTGTTTTTGTTTCCCCAAGGAAAACATAGAAAACTGAGAGTTATCGCCAGATACAGAAACATTTTGTCTTCATACCAACACGACCTTAGTGCTTGCACTATTGTAACTCGGTCAGCACTATAAACAGTTAAGAATCCGATTGTGTTTTGCGTCTCTACTCAAAACCAGCCATTAGAACTCCTGGTACATTGAGTGTCTACATACTTTCCCTGATACAACTAATATTATATTAATATTATCCGATTGTCTTAAATACTAATGGTCTATTGATGCAAACCATTTGTGATTCATTAATTGATTCATTAAAAAAAATCCTAATTTAATTAACTGCGTATAACTAAGTTTATACTGGTATCATTTCTCAAAATTTACTGATTCTGATTTTGACTGCTTTTGAAAACGACGAACGCTACTTGCATTGTAGTATGGTATGGGTATATACTCCATGGAAGAACGCAGTAGATGTACCATGATCTACCGCGCAAAAAAGAAAAATTATATTCTATACTTCGCCGTCAAGACTAACACCACGTTCCGTCTTATAAACGAGCTAGTGCCCTATACATTAGTCTAATTTACGTTTTACAGTACTTACAGCGTATTATGAAATTAGCCTCCTCCGCAGGCAACCTTTTGGGCTTCCTGTGCGAAATTTTGAGAAGAAAAAAGACTGGGGACGAAAAGGAGGAGGGAAAAGGAGGCCACTACGTGCCTAAAACACAGGAGGCCCAAAGCGAAAAAGCGAACAGTTGCCTGCAGAGGAGGCTATTATGAAATACCGTTACACTTATATCAATTCTACTGGTATTATCATATACATTAGCCTCTATGCAAGACCTGAAGGGCAACGCGCGTTGCGGTAGCTGTTAGGAACTCTTTTACTGAGAGCTCGAAAGATTTCGCGAACGGATTTTACAAGGATGTTGAATGTTTACAGTCTGCAGTGAGGCCAATGAAAAATCGATTGCTTTTCAAGCTTATTTGTACAAATCAAACCGTACAGCAGTATTAGTATATATCAGCCTGGACCTGGTTGTTTGAAAGAAGATTAGCGCTAAAACTAATAACCAGGATTAAATCTCAAGAAAAGCATTGATGACAATAATCGCCCTTCAAACAACCAGACCCTATAGGAAAGTATTTATAGTTAATGATATTATACACCTAGTTTGGACGTGTTCAAGTTAAAGGCCAACGAGAAAAATCAGTCGCTATGGCAAGAATACTTCCTGATGCTAAACCAGCTACAAGACACCTAGAGGGATAAAAGATAAAAAATAAGTTCGTTGCTGTGAACTCATATCTAAACCGCTCAGTACTCCATGTAGGCCTTTCAAGACGAAACTCAGAGAAAGCCAGCGCGAGAGAGAGAATACAAAGGGCCCTTGTAAACAAGTTGATAATCATATTTTATAACGTGCACACTGTATTCTATATGTTCTAAGGACTGGGTATTTTAAATCCAGGAGGGTAGTGTTGGGGGAGGGTGGATCATAACATGACAAGTATTAAGACCTACATTTTATCCGTTGATATCGCAAGTGTACGAAATCCCCCGTCCCAGGGTGGGTAAGTATGGATGATCCCCATCCTTTTCTCCACTTTATATATATGATGAGTGTTAGTACTTACTTTTGATCCGTTGATATTGCCAATGCACGAATACTCCCGTCACAGGGTGGGTAAGTATGAATTAACGCCAAATCATGAGTACGCCAGACAGTAAGATAACGACTAAATCCCCCAGCTAACATAAATGAGCCATCTTTATTGACAGCTAATGCCTGAAAATAGTTTTACTGAATTAGTGTACTTATAATAAGTATGAATAGCGCTGTTCCTCAGTACTACTTGTTAGTCATTGTTTTTTTAGTACAAGGGGAGTGGGGGAGGGGGAGGGAGAGGAGGAGGGGGAGGGGAGGGGTAATATCAGATGATTACTTCGGGACCGTTCCATGACATACAGATGTTACTAACAGTGGTTTAACTGGGATGAAAGTCCGACATTAACAGTTACGTCCATCGTTAAGTTTTATGCAACTGGACCCAGGGCTAAGGACAATCACATTTGCCGAATTCAAGTACTTTTTAAGGACTCACACATTTTCAAGGACTTTTTACGATACGAGCCGTGGCACAGCAATAAATACATAAAGTGGTTTATTTGATATGTAAGACATCCAGACAATTACGAAATGGGGCGTGTATGAGGAGGGGGCAAGAATAAATTTACATTAAATCAGTACCAAGATTAAAACACTAAAACGACATGGGAAAACCTACATAGCACTCACTTGGTATAATCTATTCAAAAAATCTATTGTTTTCTATTGTGTTTCGTTCTATTGTATTATGTGTTTTGTCTTATATTTTTATGAATATATTACATCAACTGCGTGCTACGTAGGTTCTCCCAAAACGACATGCGTATGATCGGAAAATCTTTCATTATGTTATAACATACCAACACGTGATCGTCCAGTTTACTTGACTCCAGCATTTTACCATTAATAGTAAAGACGGCTAGATGGCCAGTATTGTCTGTATAACTCACTACAATTAACCCACACTGTATTACACGAACCAGTCGTGGTCTTATACAGTCCAGTGGGCCATGGAGTATATGAAGACGATCGCCTGTGATAGTATGAACCAAACATGGACCCTCTGACAAAATAAAAGAGCCACAAGATAAATTACTACACAGTACTCCACTTTAATCATCTGTGAATTCTCGTTGAAATTTCTTCTCTCTTCTACTTCCTTCCATCCTTCTTCCCTTTCCTTTCTTTCCGTCCCTTTCTTTTCCTCTCCCTCCTTCCTTCGTTCCTTCCCCCATCCTTTTCTTTCACCCTCCCTCCAGCATTCCTTTCCTTCCCTTCCCTTTCCTTCCGTTCTTCTTCCTTCCTTCCTTCCTTCCCTCCCTCCTTTCATTCTTCTTTTGCTCGTTTCGTCCTTCCTTAGTGGGTCTTTACTCACCCTGAGAGCCGCTGACCACTAATCCTAACGACGCATTAACATCCACGCACGTGATTGGCTGTTCATGTCCTGTCAAGATGGCTAGGGGAGATGGATGCCCTTCTGTAGATATCAAGGAAACAACAGCTTAGTGGCCTGCATAAGTGGCGTTCGGGGTAGGGTAGAAAAGTAAAAGAACGCGGCCTACACTAGTCTACAATAAAACACCATTATCCTGTTTGTAAGTTTTTATATCTACTGCTTATTCATTAACTTCTCTAGACATTATATGCTGTCCTTCGCAATTAAGTCCATAACATCTCTTGTATAAAGCTAACTTCTTGCCGACAAGTTGCTTTTATCTCGAGCAAAGATAAATTTCCTAGCCTCCCTCCCCTTCCCCCTCCTTCCCCCTCCCTTCCCCCTTCCCCTCCCTTGAGAGCCGACAACGCAGGCTATAAATTTCCATAATATTTCTTCAATGGGTTCGTCCAGATGAACTTGAAAAAAAATATATTTTGCTACGTTCATAAGAGTGACTTACGTAAGAAAGACTTACCAATAGATCGGTCAGCTGACGTCACACGTTGATAACGTTCGTTCCAGTGCCATACTAATACAGTAGCATCACGTGATCCAGAGACTACGATACCGTTACCACCCATCAGTCCCATGTGATAGTTGTACGCCAAACACGTGACTACATCCCAGTGTCCAAATACGCACTGTGTTAACTTTCCTGGAGAAAATAGAAGAGGTAGTCCATTTTTACTCTGATTAGCTCTCAGTAAACAAAGACTCCTTTATTAACGCAAAAGAAGGTGATAAAACGATGACGATGATGAAGATGAAATATTGTGATGGATGATAATGACGACGGTGACCAGTGCATAAGTAGATCAGTGACAATGACAATGACGATGATGCTTACCACTATCAGACGAGAAGCATTTAAAACTATTGTCCCAATATCCACAAGCCATAATACTTCTATTATCACTTGTAACTACGAAGCATGAGACACTTGGGGTGACAGTCTGGTCAAGGGGTTCACCGAGTTGTCTTCGTTGACGGCCTATAGGAGAGGCTATGAAGATAATATGTACAACCAAAGTTAGCAACATAAATACTACGAACCTAGTCTACAAAGCACGTGTTTTGTGGCGTTTCGGGGCTTTGGGATTCCTGTGTGAAAGTGGCGTTCACGCGAGAAATGGAGATGAGAAAAAACAAACAAACAAACAAAACAAAAAACAAAACAAAAAACCCTCAGGATTAAATGCCTTACTACAACAGCAGAAGCAGTGCGCAATACTAAAATAGACTGCGAAGAAATAATTCTTTGCTACATTTGTTACTTTGCATCATACTTTTCACATCCTCTTCCAAGCTACTTTTACAGAGATGGTAAACGTACCTAACATTGGATCTTGTTCGATCTGTGCTCCACGAAGACTTTGTGCAGAATCTACAAAAACATAAAATAATAATTGTATATAATCGCGTACTTAACAAAATAATACGCCTATGTATTCTTCTTGGAGTGCTAATAATGAAACCCTAATACGAAGGGACCACAAAAGGATTGGTTATAACACAGGTTATAGGTGCGTAAAAATTTGCCTGTTTGATGAGCTGAAAAATGGTTCGTTCTCCATTGAGTTTTACTTTGAAGTTCGTTATACTCTCCCTCCTGTTTTCTCATTCCCTCTCCAGAGCGATGCTACGCAAGCTATTACACTTTGAGACAAGCATCAGGATTAACGCCTATCGTCCATCATTTTTATTAAAGGAGGCACGCCCGTACCTGTATTAATCCATCGGTTTATGGTGAAGCACTGGTTACAGCTAATAGTAACAACTGCAGGATACAGAAGGTTCATGTCCGTATGTGCTGCTACATATGTTACTGGAACGTTTTCTGTGACTTTGAAGGTCAGATAAATACCTGAAATACAGTTAAGAGACTATTGGTACTGCAGGGTGTCAAGCACTAAGCTTGCAAAAATTAATAGGAAAATAGGAAAATTTGAAGGGAAAAACAGGAAGAAAATAGGAAAATATGCTCATAAATAGGAAAAAAATAGGATTATTGGTAGTGGTTAGATAGGCAATCTAATAGCACTCCTCCTATAGAACTGTTAGTAGTGGATAGAATAATGACTCTTTTAAATAGTAACACTGATATACATTTGTTTTTGAATTTGATATTAACAACAACATTTTTAGTATTTCAGCTAGCTTCAGAACACTTTATGTGACAGTGCATAAAAATTAAATCAATATGAACATGTTTCCACATACATCCCATAACATCAAGTGTTGTCATAGAATCAGCCCTAGCGAAAATGTATATTTTTTAAAAGTTGAGTATCTTGGCAAAATATAATTAAAGCAACATCAAAGATGTAAGTTTTTTTCCAATGTATCTGTCTGTTCAAAGCTGTCGCTCCAGACAAAAATCCGCGTTCTTTGGAAGGCTGGGACGAATTTGGTTAATAATAAACTCATTTGGTTGATAATAAACTTTGACATTGTGACGTAATGTAAGGCATATTGTGACGTAATGTCAGGAATCACGGCATTTAGACTCAAAGAAAGAGCTGAAAATAGCTATATCAAAGTAGTAGAATTTGAAGCAGAAGTTAAATATTAATAGTGTATACCAACAACAATATTAAGAGCTTGTAGCGTCTAAATTAAACTTCATTCCTGGGTCTCAGTCTCCCAGGGTTCTCACAAATTTTTCCACAGGATGCCCAAAATGTGCTTTTTCTCCAACTTTGCAGCGGTTTTTCCCGATCAACAGAATTGAAAGACCCACTTTTCAAAATATTTTTGTTTGAGAGGCCAAGTTCTTTTGAGAGAAATTATTTCTGGCTAGACTTTATAGGCACTTTAAATTGTATAATTTGTACATGAAAATAAGTGCTAGAGTGCAAACAACATTCTTTAAATTTATTTATATTTTTCTTTGGTTCTAAGCTGAATAAATAGGAAAAATAGGAGGTTTTCTCAAAAAAAGAGGAGGAAATAGGAATCAGTTAAAAAATAGGAAATAATAGGAAATAATAGGAACTTGACACCCTGGTACTGGGATCCCTGTGTGAATTAGCAAATAACAGCAGATCGCCATGTTTAGACTAATGCTAAGAGGAAGGCAACAAAATTGTCGAAATGGACAAGTGATCAGGAGTGTGTTTCTCAAAAGCCCTTGTGGGTCGATTGGTTTACGGGAACGTGAACGGAAGCATGCGAACACACGTAAACTTGTGCGTAAAAATACGCAAAAACGTAACAACTAATATGATGGATCCAAGGATCGATCCGTGACGGGGTCGACAATGGGGTACGTTAGCGGAAGTATGCGAGCAACCCTTAACTTGCGCGTAAAAATTACACACCAACGTTTATGATGGATGCAAGGGCCCATGGGGGCTTCTAGTCCCCTTTGATGGTTCGACAATCGTCCAGTGAAAATTAATAATCAAATACGTACTTTTAAATGGTTCTTGATTGATTTGTGCCTGAAACAAATAACGAGGAAAATAGTTAGGGACTGAAATTTCGTTCATCAAACATCGTTACGATAACAAAACACTCGTTTTAGCGTTCACCCGGTGGGCTTTGGACTCTCCTTGATTGAGCATACGCTCTCGACCCTTCTTGACTGAGCATGCGCTTTCGACCCTCCTTGACTGAGCATGAGCTTTCGACCCTCCGTGACTGAGCATACGCTTTCGACACTCCTTGACTGAGCATGCGTTGTAGATACCAGTCTGCAGTTTATGACAGCGGCCAAATACCAAGTATGACTACGCCGTACCTGTAACTCCGCTGCCACGCGAGAGGGGTGGGGTTCTAGCAGTAGTTGTGAGGGAGTTTGTCCAAAACTCTTGATTTGTTGCTGCACCGCCTAGAAAAGAACCATCACAGTTAGCTTAGAGAAAAAGAAGACGATAGTACACGTAATGGATATTACACCGCCTAGAAAATAATCACCATAGTTTGCTTAGAGAAACAGAAGACGAGAGAATACGTAACGGTGCGCGTTCACATGAGGAATCTTTGTGTAAAGTTTACCTCTTTCATAACTGGGTCACTAATGGCGTCCAAATCAACACTTCCTTCGTAGGTAAGGTGGAAGAACACGTTGGTAGCTTTGACTGCTTCGGGACCTGATTTTATCAATAAAAAATGCATCATCATCATCATCACCTTCATCATCATCATCATCAGGCACGGTTATGAGATTGTGCTGGGAAAACAAGCGCAATGGGACGAGAAGGATGGAAGAATAAATGGGAAGCATTACCCATCCCAATTTTCATCTCCCATCGATAGCCAGCATTGGCTTATAAAATATGACTACACAGTATGAAAATATAGAGCAAAATCCCGCGATGAACACAAACACGGCGTTGTTTATAATAATAATAATAATAACCAACTTTATTTTCTGAGGGTAACACCAAACAGTTGACACTGATAAACTTGTGGCCCTTTACATTATGATGAACCACTCCACCAGCGAGTTCGAGAAATCGACGGTCTATCATATCTTTGACTTACCTCTTTGTTTGAAGCCAAAGATAAGATCAATCCACTCGTGCAAATGCGACGATACGTATTCTGACTCCAAAGCCTGAAAACAAGAACGGGTTCCTCAAATATTATTTAAAACCTTTTCAAACAGTAACAATGATCTGGTTGCGCGAAGACTGAAAAGCACTATCCGATGGATATAACCGTTATAACTTTATCCAGTCGATAAATCTGGATCTAACATAATCCGGATCCCTACCTCTAATTGGGTGTGAAATAATGAAAAGAGAAAGACAAGTAGAGGTCAAACATGGTAACTGTGTTTTCTTACCGCTTTGTGTAATGCGACGAAATGATCAACGGACAACGCCCATGGTGGGAGCTCTACGTCATCAATAACTGTACCATCATCGTCAACACCAAATGTAAACTGTTTCAAAACATACAATCAGTATTGGGTAGAATTCAAGTGACGAGAGATTGGGTATTCATTCCCACGACGGTACCTCTTTACCCCTTCCCCTTTCCCTATCAATGCCCCGTTTTAGCGGTATTTTAACTAAATAAATAAGAGAAAAGTCGCTACAAGTTTGCGAGTTTATCAGTAACTTTCGAAGCTGACTGTCAAGAGTTACCGACCGTAAATCACCTTAATATTTATTCTATAGGGCGTTTAATCACAGCAATTTGACAGAGGGTGTCAAACTTCCAAATGTCCAAGGGGGTACACTCAGATGGACAGAGGGGTGTCTAACTTGCAAGTGTCCAAGGGGCTACACTCAGATGGAAAGCTAATAGGCTTGTATAAATCAGTAAGGAGTTATAACCTACCCTGTTGTTATTCAGGAACATTTCAGGCAGATAGAAGAGCTCTGGTATAAGTTCCTACAGTAACAGACATAACTGTATCAATAAAAGTGTTACAAACATAAATTTTCATCAGTTCTTGTCTTTTCTTACGTCTATGAGATGAGAGCTCAAATTTATGGAAGTCTAATTATGTTGCTTGCGCTCAAGCCGATCCTGGACCAGATTCTGGAGATTTCCCAGATTAATCCATAAAACTTATACAGAGGAACATTTTGGTGCTCAAAGGGACGTCGCTTTATGGAGGTTTATAATTGTGTGTAATCATACCTTGACATCAGAAGTATCTCTTTGACAGTTTTTCCAGGCTGTCTTAATTGAACAGAATGTTCTACCAGGATGATCGAATTTACCTCCTTGGAGGTTAAGGAACTGAGTTGCAAAGGGTTCCTGAAATGATCAAAACATTGAAATTTGTAAATTTGTATACAATCCCCATCGTCATGCACAGAGTATTTAGCGCTGGAGAACTCACTTCGTTAAAATTGCGATTAGGTGCGGTTGATATTTTCAGCATATTTCCTAACTGACCACTCTCTACTGCCCATAGACCACTTTTCATATGAATAAATCGGAACGCATGTACGACGAAGGCAAGAATTTCAAATTAAACATTTCACGGCACTGATATGCTCACAGGACGACACTCTTACGAAAAACTCTTGTAAAACTGTGGTAACTGTTATGGAGGATTCACACTTAAGAGACGAAAGGGGCGAGATACACGCGTGGTGAAACAACCAACCCTGGAGGGAACCACTGATGGTTCTCGTGAATGTCCAATTTCCTCCCCCCCTCTCCCCTCGACAACAACAAACCCTCTCAAGAGGGAGACTAATGATGACGATGACGACAGGAAAATAAATATCTTATAGGCTTACCAGTCTTATCAGCCATGCTAACGTAAAACCTGAAGTTGAATAGTGAGTTCCATAGTGAAACGGAGGAATATCATCATTCTCATCCCATGATGCATAGCGCTCCAAGAACTGACTATGACGACCGGGATTTAAAGCGCCGATTGGCTGGAAAATAAACAAAACAGATCAATAACAGTTGGTATCACTTTGAGTAATGACCAACAAGATGACACCGCGGAAAAACGACTGCGCATGCGCGACTTTTTGGCGGGCTTACGCGCGTCCGCGTCTTGACCACAGGAATCCCAAGCAATATTTTTCATTCAAAATTTTTATTATCAAATAGATTTTACTTTATCATATCATTGAACTTAAATTTGAGCACTGGTGCAAACAGGAAAGCCCTTGGTGTAAACGGCAGACAGAATATACTGCAATGTTCTTAACCTGATTTTTTGGGACTTTGGCCTCTGTGTCTTTATAGTTGGATCGTTTCATAAGTCGCGCATGGGTGTTACATTTTGCCGCGGTGTCCGATAAGTTATCTTACCTTTGATAAGTCTCTGTAATTTTTGGGGTCTTTTAAGTCTAATGTTGATGATTCGAAGTTGGTTAAAACCCATGGGAACACGGGGTATTGGTTTAAATCACAGTACGTTCGACCTAAAGCAACAAATGAATACAATGAAGTCCAAAACATGTTACAGCGTACATTCCGCAACTCATTTAAACGCATCCCCTTTGCCCAACTTCACTCTGTCACCACATAATACCTTATTGGGGCCATTTATACGAGACAATATAAGACGCGCTTTATTCGAGCCTTACCGCGAAGAACAGCGTTCGGTCAACATTTTTTCATATGGAATATCTCGTAATATTACTAAGCCCGCGTTGCTGGCGGTCTGCGATTTTACTGCCGTAAACTCCGCTCCCCAAACCGCAGACCGCCAGCAACGCAGGCTATAAATTACTTGCATTGACGCCGAAATACTGTGGTCATGTAAACTGGGGTATCAAATTTAGCGTCACTAATTTTTGCAATATTTTTTTCGCAGGACTTTAATTTCGCGATTTTTTCAATACGCGCCGAAAATTAGTAACAATAAACCCAACAAACAGTCCACAGAGTGGCCTACGGAGAACGCTCATTAAAACTATAGGTTTGACGTACCTGCGATGGTGTTAAGGAACATTAAGTACTGAAAGTTATCGATCTCACCACGCTGCCATCGGCTGGTCATCGTTGATTTCTGGAACAGTTGTTTAGGAGAATACAACGATGCGGCCCTGAAAAACAAATTCAGAGTTTACTTCATGACAAGAAACTCATACGAGTTACATATGGAAGATCATGAGTAATAGCGGGTTTTCGGCCCGAGAAAGAGGAGTTCCATACACATAGAAAATTTGATTTGGATACAGTCGGGTACGATCCATGTTTGAATACGAGCAAACAAAAAGGTTTGCTGTACTGTTAGGACTTTCAGTACGTTCAAAATCTTGTATCGGCTCTCATTCAACAGCAAGTGATAACATGACGAGTATGCGAGAACCGCTGGACGGAAGTGGCCTCAATTGCGGTTTTAACCTGGCTTAGGGCTACCTCTCTCATAAAGAGTGTCGTATTTATAGTCTCCCCAAAGTTTTTCGGAGCATTACAGTCGAGTGCAGAAGTACGAACAGCTAGAAATTATCCTTTCAAAATTATCCATTTGTCCAAGACAATAGAAGTTGGAGACATGCGCAGATGTTATCACTTGCTGACCATTCCAAAACAGCGTATAAAAAAACAATGTAAGAGCTCTGTATATGACTATATACATACTTTAAACGTTTAACGTGAATTAAGGCGATATTTTGATACCTTGTTTGAGTGATGCCATAATACGATCCCACCCCTACTGGGGGCAACGCCCTAACTACTTTCTTCACCACTTGTTGGTCAACAAACTTGAACAGTGCGGACGCTAGAGAGAGAAAATATAATCGTATTCTTATTAACAGTAGCAGTATTTTAATAAAACAGAAAACCGGGAAGAATACAATGCCACATATGAACGACGAAAAGATTAAAATGTCTTACTTCCGCTGGCGAAGAATACTTCAGCAGCACAATTTTGTAGTAAATATCGTCTGGAGAAAATGGCTTTGATTTGATCCACAGGCCACTTGCCGTGTAGACCTTCCATATATAGAAGAACCTGTAACACAATCAAATAATCAGTAACGCAAAGCATCGGTCACGCACGTGCGATAAATAGTCTGATACCCTTATTAAAACTGTAGACAATCTGAGAAACACTTTTCATCAATCTAACAAACAAAATCTAGCACATATGGTATGGAAGGACGATTGATGGACAAGTATAGGGACAGGAGAAAAGCGTACATACATTAAATTTGTCTGTCTGTCTGGAAGTCTAGTTCCAGTTTACCCAGACTTCCAGACAGACAGATAGATAGACAGACAAAAAGACAGACAGACGGACGGACCGACAGAAAAAAGAAACATTTTGAGACAGTCGTGCATGACGACAGAAATCCGGTGTTTGAGAATGTCAGCCGCTCAAAGACAGACCGCCAATAATTCTAAGCAAGCTCACAGACAAACAATACCAGAGGGACAACACCAGACGATACCAGAGCGACACAGGGATACACAGGCATACATATAGACACACACACACACATACACGCACGCATATATAGACAAACAGACAGACTGACAGCAAAACTACACAACCTCGCAGACAATAGCACAGGGACAAACAAAGAAATGTACATGAATATACAAAAAGCCCCATTTTGTCAAAACTATGAAAATATTGACAGATAACTAAAAATATCAACGACTTGACGTAAGACCGCCATTTTTAGTTTCAATTGGTAGTGATATTGTGTATCGTGTAAATCCATGAACCAACAAAGGATTATTTTACCGACACTAAGTTGGCACAGCTATTGCGTGACGCGCGGAATAAGCATGGATTCTCTTCTGCCGACAAATAATCACCATTTATTTCCTTCGATTTCCTCAAGAAAGCTTAGCCCAAGAACAAATATTGTCAGTATTTATTGAGTCTTGTTGCAATTAAAAAACTATCACAATTAATCTATTAAAATAACTAAATATTGCCGCATTGACGCATAAACCAACGTGTTACCGTGGCAACTAAAGAGGAAGCTGAAAGTCTACTTCTTACATCTTTCCCCTAACTACTAAATCCATGCCAAGAAAAAGACGGTACGACAAATTGGTATAAATAAAATAATAGTGGAAAAGTTTGGTGTATTTCTGTTGGAATATTCTAGGATCAATATAAGTCTTAAATCTATCGTAAATCTCGCTTGTTTGGTCAAGAAAATATCCTCCAATCAACCGACGACGGTTTAGCGTTTGGCGGGTCTTATTGCAGTATTTGAGGAAATCTTTTGATCCACTTACACCAATTTTTCTTTGGCGGAATGTTGCGATTAATTACCACGAGGCTCGCGCTACGGATACTCTCACGTCACGCAGCTTATAATCAAACAATTTCAAATACACTCTAAGAAGCCCTTCACAATAAGCTTAGCTCTAAAGATGGAGTTAACTTTCTATATACAAAAAATCGCTCCATTTTTAATAAAGTAATATTCGAACAAAGCAATAGCAATCGCATGTGGTTTCAAGAGAATGAATTTCACAGTAAATTAATTAACTACAAAACAGGATTTAATATATTAGAAAGTAGAGATAAAATTCTAGGAAGAGATAGGGAAATAATCAAGTGGAAATGTGGAGAGATATTGTTCAAGGAAGCTTATCTTTTCAAGAGTTGATATTAGAAGTGTTGACAAGTTTTCGACGATAAGACAATGTTTAACGCTTCAAGTACGGCTGGTTTGGGCTACCTTGCGGAGTAATTGTTCTTCGACATGAAATTTAATTATACCGAGAAAACGGCGCTGAGAATTTGAAACAAGGGGTGATTATTAAAGTCACGTCAAATTATGGTTCCAAATTTCCACTTAGGATGTGAAGAAAACTCAAGAATTTCTCCCAACAAAAAAGATGTTTACAGTAGCATCAGTTATAAAGGCAAATAATAAGGATATTTTGGTATTTCTTGTGAGTGTTACTGGAGGCACGGCGCAGTTAATATGTTCAATCTGCCGTCAACTATCATACATATGACAAAGCCACAATCAACAAACTAGCGATGTCAAAGACCTTCATATTTCTGATATCCAGTTTAATTTCAAACGCAAAGATTTCAATTAAATCAAATAGGAAGTAAAAGTCACCAAGTTATCAATGGTTTCCTTCAAATAATCCGGATTAGTTTTACAGTCAAGATAAATGTTATTTTCCCATTTTAAACACGGGGAAATTTGGGGGTAAATAAACTTGACGAAAATGCGCGCGATTTCTCGATAAAAATATCAAGATAAAAATTGAAATAAATGTACTTCAACTTTAACTGCAGTATTCAAACTGATACAACGAATTACAAAAGATAAATAAATCTAAAATTCTTATGATTCATGCGATTTTAAATTTCAAAGAGTTTAGTTCATTTTGTGTACACTTTTGTACATTTAAATTAATTTCCATCAATTCACACTCAATCACACTAGATTTCAAATTCCCGTTATTGCTAGAGAACGAGATATCGCCAGTGCAAGGATTAGGAAAGAGGGAGAGTCTACAAGCGGCAAAACTCAAAACTAATTAGTTACATCGAAAAAAACTGGCAAATCTTTATCGACATTTTTTCAGGTAAGTTTGAATATAGGAAACGTGAGAAACTCAGTCAGAAGAAATGAGTTTTCTCTTTGAGGAAGAAAACCATTTAACAGTCAAGAGAAGCAAGTCGACTATTCTACAAAATGCTTGTCTTTCACGGCGTAATTCCGCGTTTAAATTGAATCGCTTGATGATAAAAACGCGATCAAGAACCCTAACCTTATGGAAGAAAATACATTTAAGAACATAAAAATCCGTAAAGAGGGAAGAAAAACGAATCAATATTCTAAAATTAGACGAGACAAAAAATAGGAAAGAAATTAAACAAGGTCAGGATTGCTCTTAGTCTAAGAAGAGTGATTCGCGCAAATCTCGTTGACACACCTTAAATTCTAAGTTCATCCAATATTGACAAAAACGAACTCCCACATCAACTGCTTGGGTATATTATTAGGGGTATAGACTTCATAAGAATAAAGACAACATATAGATATCTCCAATTGAAGGACGAGTGTATTGTGCAATAAATTAATTCGTTGTTGTACTTGGTACATATATTTTATGCCTAAGTGTTTTGAAATAAATCTAATTACATTCAAGTTCGAAGAATTCTTGATCTATTCTTGGTTAATCCATGGACGCTTCTTATTCTTAAATAGATTGGCCACTTTAATAGCAATCCCCTTGTTAAGGGAGTCATAATCATCTAGAGCTGACCTATGGGAGTGGCGAAGGATGGAAGGGTCAATAACCCTTAAAGCGAAGACCCGATTATAGTGAATGGAATGGTTAAGATAACTCTAAAGCGTCTCCAAGCTTGAAGGATTAGTCGTTAGGTCTCTCGCTAGCGTCCATACTTGTTTGGCTGCCTGGTCTAACGAGGATTTCGACTTGGCCGAGAACAAGTCCACTCCTTTTAAGAAGAAATGTGGGCATTTTCTACATTGAAGACAAGAGACTAGCTGTAGTAGAATACCATTGATTCGATCTAATAGAGAGTCTTCATCCCATTCGTATTCTCTTGGATGTTTTTCGCACTCGTACAAGACTAAGTTTGCAAGATGTGTGTATTCTATTGGATCACCAGCGATGACAAGATGCTTGTCACACAAGGCTTTTAACATGCTGACACACAGTTTACGACAACCCCCTGACAGAAGAAGTTCTTCAGCGTCATTGAACGAAAGAACCCAAGCATCTCCTTCAGTATTAACTGGTTTACTAGTCGGATAGGAATCTGCGGCTAGTAGGTTAAACCCTCTCAGCTTGACGTTTGCAATTATGGGCTGGCTTGGCCATGCTGATCCTAATGTCGGCCAAGAACATGAATTCTGTGGCCAAATCGCACCACAACGAAACGCAGGCACAAGTTCTACTGTATAGACATCAGCTACACTTAACACTGCAGAGAAACTGTTCGACGAAATAAGTTTTGCTTGAGACTGGAGATTACCACGACGAATGGCCTCAGAAACCAGTGATGTAAACCTTGAGCGCATCTTCCTTGCCGACAGATAACCAGATGCGGTAATAAATTCCGTCCAGAGTGACATAGACCTCTTACGCTCGTCACTAAGCTTCAACATCGCACAGCCAGACGGACAGCCGTCATCAATAAAGTTGAAAACCCCCATCTGATTGAGAAACAGACTAACTTCAAAACGCTTTGGTGATAGGACTTGTAGACCGACGTATCGACCATCGACCTGCTTCAAAGACGATATAAATCGTGGTTCGAGTGCTTCGACATGCTTCAGAACCTCCTGCATAATTCGGCAGACATTGGTTACTGCTTGGTAAATCTCGCTCTTTCGTCGGTGTACACGATTTCTCACAAAGTGCTTCATTGTGATGTGTCTTTGGCCAGCGAAACAGGCCATTCCTTGGAGAACAACTCAAGAGATGATAATAGCCAGCCCGTAAAGAGGCCGAATGAAACGGTTGTTGTGAAACCGGTATATTTCAGTAGTTGGGGTTTTCCGGAGCAACGTATTAAGGTGCCATAGTCGAACCAATTGAACCTGTCACCTTCGATTAATCTCCTTAACAAAGACCAAAACCGACTCACAGCCAATAATACACGAGGGCCGGCAATTTTGGTCGATCATTCAAATAATTCTATTAAATCAATCTCTCGTACGTTTTCCAACATTTCTTGAAACGTTAGCTTGGCAATCCTATTCCTACCACTTTCTCTCAAAGCCAGCAGGTTCTTTGGGTCTAAAACCACGTTTTTGCTGTTAAAAAGCGCTTGTTTAAGAAGTAAAACGACGCTGTTTCGTAGTTCTTTATGACATGCCGGGCCGTTTGCTTATCATATTAAAACCCTCTAAACAACGACCGCCTACCGTTTGTGTATTATTGCAAACGATATTGAAACCCAACATGATGAGTGCTGATTTATTGCAGTCACTCAACCAAGGAAGAAAAGAATTTATTAGCTATTTAGCACTTTAGACAGTTTCTAATGAAATAAGTACTTGAACTTTTAGAACAATTGAAGGACCTGTTTAGTTCTTAGAAGGGTTCTTGTTATTAGATTTTTTGATATGAAGCGCAGAATATTCGCTTTGGCGGTCTACAAAAACCAATAAATCAGAGAACAAACACTCGCGGTGTCGGGGCGCTCAGCAAAGACGGTCCGCGTGAATACAGAACAAAAATTCTTACACACCAAAACCACTTTTTTGATTAAATGTTATTTAGGTGTTCATTTTGAGGGGTTTTAGAACAAAGGAAAGTCGTGTCAGGTGCGCTTGTTAGGAGGTGAGAACAGAGTGAGAAAACCAGACGATCGCGTGAAAGCCTTCAAGCCTTGAAGTACTCGTCTTTGAGGATTTAGTGGTTTTATAAGGAGGCGTGAGTAAAAATTAAGCCGATAATACTGCTGAGCGATAAGAACATCCCAAGCTGAACTACAAGGGACTTCTAAATCTCTCTTTAGCTTCATGATTGGACGATTGGATAGCTGAAGTACAGCGATAGTGCGTTTTATTTCAATGACATCGCATGACTAAGTGAGTTGGTGTTGACCTGCTCATTGGCGCTAAACTATTGAGGGTGTTTTACGATAAACACCAAGACAATACAAACACAACAGGCCTGACGACCCAAGTGTCAAATGGTATACAAATCACCAGCAAAAGGCCGGCCTACAACAGTCTTTTCTAAGCCAGATAACGGATATGTCAGGCAGCTTCAAGTTCATTAAGGGATTCACAATTGCCTTGTCCTATTGTGCGACCGGATCCCCTAGATTTAAACACAGCTTCCACGTCCGGTCCTGACCAAACAGCTCAGAAAGATGTCCCGTTTTAATAACACTAAGGGCGAACGCTTGGGTGAAGCAAAACATTGAAGGGCCCTCGGTATCAAACACATCTCATAATTGGCCGGGCCATTTGATAAGAGCGAATTCATTGAACCCCTTGACGTCAGAGTGTTTGGTTGGCATTCAGACGGCAAACAAAAGAACTGATGATTAAAATCGAACCTACCCATAAAGTACCTAATAAAACTACGCAACGCTTGGCTGGCTGTTATGATTAAATCGGGCTGGCAAGAGATCTTTGCTGTTGATTAGGTGCCACTCAAACTGGACACATAAGAAAGGTTTACTCAAAGACGCTTCCCTTTTGGAAGTCCACAACGCGCCGTTTTATTGTTTACTTAAGCTTGGAAGTAGTTGTTAATTGAATAAGTACTCGACGTTTGTGAGCCACCAACCACTTGTACACATCTCACTTCAATTTTACTGATTTAAAACAATACTTTTTCAGCTTTTTAAGAGGCGTTTCATAAAGTGGTCTTCAAAGATTCGCCTTTGAAAAGGAGTTCATTGTTGTCAAAAGTGACTCAATTAAAAACTACTTGTCGACAGCTTGTGATGTTTCAATAGTTGGTCATATGTGACACTCTCGACAGCCCCACAGCCAAATCACGAGCAAATCTACAAGCACATTGAAAATTTACAGTTTTCAATTCAATTACTTCGTAAAAAATTAATGTCAGAGAGGGAAAATCAATAACTGAGCTAGAAGCGGTGAAATACACACACGCAATTTGAAAATTGCTTTGTACAATTATATAAGCTGGTAGCTGCTATTTTTAGAGTTCGTTTTTTGTTTCCTCTCGGCTTGAAGTTTGTGGCAAAAATAAATCGCAAACACTTAGAAAAGAAAAAGAATGAAAAAGAAAAAAAGAAAAAAAAAAAAAAAGAAAGAAAGAAAAATGATTCCGCTGTGGTGATATCTCCTAAAAAAGACTTTCTAAGACTCCTAGGTTGGAAATTAAAGAATTAATGAATCAAAGATATTAAAAATCTTTTCCACGATAATCCCCCGAGGCAAAAGCTAAGTGGCGATGTTTAGACTTTTGAGAGTAAATGAAGACTTAAAATCTCTCCGCCCACTGACTCACTGAAGACAGCTCAACTTTCAATGGAAAAAGACTGCCCAGCTATTTGTCTAACATATTTCCAAGCTATTAAAGAAATACGGTAACCTTCTTATCAAATGAAGCGAAGTTTAGAATAAATGATGAACAGTAATTGCTTCTTTTCGCAGCACGAACTCACAAAATCTTTCAAAAACACTCCGCTTTCACGAAAAATTCTGTTTCTAAAGTGATATGATGAGCATATATTTCGTGATATTAAAGATCATTTCATAGGATAGTTGCGTTTCTGTGGATATTTCTATTTGTAAGGATGTTATAAAGTGTTTTATAACTCATGTAAGGAGGCAGGTGATTCGTACGTTCATGTAAGAGTTAATAAACACCTAAAAGGTTTTTAAACAGTAGTAAATCAGCGCTAGGATAATATAAGACATTTATGATCTCTTAAGTGCACTACAAGGAAGCCATAATACCAATAAAAACATTAAACTAATTAGGACGTGTCTAGCAGAGTAGTTTTGAGTAAATTATTGTTCAACACTTATTGAAATGAGTAAGGTATATCAGGAAATAGCTTGAGAGTGCAATGAGTCAAAAGCTCTTGGAGATGAACGACTCATATTGAATTACAATTTCTTTCAGAACTTTAAAATATCTGCTATAAAGAACAAATAAATGTGTCAGTAAAGGGTTGATGTAGGTTTCACAACATTTTGTGATTTCGGCAAAGAAAAAAAGAAAAAGGGAAAACAAAAGAACGAAAATATAGAAAAAACAGAGAAAGAGGGAGAGGAAGCTAGCAAAATGAATGCTTTTTTAGTGACGTTCGACGCAAAAACTCGTGCAATAAACCATGAATGTGCATATTTTCTCTGTTTATATTCATTCATTATTTGGGATATTTTTTCTTTCCTTTCCGTTATGAAATTCAACATCATGCTTATTGAATTCAAGGGGTACGTGTTAATCTTTCTCCACTCGACTTTTCAATACGAAAACTTACTGTTCACTGATAAACGAGATAGCAAAGGACTTCGTTTACTCTGGGAGCTCTTGAAGTTATTCCTTGATATACTATAACATCTTCAAAGGTTTTTAGCGACCAAAGAAAAGTACAATGCATGAAGCTAAAAGCTCAATCCTTAAGCCAATCAACTAATGTCGATATCTTTAACAGGATTTGGACTTATTTTAATAAGTGTAAAATACATTTAAGTTGAAGAAAAAACATTGATTAAGGAAAGGTACAAAAGGAATAGAATGATGTCACAAGACAATGCACCCAGCCACAAAACGGTTGAAAATAGTCGAGTTGTTGACAGGTTGTTCTGATTATAGTGCTATACGGTTTATCCTTTGGTAATGAAATTAAATTCACCTTACAATATTGTAGGATAACAATCAAACAAAATTGGATTTTTTGTTGATATGAAAGGAGTGTCGGAATAGTGTCTTGACGTTGGTTTGATGGTTTGCTGGATGGATCAATACTTGGGACTTCCATATGGCAAGAGAGAGATTTCACCTGGGGATCAATGAGTCTTGTTCAAGATAAGGCTGCGGGGAGAAAATCAATTTTACAGGGTATAAATTCGTTAGGGAAAATACCCCGATATGCATGTCATCGATTGAATTCCAAATGTTATTACAGAGATTTCAAGATAAAACGGCATAGAAAGAGATTTTCTGAACAATAGAAGTGTCCAAGTTTCAGTATAAAACAAGAGTAAGTCTTTAAACTTTATATATAGTAAAACCGGCCAATAGCTTTTACAAGCATGCTGTTATTGTATATTTGTAGTCTTCAAGGGAGAGCACGGTCAGTTGTTTAGCATTTTTCTTGAATAATAGAAGAAGTTCAGCAGCAAAAACATAAAGACGAAGTCTTGAGAATTCTAGAAGAGGCTACTTGAACTATTGTGTGAGAGCATAAAACTTCGGCTGGTAACTGAACGACCAGTTTGATTACCAACAAAATATAATTCAATTAAATTACCAGTAAAACCAGTGCACAATAAAAACAAAAAAGGATGAGATGTTCATATGACATCTTAAGTCAGTGTTTTGTAAGGTTTTTACGGCGAAATAAGTGAGAAATGCTATGTTCTAATCAGACACGAAGGAATCGATCGAATGACAAGGAGTGGCACTCCAGCACCAGTATTGCTTATCTTGATCAGAGCAGAGGAGTAAACAATACCAGAAATTCAATAATCTAACATAGCTTGATTAACGTAGCGGTTATCAAAATGGTGAGTGATTGCATCTTTTTTGCCTCGTGAATTTACAAAGCGAAGTGAAGCCCAGTTACTGAAATGGGCGGGAAATTAAGTACTAATTGTAAACGAATCAATTTTACATTTTGATATCAAGAAATCAGTTCCCGCAATTTTACAATAATAAAAAATAATCATAAAAAGACAAAACCATTGAAAAAATATTTAGCGTCCATGGATAGTTCTATAGCTTGGCATAAAAACTGTACAGCTCATCAGTTAAAGACGTCCTCACAAGCCTAGTTTACACAAAAGTAGACCAACCAACCAACCTTGCCACTAAGTCGAGCATTTTTCTTTGTTCTTTTAAAATTACCACACGTGAGGGAGTCTGGTTTCTAAAGCGCTGGCGTATTTTCATTATTACAGAAACAAAATTGACCCTATAGGGTAAATTCCTCAAGGCGGGTGGGATTACATGTAATGTGAAAAGAACCCCAAATATTTACAACACTTCAACTTACAATGGAAGTCAAAAAAAGTTTCGTGTTTTGTACCACAGTTGTTTACCAAAGGATAGGTCAAGTGGGGGTGTCCAACCACACCCTCCTCTTATCCTACTCTTTTGAAAAGAATAGTCACAACTGCGTCTTTGATGCCCGTGTTGGAGCTGAGCTACGAACTGAATTATCAACTAAAGCTCCTTCCAAATGAAACTACGAAGTAATAGGCTTGTGTTGATTAGTGTTTTGAGTTGTAAGGAGTCCATTTAATGCGATCAAGCAATTAGCATACTGTGTAAGGTCAAACCATAGTGGTAAAGTATAATTACTTTGAGCAATTAAAATAGTCAGGTATTGTTATATATAATGACCCGCTATAGGAGGGATGTCACTTGTCAGGGACTTTACGGAGCCAGATAAGAAGAGGTTTTATACGTATGTGGTCTCTAGCCTTGACGGCACCAGAGAGAGAAAGACAGAGTTTGCACTCATTAAATATGAACAGAAAAATTAAAGCTATCATTATTCAAGCCAAAAAAGTATTGAAATTAAACTCATATTTCCTATGTATATGCGTTGTAAAATAGTCTGAAGACCTCGAACCAGAGAATTGTATAGCCTTTCTGGGTGAACAAATCTAATGTTGCAAGAGTTACTACAAAAGCTTTCAATGATCTCGTGTAATTTACTTGGCCAACTGTAATTTTACCATCCGAGTTACTGACCTTAAAATTCGTTACCACAGATGAAGGTGAGAATCGGTCAAAATTAACCACTACTAGTCATAATAATTTCAAGAGGGGTGAACTTGTAAAGTTTCCCCTTGAAAGAATTGGCAGATGTTATTGATAAATGTAGTCAAGACATCTAAAAGAAACTGGACCAAAAGAGTACTACGGAAAAAGAGTATGAACCACATAGCAAACGAAACGAGCACAAACGGTCACCCATTCATTGAAATCTAGGGATGGACTTTTTACGTTTGGCAGTTCTCAAGAACTGATGTTCCCGTGCGGTTTCGTATTTGAATATTAATCAATAACATTTCTAAAAAGTTGTAAAATTTGTATTTCCATAAAAAGGGACGTAAAACATCACCTATTTTTATTAAGAGGTGATTTTTTTTTTCAAGCTCGAGCAGTGAACGACAAAAACTCCTGAGTTGAAGAATAGCTGTTGTACAAAACTAAAATCATTTCTGTCAGAAGGTTTAAGTTGTTTGTAAGTAGTTTGCCGATGAAAGTTGAATCAAAGTGTTAATCCAAAACGAAAATTTGGATCGAAAATGAGGTTTAGGCCTTCATTTGCTCATTTGCTGTATGTTTTCTTTATATTCAGCTTAAAAAAGCTTAATCCCAACACAACATCAAGAAAACGTCTTTGTACAATTCAAAAATCCGTTTTAAACAGGTATTTTATCTTGGTACATCAGTTTTTAACCGTTAAAGGATTTGAGTGTTAATCCAGAACGAAAATTTGGAGTAAAACTCGCACGAAGGTCTAGTTTTTGGCGCTTCCCGCCATTATTGCTCGTCATTGAAAAAAATCTCCTCTTAATACAATATGTCTACGAACCTTGGGGTCAAGTTTGTGATATTCTTCATTGTCTTCATCAACAGAGAAAAACAATGCAGTCGACGTGATGGTGAGCGTCCCTGGGACGACCACACAGGGGGCGATCATCTGACACGCTGTGGTAAGAATCACGTGACCCGTATCGTCTAGTTCCAGGACTTTCTCGTCCACTGTGATGTCACTTATGATACTGTCCTCGTCGTCCAGAGAGTAGGTATCCTCCATTGCAGAGGAAGAAATCTTGGCGAAGTTTAGTGCTTGTTTGGATTCACTTGTAGGTTGTTGAGCTTCTTCTGAGAATAAAGGTGTAATGTTATGTAATGTATGTAATGTTATGTAATGTATCTTTAATGGTTGTGAAATTTAATAAATGATGATGATGATGATGATGATGATAACGATGATGATGATGATGATGATGATAATGATAGGTACCCCCAAGGTGTCAAAAGTGAGAATCAAATATTCTATATGAAGCAAGAGAACGGGGAAGTCCGGAGGTTATCGCTTTACTGAAGAGATCAGTGACCTAGAACACTTGTCTACTTTCTCTTTATGAACTTAACAATGTCATTGCGTATAGAATATTCTGTCCGAATTGCGATGCCACACTTCAGGGTAGGGACAACGGCAACAATAAACATCAGCTCAATAACAGCAACAACAAAAAGCAACAACAACAACGCCACAATAAAAGCATTAAGAAAAATGAGCAGTAGCACAACAACCACAACACGAGTAGTAACAACAATACAACAAATACAAATGCAGCAGCAGCAGCAGCAGCAGCAGCAGAAACAGCAACAAGACAACTACAACTGTAACAACAACAGCAACAACAACAGCAACAGCAACAAGACAACTACAACTGCAACAACAACAACAACCAACAGCAGTAAGTAAACAGCAAACACAACACAACAAATGCAATAACAAATACAAATGGAACAACAACAAGAAGAGCAACAACAACAAGAGCAACGGTAGCATGAGGCAACACCAGCGCTAAATGCAACAAAAGAGTAAAAACAATATCCGTACGAGCAACAACAATGGCAGCACCAATACCCCAAGGTTACCTTCTAAAGCTCTAATGAGTGTTGCCTCAGGATGACTAGAACCATATGGGTTTTTAACCAGACATCGTCGTCTTCTACTGTCATCCTCACGAAGGTCTAAGCGATGGAAACACACTTCTTCTGGTGCTTCCTCAGGAGCCCAGGCACCTTGCTCACTAGTTAACTTATCTTGGATCTACAGGACAGGAATGCAAAGGAAGTCAGTAGTGATCAAAATCTGCAAGTTTTCGGAAGTTTATAATGCCTATATGCCTGATTATGCGTGCTTTCCGACTTTCTGGAATTTCTTTTTGAAAGAAAAGTTACAGCGCGCGACATTCGGCAGTGCGCGCCATATTTTTGCATGGCATGGCGCATATCTCGCTACCGTTTCCCAAATGACCGTAACCGACGAGTACTTATCAATTCAAAAACATGTTCTTTTTACTACGAGGATTTACAGTGTAAATTCTGCAGTACTTCATATTTTGTCGTGTTTGTTTGTCCCAATTCCCATTAGTTTTCGATGAAGATATTTGCTACCTACTGCTTATCAGTGACTTACGTAAGTTATGCACGCTTTATGAAACGGGTGTCGAGAGGTTTTTTGACCAAACAAGGTAAATTTACGTCACAATGAAGAGTTGTATCTACCTTTGTGAGTAGTCCTTTAGCAACACTGCTATCGCGACGACGTGCAGCCACCAACAATCTACCCTGTATATCTTCACTCTCCACATATAACTCTCTTGCTAGATTACACAGTTCTTCATACTGGAAATGTTTCTGTTTTAAAATGTTTTCTAGCTTGTTCATAATGACATAAGCCTCGCTAGTCGTGACGACGATTCGTTCACGCATTGCATGGGAGAGAAGACGTCCTTCGTTGATGAGCTCCATGAATGCTGCCCCACCATGTCTAACAAAGGAGAAGACGATAAACGTAAAGGGCTTTCCAAACGAGCAAATTTTCTATGATAAATATTCTTTGACAAATAATGTTTGCTCGTGTCGATCGAAAAATTTGACCAAATCTCATGTGACGAACCCATTTTTCATATCACAATTTGTTCGTGTAGAGAAGAAAAATCCGTTTGTCTTGGAAAATGTGCTCGTTTGGAGGGGCCTTAACATCTATTTAAAACCTCTTTAAAATTGGAAATAGGGAAAAAACCCTATAAACTGGGATAAGTTCAAAACAGGCGATGTGGGTGGGGTTCCCAAATTGGGGTAGGGGAGTGTCATTATGCGACACCCACCAAATCTAGGCTACACTAACTCTAAAAACTCTAAAAATGAAATCCAGATTTTTTTCTCAAATATCTCCAAAACTGGGAGTCAAATTGCAGTAATGCATAAACTGTCTCTTTGAAAGTGCGCTATACATTATTCACTACAAATGCGCAAAAATATGGAGCACTTTAAAGAACCCAAGAAAACTGGGGGGAGGGATTCGGGATATTTAACGAGGTTTAAAGCTCAGTAAATTGGGGTCTCAACCAGGACATCCCTTGTTATACGTAAAAGGTACGTAAGGATCAAAAACACCTCTTTGCATTGAACGATCTTCTTTGTCTGATCTTTGTACGTATCTCTATTAGTTACCTTTGTAAAGAATTTTGCCATTCTTGTGAACATAAAAGCATCACTAATTCTACACTGGAATCACTTTTTTGACAGGATAAGCCTTCAAACACTAGCTCTTGTCCATGGCTTCCAATTAATACACGAGATAAGAACGGACTAAAATCAAGCAACACTTCCTTCAACAGAGCTCCACACGACTTGAACCCAACCTCCACTTTTTCGGACAAACTCAAACGGTTGAAATCACCCGTTGTTTTTGGGAGACTGGGGAAGGCTATTGTTTGTTCTTGGTGCGCAAGGCCAGCGAATACGTCATCCTCTGTTTCTTGGGTTTTACTCCGCTGACCACCCCAACTGACGGCTCGGCTCCTTGTTTTGTCTAAACCGTTAACTGCATCACCTGGTGGCGTGTCTACAATAGCAATATACAATAGTATTCAGCAATTGTACCCTTTCCCATTTTCCTACACATTGGGGAGTAGTAGGCAGCAACATTACCACAGGAAGCCCAAGCTGTGTGGTTTTCGCATTTTTACTTTCACACTTTGTTTACATTTACACTGTGTTTCCAGTTACACCTGTTTCAAAAACCGCTGTCGGGCAAACGGTCTCCAACATGCGCGATTCAATCGAAAGGAAATGTGGATAAAACTGACGAACGACACGAATATCAACATGACAATTCAATACACCAAAGAAAAAATCAAAACCAAAGCGAAAAGACGTCAAACGTTTTGCAAGTACCCATACTTCTCAGTTGTCGGTCTAGACGCGTGGTCTTTAGGTTTCGAGTACGACAACCTTTTTGAAATAGGCATATACCATTCGAGCAACTGGGTGGGGTTCTCCTATTTTGTAGGGAGGGGAGGTTGTATCGTTTATTTGGAGATTCCTGTAAAGGCTAAATGTTGAATATGGACTACCTGCGTGGTTTCCCGTAGCAACCATACCTGGAGAAGATACCGTATTGCATCTCGACTTTGAGTCTCTCTCGTCACTTTTGAGCAGATCTCTGTATTTAGCTACCATCATTACAGCTATGAAATAAACTACAGTAAGAGCCAAGAACTGCGCTTGTCTGCTGTCTTCGAAGTCACGGTAGACTACGGCTCGTAGTCGATTCACGTCCATTTCTTGGAGGAGCTTTTCGGGATCTGTTACCGTCGTGACGTGGCCTGGAATATTTTGTAACATGTCCTGTGGTGTTAAAACAGAAGCGCACAAATTCAGTATCAATGGCCCGTAAAATAATGTAAGGGTTGTAACACCCAAGTGGGACATAGCGGAAAAACAGCTAAGCGGTTGTTTTCATAGTTTTTTTTCATAAACCGATCATGAAGCATGAACAAAAGTAACTGCTACACTTTTACTGGCTTTAGTAAAAGCTTTTTACAAAACCTTGTGGTGTTGCAGTAAAGCTTCGCAGGGATATTTATTAAAACAATGAGTTTTCTGCTGATCAAAATGTCACCTCTCCCAAAGTACAGGGCATTATATCTCAGAGACGCATGCACCAAATTTTGATATTATTTGATATTTTGTTTTTTGTGTCTAAAACGGCTTGTATACAAAATATTGAGCTTTAACAACCTATGGTGTCCTTATAATGAGAGGCTATTTAACGTTTTTCCGCCCCGTCCCCAAGTGGTCCTTGAGCTACTAGAGCAGTTTTCGTTGTGAAACCGACCGCGCCGTGACCCATGTCAAAGCCCCATTTCAAATGTTTTTATATTTTTGTTTACGTTGGACAAGACTAAAAGTTAAAATGCCACGCAAGGTGTGCGGCAAACTCCCCATTCTCGTCATACACGTGCAGTGCCGTGGTCGTATGAAAACTGTTCTCTCCTTTCATTGTGGATTTTTTTTACTGTAGCTTGATAGTATTTGTAATTCAAAGGTAGTAATTATATTCACCCTTTTTATTGATGGGACGAAAAAGAGAAAGACAATTCCTGAGAATAAAGTAAAGTAAAGTAAAGCGACCATATTTAACGTCGGTAACTCGTAACAGTAATTCAACTGACAAACCTGAGGTCGATGATGCGCTCATTTTACCCCCCTCTCTCCATCAGTGCTCCGTTTTAAGGGTATTTAAAGCTAATTAAAGCTACACGGAAAGGAAAGAAGTCGAAACAAGGATGTGAAGTCACTGGGGATCGAACTCGGGACCTCTCGCACCGAAGGCCCCGCACTAACCAACTGTGCTATCCTTGGTTATTTAAGGTATTAAAACAACGAGTACCTTATCTGATGGTGGTTCAGTAGATGAAATAAGAGCCTTGATAGCCTCACGTGTTTCTTTTAACGTTTTCTTGGTAACTTTACCGTCTTTAGCCAGTGGGAATATTGGACGGTTACGTTGACGGCAAACAAGACGATTACGTGCAGCACAACAGAACACTATGAGAAAACAACTTAGATGAGCAATCCTGTCAGTTTAGTCACCATAAGCCATAATAAGTATCACCTGGAGCTTCATTAAGGAGTCTTAGGGTGCATGTTTTTAAACTTCTCCTTTACTCCCCTCCCCCGGCTGGGATTAATTACATAGCTGAAAGCCGAGTTATGGGGTTTCTCACTCCTCTCTCATCATTTACCTAAGCTCTTCAGTTGACCCTACTTGGTTCATTCCAGTATTTGAAGAGCGAAAACCTTTTAATCCATGCTTTACAGTGGAACCTCTATTTATCGGCCACCCTTGGGACCTTAGAAATTGGCCGCTTAATAGAGGTCTCACAGTGTTTGTTGGGGGCAAATATATATTTGGGACTTTGGTCGACTTATAGAGGGTGACCACTTAATGGAGTAATGTTATATTGAGCTTCCACTGCTGTTTTGATCCCCACTGACTTCGATTGAGGTCGATTAGAGACTGCAGATACTTCCTATCCAAATATGAGACCAACTCCATAAAACGATCACATTTTTAGCACCAAAAGCGGTCGGTTAACGGAGGTTTGAACTGTTGCAATCATACCTAATCTAAGACACTGCCTGAGAAATCCACCACTACTCATGTTTCTATTAGCCTCCACACCACTGAACGCGAGGGAACTGGTAAACACAATAACATCCACCAATGACATCAAACGATTTAGAAACGAGAAACTTGACTCCAGGCTCATTCCTCCACAAGGTTGGATGACGTCCTGGGAATAGTCACGTGATGTGACTGATGACAGAAGAGGCAGCAAGTCTCCGCATGCGTAGATGACGTTGTCAGCGAGGACTGAGACAAAGTGTGCGAGGTTCCACAAGTAAGTGGTGTTTTCCTTAGAATTGACGAAGTCCATTACGCTTTTCCGTGTATGGCTGCAAAAACAAAAGTACATAAAACTATGTTCCTACAAAGCTTTTCTGTAAGGTCCGAATACACAACGCAACATTTCCTTCACCTTTTTCTGCAATATTGCACAATACACTTGCACCTTGTGTCCACCCTTGCAACGGATACGCGCAACAGTTGCAGGTTTAGACTCGAGTTCTACTTCTACAACATTGCGCGCAACATTGCAGGGGTGGGCACACGGTGCAACTGTGTGCAACTGATGCAATACTGCATCCTGTGTATGGGTTTTTATTGGGTAATGGATATCAAAGAAACACTAGAAATTGACCACGGCCCTCGCTGCGATACGTCGTAGCGTCACACCATAGCGGCTAGATCCACATCCGACCTATTTTAGGGTTGGTTGAGAGAGGGAGAGAAAGGGGAATTGACACGAGTGGGCAGGAATAGAACAATGAACAATTTCCATATTATATCATCAGGATCATAGGTTTATATTAATGTCCCACCCAAAATTTTTGTGGCCCTTCTTTATGTAGAAAATGATTCAATAAACTCACCTTCTCCAGACTTGTAAATCTGATTCGATAGCAAAAAGTAAATCCCCTAATAAACGTTGATGCATTGTTGACCATAGAAACTCAGGGATATTGATATACGCACGATACTGTGAAGCCTCCTCTGGACTTGCTGATGTCGTGTCTTCATTCTTCATCGGCGAGCCCTGGGTACTAGTTCCCTCTGACGTACTTCCGCTTAGGTCAGGAGACTGCGTACCTGTGGTTGAACCGCTGACTACTTCGTCTGTAGTCGCTTTTTCCTGGTTCGATTTGTTTTGAGTGTCGGGTTTCTCTTCCTCGGGTGTAGAAGCAGTATTTGCTCCAATAAATGAGCTTTTCATTGTAACTGTAAGGCTACTATCTTGGTCTTTTGGTGTTTGTTCAGCCATTAGTTTACTAGACACTGGCGTGTCATCCTTCGTATTACTAGATTTCTCGGATGATTCCTTTTCATCGTCAGTTTTATGATTCAAGTCCGTTTGTTCTTCATTCGACATTCCTTCGACATTTTCATTGGTACTCGCCGAAGGTTCCTCCTGTGAAACGTTTTCACTTTTTTCGTCTGTTTCACTTGAAGCGGCACTTTCCTTCTGGGTCGTCGTTACAGCTTCGCTGCTATCATCAATATTATCATCTTCAGCAGTAGTTTGATCTGTAGTTGCATCACTCTCTCCTTTATCAGATAGAGGTTCACATTGTTCATGCTCTGGGGCGTCAACCTCATTATTCCCGTTAACCCCCGTACTCTCCTGCTCCTCCTCTGACGTATTCTCACGAACAGGGCGTCCTGGAATTGGAGGAGTCTTAGATGTAACATCCGTATTAGAACCAGCGACTTCAGTTCCTCGTATATCAGACCCAACCCGCGTAGCGCTCCTCGACTCATCTACCGATCCGTTTTGTTCGTCGTTAAGTGATATAGTGTTCTGTTCAGTTGTATCTGTTGGTAAATCTTTTTGGTCATGTTCTGTGGTCTGTTCGTCACTACACGTTACTGTTTCATCAGGGGTTGCGGGTTCTGATGACTCGCCATTAATATTTGGTTCAGTTTGTCTAGGAGATGACGGATCAACATTCTCGCTGGTTTCTTTTTCAGTCTCTGCAGGAGTCTCATTAGTAGCGTCACACGTTCCAGGTTCACCATTAACATTTTCTTGGGAAGGTATTTCGCTTTTAGTAGGGATTTCTTCATTTGATTCTTTCTCCTCGGGGATCGAGCCGATCTTCTCGCTACTAGCCGCTTTTGATTGTAGCAACGATTGAAAAAACTTCCTCCGTTCGTCATCTGCTTCTGGAGAAGAAGGTCGTTTACTGGCAGACTCAACCTCTGACGCGCTCTTGGCGCGGACCAGAGGACGAGAACGAGGGTCGCCCTTTGATTTCTTGGTTTTATGGCCACCAGATTCTGCTTCTTTTTGCTTCTTTTCCTTCGCATATTGACTAACCTGTGAGAACAACACATTAAATTTTCAGTACATTTTCTTTCCCTTTTTTCTTGCTCCGATCATCCCTTTCTTTTTGCTTTGCTCAATCCCCCTCTGTGGAATAGCATCCCCCTCCCAGACAGACAGACAGACAGACAGACAGACAGACAGACAGAAGTGTTTTATTTGGTGTCTTATATAACTATATCTCGACATTTTTCCAAATAAGTTTATAATTAATTTAAAAAAATCATTTACAATTATGAATGACAAGAACTATCTCTTCAATACAAGATTTCTTTTAGAAAAACATTTAAACACAAACCTTGCTGCTGCTACTTGCAAATCCTTGGGCGGGTTCAGGAGTAGCAGAAACAAGTGATCGTCAGTAAGATGGCGATAATTATTATTTTGTTCCAGTAATTTTAGAAATTCGTTTCTTAGATCTGTATACAGAGGACAATAGACGAGAAAGTGCCTTTCGTCTTCTATAGATTCTTGGCAATGAAAGCACTTTCTTTCCTCTGGCTTTCTATACCCTCCCACATATCTCCCCTTCTCAATTTCAAGATCATGGTTGCTGATCCTGAGTTTCGTGAGTGCGTTTCTATATTTAAAGTTTTTAACTTCAATTAAATAGTTTTCCAAAAGAGTATTCAGACTTGACAAGACGATAGGTTCTTAATTTATTTTTTTGTCCAGGGATACTCCTGTTTTTTTTACCTCCCTCGGGCGGTAAAAACATGGGGAGAGGGGGGGGGGGGGGGGGGGGGTGTGGGTGGTAAAAACATGGGGAGAGGGGGGAGGGTGAGGGTGGAAAGAGCCTGTATATTGTCTTACCTTCCCATGTAAGATTGCCAGAGTGTCAACCCAGATACGCCAGCCTTCTCGCTCCTCTTGAAATGCGTGATGGAGCAGCATACGGAACAGTGAAAACACTGTATCAGTAGTTCGGTTTTCGACTGAAAAATGAAAAAAGACGTCTGATGGTAAAACACCCTTTAAGATCTTTGTACGTCTTCTATAGAGTGGATTTCGTATGACTTTGAAAAACTACGGCACGGTCACGGCACGGCACGGCCACGGTACGGAACCTCGCCTGCTGATTTCTTCACAAATTTGTAAAGAAATCAGCAGGCGAGGTTCCGCGCCGTGGCCGTGCCGTGCCGTGCCGTGACCGTGCCGTAGTTTTTCAAAGTCATACGAAATCCACTCTAAGGCCGGTCACATGACAGCCAATGCGATTCTTGCAATGTTGCGCGCAATAAAAGAGTAAAGCGTTCGGTTTGAATTTCAGTCAGGCCTGGGCTTGATCATCTTATGCGCGCTGTAGCCCTTGCGTCTTGTGTCAAAACAATTTCACGAGACAAAATCAATCCACGATAACATACCTTTGTTTTTAGGTTCGATGTAAGCCAGAGAAAAGAGCCAATCCTGCCAGCAAGATAGCTGTAGAAGTATGCTGAGAAACAGGAATAACAAATATCAAGTAGATGTATAAAAGACAGGGCGTGGCCAGCACGTGGTCCAATCATTAACTTGAGAGCAACATTGCCTATCATCCAAGGTAAAAATGTCAAGGTAAACTCACTTTTACAAGGAAGGAGGGAGGATTCGAGTGATGAGGGTTGGATGCTTACGAGTCAGAAGTGAGTTAAGTTGGCGAAAGATGCCCCCCCCCCCTTAACATAGGAACTGAAAATGACTACTAAGCGCCCCACTGAATTTTCAACTACAAAGTCAGTAGCCATTACCTGCGATTTTCTTTGCTGTGGTGTAACAGCAAAACAAGATCAGACAAGAAAACTTTCTTGATGTCAGTCTTAGTATCATCCAGGGATGGGCTGATATCATTAGACAAACTTTCACCAGAGAAGCTGTGGTGTCTAGTTAGTGTGTTGGAAACACCTTCTTTCTCGTCGATTTGGTGGAGCATTTTTACGATAACTGGACACAGATCTGTATGAAACATCAGAATACCGTATTGGTGTATATTGGTATAAAGGTGCAGTAAAAACCAAGACAACAAAGGCGAACCGAAGAGGACCAGACGAAAAGAAAATGTACAGACAGACTGTCCATAAAATGGACGAGGGACTGATTCTCAGAGACGGGAAGACTTTGCAGGCATGCCCAGAAACAGGCCGGGACAGACAGACAACCAGACAGACAACAAGACAGACAACCAGACAGACAGACAGACAGATAGACAGACAACCAGACAGACTGACTGACTGACTGACTGGCGCAGAGACTGATGAATAGCAGAAAAGTCTGATAGAAAAACAAACAGACAAAAGTGCAAACTAACAAAAATATGAAAGATAACCAAAGGAAATGCGTCTTACTTGGATTATGAATGATATAGGTATCATCTGGCTCAGGGTGGCGTGTATTGAGTATTTGCTTGGAAACACGACCAACTAGAATCTGTAAAACAATTACAAAAGATCTAATCTAGAATCTATAAAACAATTACAAAAGATCTAATCTAGAATCTTTTAAACAATTACAAAAGATCTAATCTAGAATCTATAAAACAATTACAAAAGATCTAATGTTGGTTTGCATATGGGAGTCATGATTGATGCTGAAATATGTTTCCTCCATATTACGGTTTTTTTATTCCGAGCTTTCGGACCTACGGTCCATCATCAGGTATAGAATGGAATTGTATTTACAAACGCCATATTATACTAAATCAATTGACAAACAAAGTCTCCATTTTATCTCTTATGTTGGACCGTAGGTCCGAAAGCTTGGAATAAGAAACCGTAATTTAATGTGGAGGAAACATATTTAGTCAGCATCAGTTACGAAAGAATTAAATTTATTTCAGATGCTAATATCAGTATCTATTACATAAAGAAAAGAAAAGCCTTTCTTCAGCACTCTAAGCTACGACCCTACCCAAGGTGCGACAAATAACAAATTCTAACCTCAAAAAGCACATTGTAGGTGGTCAGTGTCAGGCCAGGAACCATCAGTTTTGCCCCAATCAATGAAAATAAACCATAATTCTGTAGGAGCTCAACTTTTCGTCTAAAATGGAAAAGAGAACAATGAACAGAACGCTTGATTAGGGGCGTGTCGTGATCTAAGTAGTAAGGAACCAAACTCAACTGGAATAAATTATAAAAAAATACCAAACAGTGGTAATCTTTGATCTTACTTAGCCTCCTCCGCAGGCAACTGTTCGCTGGGCCTCCTGTGTTAAAGACACGTAGTGGCCTGGACGCCAGGCAAGAAAAGGCGAGAGTTGCAACCCCTTCTTCTTTTTTCACTCCTCCTTTTCGTCCCCAGTCTTTTTTCTCCTCAAAATTTCGCACAGGAAGCCCAAAAGGTTTCCTGCGGAGGAGGTTAGATCTTACTTTGACTGACGTCAATTTTTGGGCATAGGCAATGGAGTGGAGACCTTATCTGGGTTCGTAGGCCCAGAAAATTCAATAAGTCCAGGAGTTTCAAGGAAGATTTTTCAGGAGTTTCAAGAAGTTTTTCACTAGTTCACTCAAGCAAAATATATTTGCATAACGTTTTTTACTGGCTGAGTTAAGGAATGTAAACGGAGCTTTTACATGAACATATATGCACAGTAAACGTACACTTATTGGTTTCTGTTTTCCAGGAGTTCTCCAGGAATTTATTAAAAAATCCAGGACTTTCAAGGACTTTCCAGGAAGAAAATAGAAATCCAGGATTTTCCAGGATTTCCAGGAGTGTACAAACCCTGCCTAATACAAAGATGACAGGAATGTCATGGGCACATTCTTTTTTATGTGTTCTTGTCAAAATGTCCACTGAAGGTTTTTCAAGTCCAAAAAGCATGGATCATAATCTATGATACACTGTAAACCCTAAAGACGCTGTGCGCACAAAAGGGAACATTCTCGCGCCATTTATACATCGTTGCTTTTCATTTCATAAGGTCTCAAAAAAAACCTACAATCATTGCCAGAATTGTTGGCACGATTTTGTCGTGATGCGCGCGCAGTGGATGGTGATGAAATTGGCTCCCCCTATGTCCCCTGTACAATGTTGCTGTGAAAACCCCGACACCTACTACTCAGTAGTCAGTCCGACATACCTTTTAGCTACCAGCAACATTGTACAGGGGGAGGGGATCCAATAATATGGCTGCAAAGTGTATAATTGTGAAAAAAAGCCGTAAATTTCACATCGTGCCAACTCATTTGGCAAGGATTGTAGCTACGTGATAGCACAGCTACAATTACACATGTAGATTTCCGACTCACAAGAAGAAAAGACTTGTAGTCTTGTATAACAGTAGCATGGACTTGTACTTTGTAATCTGCTTTACTTACCTTGGATTACAATGGTGTATAAAGCAACCGATGATCTTCAAAGCGTAGACACGTATTGACTCTAATGATGCATCAAGAAACTTGAAAACAGCTCTGGAAAAAAACGTTACACACCACAATAAAATGACCATTTCATTGATATTTTCATTTATTCATATTTTCATTTATTTATATTTTCATTTATTTATATTTTCATTTATTCATATTTTCATTTATTTATATTTTCATTTATTTATATTTTCATTTATTCATTTTTCGTAGTTTGTCCATACATCAAATAAATTCCTCAATCATTTATTTGTTCATTCATTCGTTCTTCCATTAAACAATGTACAGTAATTTACTTGCTTACTCTGTCATTTGTTTGTTGGTTGACTTTCATTAATTTATTCACTTCATTTACTCATTCATTCATTCGTTCATTCATTTAAGTCTTACCTCAGTCCATCAACTTTATCTAAGGCAGGTACTACAGCTTCAGGCTGCTCCGTCATGATAGACAATACTAACTGTAAAACATCCAGGACATTTTCCTCCTATAGAATAAACCAAACAAATGAGCCTTCGGAAAAGTTTAAAAACTTAAGTGCAATGGGACCTTGCAAGCCACATTAAACCAATGAACGAAATTCTTAATTCTGCATTGGGTAAACTGAAAAAGCGAACGCTGAGTTAATATGAGAAAAGTCTACAGTGCAATAGGACAGCTGTGGAGTGCAGTAACAAGGTGAAAAGTAAATTGGAATGCAGTGGGCAAGGTGTTAAAGGTAACAGAGATTTCATCTCTTAATGGCTTTTTATTTCTACTGCATTGGTTACACAACTTTGTCAGAATCAACTCACCTCCTTAGTAGCAACAAGGTAAGCTAGAATACCATATAGCTCGTCTTCTGCAATGCCATGGTCCTACGGGGAAAAAGCAACATTACACTTTAACAAAGAACGTCTTGGTACAGGTATTTCAAGTGTCATCCTACATACCTTTAGTACAAGCTGCTTTACAAGAAGAAGTAAGAATGCACGAAGTGATTTAATATCGTCTTTACTTGGTCTGGAAGTACCTGTTAAACAAATATTTCAATGGTCAACTGTAAGCAGTGTTAACATAAATTCCATCTCTTTCCATTGCAGTTGAAAAGAATGGAGGACATCCATCTATCTTACATCATGGCAGATGGAGTCATAAACGTTTTTGTGCAGTGACAGGAGTCATAAAATAGTGTACACTGTAACCCATGAACCACAGAGGGGGTACCCCCCAGTATTTGTAGTGTCGGTACATAGTTATATCCCCCTAATGAAACTACCCTCCATAGTTCCTGTAACCCACATTTTCAATTAATAAACCACCACTAAACAACAAAATCTGTTAATTTTGATGGTCAGTTCTAAAGTGCAAATGAATTCTCTATAAAAGGCCACTTTTTGAGCATCAACCTTTATGTTAATGGGGCTTTGTACTTGTATGTATATTGTAAGGAACACTTACCAGTGTCTATCTGATCATAAGGCTGATCTAACCAATAGTATTTCTTTAACATATACATAAGTCTTCTAACTCCAACTTCACGGCGTATATGAGCAGCACAGCGAACACCTGTGACAAGGTCTGTAGCAAATACACTGAACAGATGAAGCTGTACCTACAAACATACAAGAAGACGTTTTTAAGTCAATGTAATGTACATGTTCCAAACACAGGTGTAGTAATCAACAAGCACCATAGAAACTGGAGTCAATAAAGAAGTCAGAACGTGTTGAAATCATGACTCCAAAAAAGTAAGTTGTAGTGTTGCTCTTTTGTATCGTTGTCACTCAACCACCACAGGAAGCCCAAGCAGCAAACAGACCAACTTGTGGAATCAGTCTATCCAAACAGGTGCTTAGTGATTACATCTCAGTCTCTTTCATTCATTCAACATTCATGTCCATTTATTCACTACAAGATAATCATTCATTTGGTTGTTCATAAACACACACTATGATTCCATTTTATACACATGTAGTTAAGATACAGTACCTTAGCAGAAGTCTTGACCCACAGGTTTGGATTGAACAGCACATGGTCTAGAAGGTTGCCTAGCAATGGTCCACTGCCTGGTGTATATAAGAGATATCTGAAAGCAAATAGACAATCAACAAATTGTTTCTAACATGTAAATATTTTTTTCTTCCCCCATCTCAAGATTTTAACAAAGCTTTAATAAGATTCATGCTTTAACTGCAGTAAAATCCCTAAAGCAGACACCTCTGTAAAGTGGACACCTCTGTAAAGTGGACACCTCTGTAAAGTGGACACCTCTGTAAGGTGGACACCCATTAAGGTAGAGGGCTCTCTAGTAAGACAGACACCTCACACCCCTGACAAGCAGGTCGTGACTGAACCCCAATGCATTTTTGGGGACCAAAACTCTTGCATACAGGCAGAAAAACAGTCCCAGGCATATCCACTTTAGAATGAGTTCACTGCAGAAATACCGCTGATTCTCACCTTGCAAGGGATAGAAGAATATTTAATGACTGTTCAGTAAGGTTAGGTGTCTGGGCCTGTAAAAATAGGAATGCCATCAGTAACCATACTGAATAGGTAAAACTAAAGGAGGATATATTCAATGTTTGTACCCCTTTGGCAGAAAGTGATCTTCTAAGGGGCTCTACACCCTATACTGTAATAATTGCTCCTACTGTAATTTTTCTAAGCAGATTATTTTGCAAGTATTTTTACCTTTTCAAGGACATTACTGATAACAAGAAACCCTTGACATCTCATCATCTGTTGTTGACTTGTGGAGGAACTTTTGAGGAGATCAGAGAGTAGTGACAGAAGCACAGCACTGCAAGGAGTTGGAAAAAATATGGTAAGAAGAAGAAACAGCCATATATTGAACAAATGCAATTATCATGACAGCAATTTAAACAAAGTCAGCAACAGGTGAGATTTCACAATTAAGAAGTTCTCTTTACTGTCACCTACCATATTGTTAAGTCTGGAGTGTTATCATTTTCATCTTGGGTAAAATCAAGTTGAGTAAACAGTGGTAGCAGCATCTAAAACATATATCAATGAAATATGAAAATGTAGGTGAATGAGTTAATACATTTTATAAAATATTTGAGATATAACGCGCGCGCTGATTGGCTGGCTACCATGTTTATATCAGAGGACAGAGACATGGCTCGCTCAAAAAACGTCGAAAATATTTTATAAAATTAAAGCAATATAAAACGATCGCTTATGTCTCTGTACTGTGATATAAACACTCTGGAAGATGTAGAGCACTCGAAAAGCAAGAGAAACACTCGACGCCTCGTGTTCCTAAGCTTGCTTTTCTCTTGCTCTACAACTTCCATCGTGTTTATATCACAGCACAGAGACATGCGCGCGCGTTTTATATTCCTTAAATATAACATCACATAAAGTTAATGTGTTACAAAGCTTTGTTCTTTGAACACATGCAAATAATCAAAGAGCAAAAACTGTGAACTTGCATTATTAAATTCAAGGAGAAATTATATGATAACTGTGGAGGAAAAATAAAATGGTGATGATGATGTTAATGATGATGATAAAGAATATACCTGAATTCCTCCAAGAGAGTGTAGGGCACTCTGGAATGAATGTGTAATTATTGCTTGTACACCCTGAAATTAAAACATTCACATTCTTTTCAATGTGGGAACATGTATTACATGGATAATAGACACTTATCACGCTAAGCCAGTGGACATAATCGAATTATTTTGATTTTATCGGGAACAGGAGTTTACTATCAATTTGGTCACATTGAAAATAGTAAAAGTTGCAAAGTTTCGTAAAGATTGCCCTTAAACTGACCAAAGATATGAATTTTTAAATGTAAGCATTTGGTGAAAATTGTTTGCAAAAAGAAATGTATGTGTCTAGCCTGATAACGAGGCTGGGCGTGCATGCGATGCACGTTCCACAGTACATTTCTTTGTAAAAAGTGCTTACTTTCAAAAATTCATTTCTTCGATCAGTTGGAGGCCAATCTTTATGAAACTTTGCAATTTACTATAATCATTGTGACCAATTTTATAGTAAACTTCTTTTTCCGATAAATCAAATAATTTATAATCTCACACTTGCGTGATATGGGTCTATGGTGAGCTTTAAATCAAAACTGGAAATATTTACAAACCTCTAACATGAGAGCATGTGGGGAATGACAAAAGTATAAAGCATTTTCCGTTGGTGATGCTTCCATACAAAGCTGCTGATCACATGCTTTTGGACTGTACATGAACATGATACTAGATGCAAGATGGCCATCATAGAGGACCTTTTTGTCTTGCTCTGACAGAGGGATGTCTATCTCTGACTCAAACTTAAACTGACCCTATGAAACAGATAATGGGAAGAACATATTTAGTTAACATTTTAGTACAGACCTCATGATACAGTAAGTATTATTACAAAAATTTGTCTGAACAGAGAGTAAGCAAATTAAATTTCAGAAAAAGCTAATAGAGCATATTTTTGAAAACTGTGAATACCAAGGCATAGAGCAGTTTTCATATGACTGTGAAAATGGCATAGTCACCAAATGGCACAGTTATGACAGGAATTTCTGATGTGTTTGTAGACATCATGGCACTGACACAGTAACACCACTGGGTGGTCCATTTCACACTCATACGAAAACTGCTCTATCACAGCCATAGCTACACATTCATAGCTCAGCACAACACTGTGACAGCTAGCTACAACCTATGGATTGTACATGTAGTTATCATAGCCATATGACATATCCTAGAGCACTTGTGTACTGTACCATGTAACCAGGGCCAAGTCTATGAATAGCTGCAATGGTATTAGGTGCTAAAGTTTCAGAAAACAAATAGACTGCAGCAGTCTGTCCATGGAACACACTACAGACATCTGCTTTGGGTGATGATCCTATATAACACTTGTCAAATGGCTGTAAAAACAAATAACAAAACAACAGATTAAAATGATAGTGGACTTGTTGTTTTACAAGGGGTAGTGAGGTACTGGTAATATTCACCCTATTTGCCACACCCATTGTATCTCAGTAGTTTTATTAAAAATTGCCCTCGTTAGCATGTACATAATATATTTATATTCATACAAACATACATATTAAAAGCTTTTTATAATGAAACTAATGACATGAGCATGTGGCCGGCAAATAAGGTGAACACTACCTCTCTCCACCATTGTAAAAGGTTAGGACAAACCTTTGTTTTCCAGTGAGGAGGGACACAGGGTTGAGATTGGATAGGAAGACCCAAGAATGAACATATAAGCAACAAACTTTGTTAGTTCTTACTTCATTGGTGTGCAGCAATGTCAATTCCCCAGATGAAGACAGCTTTCCATTGACAAAGCAGCGAACTTCACTTGATCGAAATCTGTTGTATGTGTACACTACTGTCACCATGTACCACTGAAATAGAAAATAAATGAAAGTCTACTCAACTGAAACATGAAAACTGATTGCAGTTATACTGTTGTCAATTCTCCAGAACATAAGAGCATATTACAGTAAATATGAAAATTCTCCACAGAATCTTTTTTGGATTTTTGGCCATTGCTTCCATTTGACTGTAACATTTGAGGGATAAAAATGAAATCCCTTTATTGATTCATCCATTCATTTACCAACCTTTTGAGGGTGAAAGTCAAACTTCACTAAATGAGTGTGTACTTTATTTTCTTTCTTCCCAGCCTTGACAGCTGCTTCTAGTACAAGCATAGGGCCAGAGAAATGGGCTGAATAACCTAGACCTTTACCTGTACGAAAACTAATAACACAACACAACATCAGAGCTAACAGTAAAACAAGGATGTATTTATTTACTTAATATGTTTGTTTGTTTGTTTGTTTATTTACAAGTAGTATATATCAGACAGCCCAAACATTCTATTTTAATTTCTATTTTACATGCTTTACTAGTAGTCTTAATAATTACCAGTAAAGATAGGGTTTACACTTCTGTGCATCAGCAATGTGTGAAGTATCAAGACATATCCAAGTAGAGAATGCAAAACCACTCTGTAATGGCCACTTGGAGATTGGAGGAAGTGTGATTGCCTGTATAAAGAACACAAAATAAATACAGTCTTGTGACTCAAATAAAGAAAAGTTTGCAAACATCTATAAGTGACATTATGTACTATCAGCACAGTAGTTACAATACAGCTATTAAAAAGTCTTTTAAGCATTGTACACAATGTTTGAGTATGGTTTGCATGTAGTTTGTATATGCTATGTATGGTTTGAGGAGTGGGACATTGGGGTTTGCAGTGTTGCGGTGTTGGCCTTTTTTTAGTGCGGTACTGCGGTGAACGAGGCTGAAAAATTGCGGTGTTGCGGTGATCACAAAGCTTGTGATGTGTGGTGTTTACGTTATTTTATGTGCGATGTATGGTGAATGTTTTTGCGGCGTTGCGATTTTAAGGTCCAACAAAAATGTTTTATCACGTTCCTCTTGAAAAAATGTGGTGACGGTGTTCTGTCAAATTTTTTTTGTGGTGTTGCGGTGTTGACATTTATTTTTTTGAGTGCATCCAAAATATGACACCACTACAAAGTACTACTTCTAAGCAGTATTGTAAGCATCCTTCCTCTTACTTACAGCTCCATCTTGTCCAGTGAAGTTAAAGTAAACATCAGGTCCATGCTTCTCCAGCATAAGTTTTAAGACTTTTAAAAGCTTAATAGCATGTCTTGGCTGGAATAAGTTTATACAAATGTCAATTTAATATAATCGTATATATATAACAACATCAAACGATCAGTTTTGGGTTTCCTGTGGATGTTCCAGCACAGGTAGCCCAATAATAAGACAACACCAATCTATTATTGTTTACCCATTTCTCCTCTTCTCCTTTCAAGGCTCCAAGCAGACACTTCAGTTCTTTAACAGTTATACTATAACTTGAGAGAATACCTAGCAGCTCAACAAGTTTATCTGTAGAGAAATATGGAAAGCTTTTAGCACCCTCCAACATTGGAAACAAACTAAACAAACTCTTTCAGAGACACTAGCTGTATATAGTTAAACGCGTTTACTAGAGTTTGAAATATGATACCATGGGTGTGGTCATACCATTTTTTTTTGGGGGGGGGGGGAGTTGTTGGTAAGAGCTTATAATTATTGCACTAACATTGTAACAATGTATTTGAAATACTGTTAGTATAAAGAGTAAATTTTGTATGACTGTGAAAATGGCACGGACGTGGCATAGCTTGGTCACAGCAGGGAATTGGAATTGTCTTTAATTTATAGACATTACGGCACTGACACAGTTATGGCAGGATGAGTCTGTTACACTCTAAGATACAACCATACTTACGTGCTACAATTTCTGGTTCATTAGGCAGTCGACATAAGATTCTCTCAATCAAGCCTATCTTAGTGGCAGCCTGAAGGTTGGGGACACTTTTACGTAGAATGGCAATCAAAAGACCAAGAATTTCAACCTGTTCAATACAATAAATTTATCAATATATGAATAATTTATTGCATAAATAATTCTTTCAACAAAATAATATCAAATGCAAAGACAACTTATACAAACACTGTAAACTACCCTGTAGTACAGTATACCACAGAATGAATTTATTTACTAGCCAGGCTGTGAAAACAATGGCAAACTACTATAACATGTAGTTAGGAATAGACTCTAAACCTATTGTTTTCTTTTGTTCTACATTCTGTATACATGTACATAATATTAGTATATAATCATCTTTCATTCTCAGGTGAATTGCTCTATAAATAATTTAGCATACATGTACACATGAGTACATATTAATAAAAGTTCAGTGCACATAGACCACTTTCATAATTCAGTTTTTTCCAGTAGAGAAAATGAGGGTCTTGTGCAAGAAATTATCAATGCTATGTGAGAAATTACTTCAAGACAAATATTTTCAGAAAATTTTATCACTTTTGGTTCAATATCAAAAAAGTTATATGCGCTGTCAAAAATAGAGAGTTTTGTATGTAATTTTGACCAAAAGCCTTGGTAGCCTTGTTTTGGTGCATTTTCAGAATTTTAAATCCCCATATCTTGTCAAGGATTTAATGTTTTGTTTTGAAAATTGCACAAATTATCAAAATCAATAACCTTAATAATTTCAAATTGATACAGTTCCAGACATAGTAATTTTTCACTATTTATGCTAATTAGCAGCGGCCATTATGAAAGTCGTGTATAATGTGAAGATTCAAAAAATGTAAATTTAGGCAAAACATGATTGACACCTATCTTCAAAACATCGCGGCCAGCAAATTATCAATTTCCGAGTTTTTATGAAGGTTTCATCAATCATCCTTAAGCTTATGTGATGGACCAACCAATGATTGAATGAGTTGACATATCTCCATCCCCTGGGTTGATTGATGGATCAGAAATGAAATACTAACAGTCAGAAAATATGGGTCATGATACAAGTACAAAAATAGCTGGTAAGTTTTATTCCAAATAAACTATAGTTTTGTAACCTTTGTTGTATAAGTTGTGCCTTTCCCTTGCAAAAGCATTTCAAAATTTTGAATATCATTCAGCTGTTTGCAGCCTGAGTGGCTTACACTTCATGTTGATATAAATTATACATGTAAATTACAGCTGAGACCAGCAAATTACAAAATGTTGGTTTGATGATCCGTCAATCTGTTTTGGGGCAGAGCTGAATTCAAATTAACCAATCACTGAACGAGTTCATGGAAGCTCTGCTCCCAAGATGATGGATGGATCAGAAAAGACAAAAACCTTATTACCAACAATTTTAGCTAAAATAAAATATAAGGTTTTGATAAAATTTCCTGAATATCCTATAACAGTCAAAAATTTAGTTTCACTTACCGGTACATGTTACTATTTTACCTGACATTACATATCCTAATATATTTAATAAATAAGATCATAGTAAATAACTGCACTGTATTTTTTTGTCTTAAACTTTACCACCAAAATTTAAAATTTATGCAAATCCCTGAACTTGGCTTATATTACCAGTTTGTTTATCAAAAGTATCATATTACTCATTTTATTTATTCGCTTATACTTAATGTTTATCAAGTTTTTCACCTTAACTTTACTTCTAGTATAAAATTGTCAATAATATGAAAAAATATCACCAGTTTTTTTTAATATGTACCCAAATTCAGCTTCATTTAGAATATATTTTCTAACCTTAGGTTTGTAACCATTCCCAGGGGATTGAATTCAATAAAAGAAACAGCAGCCATGCTGGTGGACTTGACAAAAGAAAACCACTACCGTAACTGGTGGACCTTTTGTTCAATTCACTCTCCTGGGAATGATAACAAACCAAGAATTGCAGTGCAAAATTATCTGATATGTTTATAACTGATTAGTTCAATCAATATGTAGTCTAGGCACGTCTTTGGTTCTGCTTGAATGACGACAGGCCAACTCCTATGTATATATTTGCAATATTTTCCTCAGTATCAAAGCTAATTACAAGGACCTTACAAATTTCATCTATACTATACTCTTGGTGACCTAAATATTACATACAAGTTTGTAAAATGCACTTTTTGGATTAGCACTGTTTGTAGACATATTATATTATACTATGATAAAACATAGATGCCTGGATGTCTAAGGAGGACAAAATATAAGGACAAAATACTGAGCTAATAAGGGGGAAAACCTTGAAGAAAAGATTATTAAGAAATAGTAACTTGAATGTACTGTAAAAGGAGAAGGGAAAAGAAAGGGAAAAGAATTCTATAGATATCAAAATTTATTCACAAAATCAATCATGTGATTTCAAAATAGTTTATTCATGATGTAAGATTTGGACTAATTCGTGTACAAGAAAATACAAAAAAATATATATTATTAAAGATTTTTTGATTGTTTTGGGAAGAAGGAAGTAAATCCAGACATAAGGTCACCATTTTGAGAAAAACAAAACAAGTATAATTTATAAGACTGTCACTTTCCGACTTATGGTATAATAATAATGTATTTTCCATGCATTTACTAGCAGAGAGGAAATGATATTCAATTTTAAACCCCATGCATAGACTGGGTGGATCTCTACAGTAATTGGCAAATTTGGATTTCAATAAATTTCACTCTTGAAAATATATTTGGAAGCTGGGACTATAGTAGAAGAGATGAAATTGTTTATGTCTGATTTTTTAAGAAAAGCATGTTTTACTAAAAATTATCTTAGTTGGTAATTTTTTTCTTGAGCTATATTTTTGACATTGTTAATTAGATTATAGAGTTTGAATGCCTAATGCTCCCAGAAGTGAAGATGAAATATGATAGAATGAAATTTAAAAAGTAATAAACACAATTAAATAGATAAAGGATTAATACATGAAAATAAAGAAAAAACAAGAATAGAAGAACAGTTTGAAATAAGCAGAGGGAATAGATAATATCAAGACGAAATGGAAGGAATATTGAGCGAGACACAAAGCAATAAGGCTAATGCCATGAACAAAAACACAATCACATTGTACATTTCAAAATTAAGATAAACAAAGGCATATTATTCCTGCCATAGCAGCTTTCAAAATCGCTTTTCATGGTAATATCTATGTTAATGAGGGAAAATTTCAAACCCTAACAATAACATAGTCAAAGATCGATGCAGCAGTTATTACTATTAATTAAACAAAACACTAAGAACTTCCCTAAGCCTCAAAACAACTTTCTAAGGAGCAAACGAATGAATACATGTAGAAAGACATTCTTAGTACATGGCGTGATATTCCCCCAAGGACTGACGAGGTAATAGCATTAGTACATTAACGGATAGCGTGTTTTAACAGATGATAGTCGTTGGGTATTGAATTTTACCTTCAGGGAATCAATGCAGTGTTCTAGCAGCTCCAAAATAATGAGTAGATCTCCACAGTCTTGAATTGTGAACCGATTTTCGAGATCAAACGTTCCTCCAACAAGCTGAAATATAACAAAAGTTTTCGTGAATATGCAAAATGTAATAAAGAGAAACGTATAACTAATAATGAGAGCTCGTAAATTGGGAGTAGCTTTTGCGGTTAGCTCGGGGGATTATTTGGTTCAATCCAGAAATCATAAAACAAAGGCCACAAATCAATGACAAAAACTCTCGAACTCGAAACAATGTTAAGCTTAAATCCTCCACTTTCTGACCCACAGCAAGATAAATTTAATAACCGGAGAGCCCGCGTCTTTAAATGATTATTGCCAAATAAATATCGACCTACCGAATCAAAGACATTATCTGCAACTTTTTTGTGATCGGTTTTTCCCTCGTTCTCTGCAGAACTTGTAATTTGAATAAGTGCTGCCAACTTGGTCCTAGCCGCAAGACTGGCCGTACTGAATGACCTCTGTCTATCTAGTTTGCCTCTTGGAGGAATATCATCGTCTTTAGGGTCATCTACATCTGTTTCTTTGGGAGGTGTTTCAGATCTTTCTTCTTGATCTTCCGTGTCCGCCATGTTTGTCCATTCCAGTTGATGCGCAGGCGCAGTAGCAGCCTCGCTACGATGACCAGCTGGACGCGTCCTTCGTAACCAAAACACCGACATCTTCAAGAGCAGTCAACATTTGAAGCACTTTGAGCCGTTTTTATTCTGTATTTACCTTCTTTCTCTTCAAGTTAAACTCCCTCTAGGGTCAAATTAGAAGCTAGAATATTTCAAGTGAGCAAAATGCCTGATAATCGCTCGCGATCGAAGGTAAGATAAAGTTTTATTGAAGAAATGAGCATCTTCACACATGGAGAATTTTGGCGCGTATTTTGCTTGATCGCAATTTCAGCTTTACTTCGTGATCTCCATCCATTGCAGTAAAAGAAGAAAAGTTGATTAATTGAAGAATATCAGTGAATCGCTTTAAGATTTATGCCCTCGACTCAGATTCTTGAATTCTTCTGGACATGTCTCGACAGCCAACTTAACTAAGCTTATGTACACTGCAAATATAGTATTAAAGGTGTAATTGTGTTTCAACTCAACACAAAGCGGCTTAATTATCACTTACAATGTTTCGACACTGTTCGTACAAGTGTGAAGTAATTACAAGGGTTTTTTCATATGCCAAAATGATAAATGTAGTGATTAAATACTAGATAAAGTTTGTTTAAAGTTTTGTAATGACGACGGTGAATTAAATGACAGGAGGTTGTAAGTGCAATCGCATGGCCAGATATTCCATGATCAATGCAATCTCTCTACTGTACATATAAGCTTATGTATTTCTTCTGATTCATCTTTCCTCGTGACAATTCCAGAAGGCCACGGAGAGATGCAATTAGCTTCAGTATTATATTCTGTGTGCAAAATATCACCAAATTCTACCAATGCTGAATTCTTTTGATAATTTCTTTACAATACACAGAGGTATCACTCAGAGTACAAGAGCCACTATAAGAAGTTTCACTCCAGAAGACCACATACAGTGAAAGGGGAAATAACTCGATCTGTTGTTCCATTTGAATTAGAAAGCAATGTGTCTACACCTAGAGCAGGCTTGTTGTCAACACAACTTGGAGTCATCCATGAGCCACCTTTGCAGAGAAAAAAGATGGTTCCTTATGAGAAAAACCACAATTTATTTCCCACTGGAACTGTAAAGGAACTGTCAGAAAAGGAGTGGCTTTACGTTGATGAGAGCTCTAGAGAGAGACCACATTCTTCTCCACCGAGAAAACTCAAAAGTTCTTCAAAGGTGAATGGTTACTATATTTAGCAGAATGAGCAAACATGACACAATGTGAAAAATGAAAAATTGAAAAATGATGGGTTTAAAGTGAAATATATTCTAGTGATGGTATGGATATATTCTTGAACTTGTTCAAAATCTTGTCAATTGAAATAATGTGTCAGCAGCTATCATCAGACTAGAGTGTCACCCTGTAAAATGTTTTTATGTATCAAGCCAGAGTTACTGCACAAAGCTCAAAACTATATGAATTGTGTTAATTTATTCACACACTTTAATCTTACCATCCTCCAATTATCGCTTAGATAAGAGATAAGATAAGAGAATCTTCAGATGCTGATTGGATGATTGCTCTTTCAAAAGGATGTTAATACATTATAGCTGGTCATACTTTAAGGCTTTGTGCTGTAACCAGTGAAATTATTATTGGCATGAATCCTGGCTGTAGTTTCAACATTTTCAGCTATCATCAGTATATGTACTAGATATTCCCTTAAATTTACATTCTAGTCAAAAAGCAATGCACAAGAAAGACAGGAATCCCCCCTTCTACTTGCTGAAAAGAAATTGTTCAAGTCATCTCCTGGCAAAGTTTCTGGGTATAATTACATTTCGGATGGCCTCAAGAGAAGAAGTACATACGCACAAGATTATGGGAGAGATGGGAGAAAAAGTAAAGAACGAAGTAAAAAGGAAAAGTCGCCAGTTCCAAAACCCAAACCTGCCATTGGAGGAGCAAAATCAGGTACTAGTTAACCTTCTTGTGACATGAAGCTGTCAATATTCTCTAAACAACATTTATGTACCATTTATGCATTTTTAAAAGGTATATCTCCTGATCGTATGCCTCCTGCTGGTATTCGAACAGCAACAAGTATAGGAGATAAAAGACTTCTAAAGCCTTCAGACAACTCTCAGTATATGAAATCCCCTGATAGAGATGACATAAGGTATTTATTACAGTGCAAAACTATACCAGTAGTTCATCATCATCTTTATTTATTTATTTATTAAGCTTTACCCCCTAGGGGCGGGTAACCCACAACGGCTGACCAATCACTGTGGGCCCCAAACTTTATTAAGTGAGTAAAGCCTAGTGGTGTCACACTAACTATAATATAAAATATATAGTAATATATAGTTTTGACTTTTGGATCAACTATTTTTGCTGCATTTCAAATAACCCTAAAACTTAAGCAACCATGGAATTCTTTTTCTGTAAGCTTCTAAAAATGATGATTTTACATAGATTGATTCAAAGGGTGCTTATGTGATTGATATAAAGCATGCTCATGCAAGGTGTACTCTGTGATCTACCCCTGAAACTATTCAGTAACTTATGTGTATGGGAACACTTAGTTTTGCCATTCTATGGACAATAATTTTACTATTTTGTTTTCCTCATTGAAGGGTTTATGACTCTGAATATAGCAGTCGATTTAAGTATATAGATGGTGCATGGATTGAATCACCAGAACTTCAAGCCCGCCCTTCTCCTGTAAGTCTGAATTTTGTGCATTTGTGGGATACTACATGTGCTGTATGGTTAAATCAGTTTTCCTTTTTTGTAGGTTTATCCATCAAAAACCAAGATGGATTGGTACAAGGAGGTACATTTTGATACTTAAACACACTAATTTTGAATATCTGATTTTTCAACACTTGGAAAAAAATCTCATAATCTGATTGGTTGAAACCCATTATCAGTAAGAGTCCAGACAATTGTGCTGACATGGTCTGTCATGTGCACTAGTTCGGTTGATGTTGTTTTAATTTTATTATTCTGATTTAGGCCATCACTAGACGAAATGAAGCATATGGTTATGCTCATCAGGCAAGAGGAACACATTTTTCTCGTGAGGAACTTGATCATCAAAATAGGCTCAATGCAAAACACTATGAAGACAATGAGTCAGTTTCTCAAGTTTCAAACCATTCCTCTAAAAAGAATGAGAAAGTAAAAAGAAGAAATGACAAGGGGAGGGAAGAAACAAGAAAAGACGAAAGACCACCTGTTAGGAAAGAAGCTTGGAAGGACAGGCCATCATCACCAAGTGAATCAAATCATTCCTTCTCAACATCTTACACAGAAACAAATGCAACAGAAAATGGTCAGTTTATCCTTGACCGTGGTCGCTCCCCTACGCCAGAGCTACGAGAAACAGGTCAAGCAAGAAGACACCATTATGATATGACAACTAACATCTTGAATGACAAGTTAGAAAAATCTCTGACCTTTTCACCTGAACGACAGCAAAATAGGTCTAGAAAACAAAATGGCTACCACTGGAACTACAGCCCATCAACTAGTGTAAGAAGCCAAGATGGATCCTATATTCCAGCAAAGAATAAACACCAAGACGATGATGTTATGTCAGAAGTATCTATGGCAAGTAGAGCATCGACAGCCTCTGAAACATTAGAAAGGGCAAAGAATAGAAGAGACCATTTCTGGGTAAAAGACAACAAAAAGTTGCAAATTGCGGACTGAAATCGTTTTTGTCACGCAATGCGGGTCACGCAGTGTGCATTAGGTAACGGTCCGTGACGATGCATTGAGTCACAGACGAAGATTCTTCCTGCCTGTAAGCTGCATAAATGAGATTGAGCATTTGATTTTATAATCTGTAAGATATATTTGTAACGGAGAAAATATTTGGCGTAGTGTTGCATATCTTTTTTCATTGAAACATTCAAATATAAAAATTATATAAAAAAGAGAAGTGATCTAGCCAATCAAAGCGCTTTTAATAATACTTTTCAGACTGGATGTACTTCATTTATAACATCGAAGTTATGGTAAATGGTAAAGTAATGTTATGTTTTTGTGACGGTATTAAAAATTTTTAGCTCATTTGTTTTCATATAAAGTTTGTTTAATGAAAGTAATTACTTAAAATGATTCAAAAAAGAAAAATTGTATAATTTTTATATTTTAAAGAATTAGAGAAAATAAACTTAACACTGTGTGAATATGTTGTTATTCAGTCAATTCTATAAGCTACATTTACGAACTAAACTATTGATCATCATAAAAGGTGACTGATGACGTCAGATGAAAAAAAAATGGTCAGACGAATTTTATCTTCCTAGCGAAAATAACATTAGTTAAGTTGAAATAAACGGAAATGAATCTTCGAGGAACTGATATTTAAATAAAGAAACGTAGTAAAGCTAGAAAAAGAAAAAAAAAGATAGTGGCAGCGGTGGGATTCGAACCCACGCCTCTTACGAGACTGGTGCCTTAAACCAGCGCCTTAGACCGCTCGGCCACGCTACCATCTTATGACTAGCATGGTCATTTTAGTATACTTATAGTCTTACAATAATCTAGATATTTCGTAAGTCCTTTAAAATCTTCAACACGGTCTCCAAATGGATTATAAGCTTACTGAACAGTAAAGCATATTATAGAACAGTTCTAAATTTTGATGGTATGGAAAAATGTTAACTTTTCCTTGGCTTGAAGGAATGGACAGAGACAAGGAATGGACTTGGAGTTCCGGAGTCGGAAAATACTCGCTCGATCCGATAGGATGACTGTATACGGCTACAGCAGAATATGTAAATAAAAAACAAAATATACAAATTATATAGCAACGTACAAAACTCGAGTAAAGCAGTAATCCCACCACCCACCCGTCCCCCCAAATAACTTCGTTTTCCCTGGAGAGTTAGTCTTTCGGCTCCATTACCGAAAAGAATGGTTTGTACTTAGCGGTTTAGTATGTGTTAATTAGGCTCACGTTGGTGTACTTAACAAGTGCTAATGCTTACCTACGGATATTAAAAGAGAGTAGCAACTATGACTCATGTCAAAACATGAAGAAGACCAACCAAAAACATGTCCAACATCGGATATTTCCACTGAAAAAAGCTGGAATTACCAGACCAATGGCTCGTGCAGCCAAAGGTAGGAACGTACACCTTAGCAACCGTATCAGTCTATCTCTAACGATGAGATATTTATTTCTTTTCTTTTTATCAAACAACTAGTTTCCCAAAATGATGACTTGTGGCTTGAAAATAAACCTAAAGGCACAAGTACATACAGAGAAGATTATAAGGCCGTTTTTAGCGATAAAAAACAGCAAACGCCGCTACATTTACCAAACAGAGGTAAAGGTACGTATTAGCTAGCTATATTCGTTCTGTTGACTGGGCACAAAAGGTGTCGGTAAAACTTTAGAAAACTGTAACCACATGTTAGTGAATTTTACGATTTTGTTATTTTAAGGCAGTGTCCATGCGGGGAGAAAAAAAAGATTGTTTAAAAACAGTAATTTTTCATTGAAATGACGCTAAAATTCAAATGTAAACTGAATATAATTATTTATAAAGGAACAAAGCTTGATCTACCACCATCGTCACCCTTAACCACAACTTTCCGAAGAAACTTCAGAGGAGAAACTGGTACTCCTGCAAAAAGTTGCCGGTAATGTTTTCAAAAGCACTCTTCTTTACATTTAAAAATAGCTTTGTCAACTTGTGATTGTTATGCCGAGTTTTTTCGACAAGAATTCAAGATGGTGTGTGTTGTAATATTTCAGCCCAAAATGGTTCCCTCCCGACCCATCGCGCGAGCTTGGATCTACTGGGTACTCTGTTGATTACCGTAACAAGCCGTTGCCACAGCAACCATCGCCACCTCCAACTAAGATGGGTAATGTTTTACACACTTACCCTAGCAACGTCCTTCTTCCTTATACAAGACCAGAACAGGTATGCATAAAATAAGCACTATTACTGACGATTTCTATCCGGCGGCATCGAGTATATGCATGGAATATATCATATGGGTTAGCGTAAACCAGCCTTCGATCAACCACTGACATCCAGGACTGTTACGGACGTTACGAAGGGCCCTACTGAGCTAATAGACCACATGAGCTACATTCTTCATTGAATTGCACAGTGACGTTACGTAATGACTAGAATGCAAGCCTCCTATCTCGGGTAGCCAGTTATGGTAATTATAGGTGACTTGTACCAAAATTTCAGTCTTACTGTAATTTCCGTAAAATTATTTTCTCCTGTTATTACATGCATTGCATTGCATTGCATTGCATTGCATTGCATTGCATTGCATTGCATTGTATTGTATTGTATTGTATTGTATTGTATTGTATTGCGTTGTATTGTGTTGTGTTGTATTGCATTGTATTGCATTGCATTGCATCGACTGGATGCCAAACTGATAACAGCTGCTGTCGCACATGTGTTTCACTGCCCTCCGTTAGCTAGCCTTGGCGTTTCTCGGCTTCCTCCCCCCTTTCCTCCTTTTTAAGGGGACATATTTTCCACATAACTCTCATGACTGTTTTCGTCGACCACATTTATAAGTATTATGTTGTGCTTTGTTGTTTTAGGTTATCACCGTGTGGAAACCTTTTCCAGTTCTCCCTCCAGTGAACGAGATCAAATCGTCAGATCTCTTAGCCGCATTGTCCAAAGAAACTCTTAGTTCAACTTATAGAGATGATTACTTGGCAATTAGGTGAACTTAATTGCGTCACTATCGATCTGGTATACGTACAGTGTGAGATATCTAACTAGAGCGGTTTTCGTATGAGTGGGAAACTGACCGTACCGTACCGTGACCGTGTCAGTGCCGTAATGTCGACAAAAACATTCGAAATCCCTGCCGTAACCGTACCGTGCATTGACCGTAACTGGTACGGTCAGTTTCCCACTCATACGAAAACCGCTCTATATAGACCCTTAGTTTATGACGTGTCATACCTAAACTACCGCACCGTTTTCATATTCAAATGTTAAAACTCCTTTGAGAATACCAATACGAAAATAGTGAAAACTCAGCCTAGTCCCCAGGCTTTCCCGTCTCTCGTTTCTAAACGTGACGTCACAGACGCCTGGGAACTAGGCTGGTGAAAATTAACATAACAAAAAAGCTAACGAAAAGGGTTCTGTAAGTGTAGGTATGAAACATCATAATGAGACTTGGCTGTGGTGTCTGTTTAGCTGACCGAAAAATCACTCCGCATTATTACGACAACTCAATTAAAAGTAAACGATCCAACATGACGTCACACCTTGCATCCATTGCACATGAACCGTCTAGTCGTTCCATATCCGTGCGTCTGTATTCTAATAGATGCACAGATGACGTCCCGATCAAAATGTGGTGAGAACAAAATACAAACAAACAACAACAACGATAGCAAAACCGCCACGAGACGAAGTCGAGAAAAATGTGCTCTATTTGCTTCATATAATATGCACAGAAACATTTCAACCAATAAGAGTGCGCGTAAGATTGAATGACGTCATCCTTGCATATGTACGTACCGTAATCACACACGGTCTGAACCAATCAGAACGCGCGTAATTATTATATAAAACTCATTCCGTTTGTTTCTCGTTTGTGATTTTTATCATTATCCTTGCACAGTTAAAGTAAAAAATCTAAATGATGATAGATTGTCTACGAGTTTATTTTAGTTTTTAACTTATCAACAAATTCGTTATTACATGTTATTAATAGATATAGATAAAACCTCATGGAAAATCAGTCGGTCTGACAAAGTAGCTAGTTGCTGTGGACTGCAGGACAAGTGTTGTTATCTTAGGGAACAACCAAACGAAATATCTTACTACACGTTCTGTATAAAGTTTTAAGCGTCTCGTATCTTGATTGGTCAAAGCAAGCCTTCTGAATTTCAAATGCATTGGCTAATAGATAATAAATCCGTCTTAGAAAATAAATTTACAAAAAGGTACGAGGCGATTTGAAGTACCTTTATGTAAAAGATGTTTGAGAAAAAAAATTGGTGTCGTTAGATTAGCGTCTATGAAAGCTTTCGACCGTAGACATACACATAGAGGTAATGGACGTATCGCGACACCAGCTCAGAGTCATAAAACACCTCTCCCACAAACTCTAACTTATAAGTGGCTGCTTTGGGAAAAGCGTATCTGTTCCGTATGAATATTCTGTTTTCTTCCTTTGTTGGGCCTTGGATTTCAAAAAGTCCTTCTTCATTGCCCCTCCGGAAGTAGTAGTTTATTTTGACTTTTTCTTTATCTGCGTAGTCTAAAAAGAATGTTGCTTTAATATGAAAATAATGTTAAACAAAGCAATTCAGTTTGGCTCGAAATCGGAAATCGAGCTGCAATACATATTTAAGTTAGAAACCCGAACCAAGACTTACATTAGCCTCCTCAGTCAATCAGGAGACAATCGCGGCTACCTCGTACTCTATCGGGATTTCTGTGCTGCGAAGTCTCTCGAGCGCGCAACACAGGAATCCCGATTCAGAAATTTCAAAAGTGAGTGTTGCCTCGTCGTCGGAGACCCAGGGCGTCAGGGACGGGGGAGGGGAGCGGAGGGAAAGGAAAGAGGGGAAAAGGACGCCCTGGGCTTTTGACTACCCCTAACTTGTCTTGAAGCCAAACGTCAACAAAGGCTCTGATTGTCCTCATTATAATTAAATTATAATGAGGCCAATCAGAAGCGTTTTTGCCATTAGATTAAAATCATCTAAAATTACCAGTAAGCAAGTTGACCCACGCATCGCCACGACTTTAAACAATACAAGCTGTCACGTTTAGTTTGAAAAGAACCATGTTTCCAGCTCATCGCGACTTTTAAACAATATATACGTAATCTCTTTCATGTATTTTGCAATAGCAATGAGTTTAGAGTGAAAACTATAGATAAATTGCAAAGACCTTGGTGAAACAAGATGTATTTGAGGAACTTCTCACAGGATATGGCTGAGCAACTGTCACTATATCATAGCGATAATTGAAATGAGCCAGATATTTTTGTCATTTGAACTTTGTCTTCAAGACAAGTTAGGGTAGTCAAAAGCCCAGGACGTCCTTTTCCCCTCTTTCCTTTCCCCTCCGCTCCCCTCCCCCTCCCTGACGCCCTGAGTCTCCGAGGACGGTGTTGCCTAGGAGGTTTACTAAAATTGGTCAAATAACACAAAACGATTTCTGTTAGATTAATCGGTTAGATTTTAGGCTGGATTCGCGACTGTGCATACAGCCAATCTGTTTTAAAAGCACAAAACTAAACGGCTAAAATATTTTCTTACCTTGGAGTACTATTCTGTATGCGAACAAATCCCCAGGGCGCGAACGGACTTCACGAATGAACGTCCAGAATTGATAGGCTTTGTCTTTTAAATCGAAGCACGCTTTGTCTCCCGCTAAACAATTATCCTTTTTACACAAACTACAGTAAAAATAAAAATGTAAGTTAAGCTGGGATTAAAGTTGGCCACAAATTCTACATGAATTTCACAGTGCTGGAAATGTTTCATTAGCCATGAGAAGTTGAGAGGGAAAGAGGGCGTGGCTTGTAATCTTGTGCCGGGAAGAGAGGAGGCTATAGACCAACTGAAAGATGGACATCACAAAAAGGATATCACTTGAATCAATGTCCATATATGTGATTCATAGAAGGATGTGTTATCTTTCTACACCAGTTAGTGATAGCTTGGAAGGGATAAATGACTAAGTCAGAGGGTGCTGTAGCTTATATAGAAAGTCAGTAATACTATTCCCATTTGGATTACTAAGTGCGTGCTATATATTCCTTACTGATTCCCTGAAATAGTTGAATGAGGAATCTCTCTCTTCCCCCTTTACATTTCCCTCCCCTGTCCCCCCTTTTTACCTCCCCAATCCCTAATAATAGCGTAGGGAGTTAAAGGGGATAGTTGAGATAGAATACTAAAGAGCAAACTTTCTAGTGTCTAAGCGGTAGTAATTCCAGTTTTCCAACAACTCTTTCCCCTCCTTCCACTATCCCTCTTTACTCTTTACAGAATGCTAAAGAACAAACCTTCTGGTGTCCAAACGGTAGTAATTCCGGTTTTCCCTTGAGACTAAATTTGGTGGAGGACAAGGGAACGAGATACAGTCGTGAGATCCAAAGGTGTTGACACAAATTCTGTCCGAACTACAAATATTTGGGTCATTTATGCACTCGTCCACATCTGATCAACAAACAAACGACAAAAATCTCAGTCAAAAAAAAAAGAAGAAAAAAACATTAAACAGGAACATGCATTGGAATATATTTCAATCAAATTTTATCTTAAAATTCTCTGTTCTAAAAGATCAAATTCCTCCTACTCCAGATTACTCTACACTTTCTCACCAACGCGCATGCGTACATTTATTTTTGCTATTATGGACTTTCCCCGAGTTTCCCAGAATCCATTACGATTCAGCGCGCGCAAGCGAGGTCAAAGTGAAAGATATTAAAGCCAGCAATAGATATACTAAAAAAAAATCAGCAGAAAATGAGTGTAGTACCTTAAATATTCCGATAAAAGTAAGGAAATTCTCTACTACTTCTAAAATGACATAACCATATAAATGCAAGACTTCCCGAAGAATGCCATCATTTCTTAAGATCTCTTTTACCCTGACCTTGCATTGCTTGCATGCGCGCGCTAAATCATGCATGATGAATTCTGGGAAAAGGTCAGGAAAAGTCCATAGAATTTCCGCATTTTTTCGACGACTTAACAGCACCTTTTTACTTACAGAAAAGGAAATTTGAAATTCAGATAAAAAACACAAAACAACTTGATAGGTTTTTAAATTGAACTACATATGTTCAAGGGCGAGGAATCAACTTGGGGAAAATAGCCATGTTCCAAGTTGCTCGCAAGTCGAACCAAGTGTAGCCGGAAGTCAATGCAGGAGGGTGCTGAAATTACTAGATCAGAGACGAAAATCAAAAGTAAAAGTTGAAGCTTCAATTGTATATTGGCCGTTATTTCTCGGGGTAGTTAGTCTCTTAGCTTTCGCAGCCCTTTTAAGGCTTGTCACGAGCCTCAAAGGGCTGAGAAGGAGACTACGGGGTAGTTATATCGAATATTCGTTGATTTACCTTCACATCCATATCCATCTCCCGCTAACTTCCATCCTGAACGACACACGCATTTAAAACTACCAGGGGTATTCACACACTGATGTATACAAAGACGCCCTCTGCCCTCCACACATTCATTGATATCTGCAAAATACAACATCAGTGGAGTTCAGGTTTTAAAGTTTTGCTTAATTTAACAACAGTATTTTAGCAAGAGCAAATCACTAGATGATGGTCGATTTAAAAAGATTTGAGCTTAAGTAACGAATAGTACTTCGTAATGGCCCGTCAGTGGACCGTCGTCATAAGAAAAACGACTACTGAGCGTCACGAAAGGAGCTATATAGAGAGGGGCATTGAATTTGCAATGATGTTGTCTCGAGACATTTTCTGTACGTTTTTGTCATTTCAATTTCTTTACTTAATTCAGTATTACGAGTTATGGCATATCATCAATTTACCCTTAGCCGTTTTCGCTTCTTTAGTGACGGATCTAGACATTTTGAAAGGGTGGGACACCATCAAGTGCCAATTTTTGGGAGTGGGTTATTTTTGGCATGTGTGCGCTCAAAAAGTAATTTTAGAACAACTTTTATGTGGTCTATTGTGCGCGTAAGCGGGTTATTTTTCCTATTATAAAAGAATTTTTCTCAAAAGAAAAAAAAATTGGATCCAAATGAAAGGAGGGGGCACCGCCCCCCTGGCCCCTCCCCTGTTTCGTTACGTTTTGTTGTTGTTGTTGTTGTTGTTGTTGCTGTTGCTGCTGTTGTTGTTGTGTTTGTTGTTGTCGTCGTCGTTAATTGTTTTTGTTCTCAATATTATATTTCAAAGGGTGATATGGAAGACAAAACAGCTTACCTTTCAACCAGCTTCCATGATATAAAATGAATAGTCCGCTCTCTGGTTTAAAAATTAAGTTTCAAAAACTAAAATAATCCCAACGCTTACCTTTGCACGATCTTTTGTCAGTATCAAGTTTATAACCAGCTTCACAAGCACATTCATAACTTCCCTGAGTATCGATACATTTTGATTGGCATGGCTTTAATGTCTGGCACTCATTGATGTCTAAAGATAAGAAATTGTATATGGATAATCAGGATACGGAAGCGCGTGTTAAGAGATCTAGGAATAATTGTTAAATAGAGTGATTTGGCAAACGCGACCCGACGTGAAACAGGACGCAGCGCGCAGACGAATTTTGTTAGAATTAAATGACGTGAAAACAAACGAAATGGCATCGTCGCGACGTTGTCACGGTAGTCACACAACGAACGAACGTCTTTTTCTCGCGTCGCGTTGCGTTAGCTAAATCATTCTATAAATAATTCGAGCTCGCTAGTACGATCTTCATTAAACAGAGCCTCTCTTTCATTGTTCCTCCGCCATGGCTTCAATTTTTTACACTGGAAGCCTAACACATTTTACCAAATGGTTGGTTACTGTCAAAACTGAACGTGTTAAGAGAACTGGGAATCTGTTACGATCTTCTTAAAACAAAGCCTCGATTTCGTTGTTTCTCCGCCCGCCCTGGCTTCAATTTGTCACACAGGAAGCCCAACATATCTTACCAAATGGATGTCAAAACTGAACGTGAGCTGGTCACATGTGTGTAAAACTAACGTTGTTCAAACCGCCAAGTATAAGGAATTCTCTAAGTGTCTCACGTTGATCTTTGCAGAACTTGCAGCACTTTGCATATGCTTTTACACTCTCACAATTTTTCTTACACTCCGAAGAAAAAAGCATGGAAGCCAAGGAACATTTCCATAGATTTATTCGGTAAACCACAGGTAGCCCAAGCTGTACAATTTTTGTATTTGAAATATATACTTAATTTATTTCTGATACTGTCACTAATATAGGTTTTCACGCATGATATATTTTTTGTAAAATTAGTAAATACAATATTAATTTTAACTCAAAATGCTATTACGTTTGATTTTCTGTGCAATTTTCTTTTGGAAAATTCACGCATGCGCAGTTGTTTTGCGCGCGTCTTGTAACGTGAGGTATGAGGTTTGCGGAGCATATAGCCCTGCGTAGCTGAAACGTCCCCTCTTCCTCCCCCACCCCACCCCCTCACAAACGTCCCCTCTTCCTCCCCCACCCCACCCCCCACATATTTACTGTAATACTTACTGACGCATTGACTTGTTCCCACTAATTGATACCCATTTCTACATGAACACTTGTAGGACCCACGCGTGTTGGTACAACGATGCTGACATACACGGAACCGGCATTCATTGATGTCTACATGGGAGAAATAGATAAACACATTTTATACATATACTCGACTGCAGAAAGATTGTAGTTTACATTGAAAATTTTACACAAAATCGAATTAAATGCAAAATCAAAAATACCACTGAAATTGGGCGCTTCTTACAAACATTTCCAAAACATATTTTAGTCCTTGTTAATCCTCAGAGGTATCAATTATGGAGACTCGAAATGTTGAGCGCGCGCGGATAATGACGACGAAATACAAAAGATTGAACAAAACAATAGCACTTTTTTGTCAAATTCTCGCATCTTCAATGCAAAATAACTCAAAAACTGTTTGTTAGAATTTTTAATTTTTTGTCATTTTTTTCTACTTAATTAATTAGGTGAAGATTGTATAGCCAAAACATATGTAATGGTGAAGTTTTTTATCTAAAGTTTTTGCGATATTTTATGAATTCTGCATTGCAGATTTTTTGTCTCAGATAAAACATCAAGTAGGGAAATCAACATATGCAAGTTTAAAAAACTTTCACCAAAACAGAAATCGAGATATGATTTTTATATAAGAATTTTAGGTCCTTTTGGTGATCTTCGGTCGTTGCCATGACAACGGCAAGCGTGATAATTAAAAAGATCCGAATTCTTATTTCATAAGCTTTATTATGATATATCACATTGAAATGAGTTTTTAGATATCCCTCACGGGGGCATCACATGTGACTTGAATTTGTGAGCTTGTTCTCTCCCGAACTTCGAAGGTTTTTCTCCGGGTCCTCCGGTTTTCCTCCTTCAGTAAAAACGAACTAGCTAGTGAGCTGAGAGTTGTATGCAATAGAATATTAGAATGTAGTGGTAGTGTGTGTGAGCGAGAGTACAGTGGAGTGCCTCTAGCGGAAACTAGCGGTATAGCTTAGTGTAAACAAACTACTACCACTGTAAACAAAGCAAGCATTAGATATAATACCTAACTCAGACATAGTATCTCATTGGATATATATGTATAAATGTATACTACAACCTTTATGAAATCGATTGTATGACTCGTGCTATACATATAATAGGTCTTTTCTAAATACTGTCACTTTAATCTCCCTCTTGATACGCGTTTGCCCGTAGAGAGGGGTAACGTGAAGTGAGCTAGCTTGATAAATATTTACCCCTGAACTCGTGAGATAAGATAAAACACAACAGCTGAGGGAGAAAGGCTTTCCCTAAAGGGGAAACGGCTCACGGCACTATTTTCAGTAAAGTATCAAGTTTTTCACATGAGAGTACCACATATGTTGATAAGTGTCTTATTTGCCTATAGCGGACATCTTTATTATCTGGCCAATCCCTTAAAGCTGCTCTATTGACAGGCTACCTTTTGTATCTTGTTACGGCCCGGCGGGCGATGCAGGAGCCAGCATGCATCCCGAGGATGCCTCTTTATCGGTGGCTCCCAAGTGAACGCTAGAAGAGCCCCTTTTATTTCTCTTGCTAAACTTCTTGATTTGACATATAATACACCTAATTGCAAAAACGTTGTCATAGAAAAATAACTTTTAAAAATTAGAAAATAACAAATAGGAATTAATTAAAAACGGCGAATATAATCAGAAGATTTAATTCGAATTCAAAGCAAATACTGAAAAAAACTCTCGTGTACATTCGATTTAAGTTTGTCATACATTTCAGTAAAACCGAGAAAGATTTAGGTGCTTCACATCAAAACTACAGTGTTTAAAATATCCTTGGTAGTTTTAAGAAGAAATAAAAGCATGCACGAGGTTCACTGCAACAACGAAGTGGTGTTTGATTGATCGTGAATTGGCAGCAGGCTGAAGAAATAGAAAGAAGACGAATGTCCAACATATAACTGTAATATCTACATTTGCTTTGAATTGCAAGAGAAAATCTATTAAATTCGCCATTTTTAACTAGTAATTCCTATTTGTTATTTGTTATTTTTATTTTTAAAGTTTATTATATCTTTCTATGTGACAACGTTTTTGCAATTAGGTGTATCAATAAAATGAACTGCGCATATCGATATGTACAAAAGGTGATGAAAATTAAGTGAGATAATATTCTTCTTCTCGCCTTTTACTAGCAATAACAAACTTTTCCATTCATCATTATTTTTCCATATATATTTTAGTTACCTTCGCAATAATTATACCCGGAGAACCTTTTGTAGCCTTTTGGACACAAACAGTAGTAATGACCAGGGATGTTCTTACAGGTCTCGTCCTTTTTGCAGGGATTCTTTAGACATTCGTCGATATCTGGTAAAATAAGGAAAACGAGGAGAAGTGAATCGATTGATCAAAAGAAAGAAATTAAAGGAAGGAGGGAAGGAAGGAAGGAGGGAAGGAAGGAAGGAAGGAAGGATGGAAGGAAGGAAGGAAGGAAGGAAGGAAGGAAGGAAGGAAGGAAGGAAGGAAGGAAGGAAGGAAGGAAGGAAGGAAGGAAGACAGAAAGAAAGAAAGAAAGAAAGAAAGAAAGAAAGAAAGAAAGAAAGAAAGAAAGAAAGAAAGAAAGAAAGAAAGAAAGAAAGAAAGAAAGAAAGAAAAAAAAAAGAAAGAAAGAAGAAAGGAAGGAAGGAAGGAAGGAAGAAAGAAAGAGAGAGAAAGAAAGAGAGAGAAAGAGAGAAAGAAAGAAAGAAAGAGACAAAGAAGGCACGTGTCAAAAGATACTTGATGAGCCTTCTCGTTCCATCAAAGAATACCGCTACGTTATTTATCTTAATTGTATAGTTTGCTGTCTAGTGTCCTTGACATCAGCGCAATAGATCAGAAAATGCCAGTGTATGTCAAAAGGAAAGAGTATGGTATCCAAGTGAAATAATATGAATGATAAATGTATGATTTTTTCCTGACTTTCGACCATCACGTAAAGCGTCACATACCTTATTTACGTACAGTAGCATTTTAGTGTTAAAAGTGTTCTCTAATTAAAACTTAAGATATAAAATAAGCCTTTTGATATGACCATCGTATTGTTAACATTTTAGCCAAATCAAGAGAGCATAAATACTTATTTATGCTCTCTTGGCCGAATTCATATTAAGACGGCGGGAACTGGACCCGTTTTGGAAATTCGTCTTCAGATCAGACTCGAAGACGGTTTGACAAAATTTAATCTGAAAAGAGTTTGCCGTCTTCGTCTTGGCTCTTTAGAAGAGATTTCCATTTGAAAACCAGTTTTCAGTCCAACGAACCATTTTCGGTCCTTAATATGAATTTAGTTATTGGGATCGAACCATACGCCGCTTGAGTCGACGCATCCCGGTCGACATAAACCCGTTTCCACAATGAGTACATGTACAATTAAGCCCCCTTTGTACGTGCGGCGGTAAAAAATACAAGCAAAAAACTCGGTGATCTCATCTCAGGATTAAGACTAATTGCCAATCGGTATTTCAGGAAACAGTCCCAGTTGGAAAGAGAAAATCCTATAGAGATGTCCACCGGGGGTAAATGTGTGGGGTACAAGTCATTCCTTGTGTTTACAAACATGCGCTTGATTTCAAATGTTGTTTATTGTAATTATGCTCTTTTGGACTTTTGCGATGCCGTTAAGTGGGGACTGAACCGGCTCGCGTACAAGTATATCATTTTTCGATGTATAGTAACATACTGTACCTTCACATCTTGGTTTATTATTCTTCACTTTACAACGGTACCCATTTGGACATCTTAAACGCGAACACGGGTCAGGGTTTTCTAAAAAGAAATAGGAAAATTCTTTATTACATCTACAGGCACTGATCCATAGATTAAACCGAAAGCTACATGTACAGAGAAGACGACGTGAAAGCAAAGAGACGTTAAAAAGGAAGGCTAGGAAAGGAAACAGTGGACGGTTTTTGTATATTGGTGAATGTTTATTTAAACTAGTAAAAACTTGGCATCTGTTGATTTTAATAGGCCCTGGTTAACTTTGGCAAGCATAAAGCCAAAAAAAAAAAAAAGAATAGGAGGGGCGGCTTTCATTATAAAAGAAACGAAAGAAAGAACGAAAGAGAAAGAAAGGAAGAAGGAAAGAAAGAAAGATAAAGAAAGAAAGAAGGAAAGAAAGAAAGAAAGAAGGAAGGAAGGAAGGAAGGAAGGAAAGAAAGAAAGAAGGATAGAAAGAAAGAAAGAAAGAAAGAAAGAAGGAAAGATAGAAAGGAAGAAAGAAGGAAAGAAGGAAAGAAAGAAAACGTAAATTGCGTGTCGGTTTAAAAGCAATCTGCAATTAAAAAGACATTAAAAACAGGCGGCGATTAATGGAGTTTGTTTCCTTGACTTTACAAAACAAGCACATGTGGTGTCCCAGCGTACTTAAGTATTATCGCTACGAGCATAGTTTATTCAAAAATTGATTATTCTACAATTACCGTGTCGGCTTAATTGAACCCAGGCGGATTTTTTTGCTAAGTATTGATCGAATTTTTCTCCTTTTCCTTAACCCTAACGATGATATCACCTTTCGACAATATAATTATGATCTTTTGAATTAGTTTTGAAAGAGTCTTATTAGCTTTAATATCCAAGGACTAGTTAAGTGACGTTGCCAAAAGCTGTATTAATAATTTAGTACAATTACGACGTTAAATTCACAGCACCTGCGCGATGATTTCTATACATGTATATTTATTGCCCCCTATCAATGTCATCTAAAGAGCGTTTTAGTACTTGCTATTTATCCTGCTTTTTGTACTGAAAATTGTTGAAAAAGAATCGATTATTAAACTGAGATAAACTGATAACGGAAACCATCAAGAATTCTAAAGTATTATATTTACAAATTTGCTCCGACAAAAATTCCAGTTTTATCAGACCAGGCAAAATTAAAGTCGATCGGTAGATCTTTTTTACGTTCTTATCTATGTGCTTTCAATATCTTCTAGAAAAAAAGACGGTTTTACTGACATTGACTGACCTACTAACAGGAAAAGTCAAAATATAAAAACTAAACTTTTTTTTCATACTATCAGGTGTTTAAAAGTGAAGTGAGCAGTCGAAATGAAGTATTCTAAAGGTATTTTTCATTTCTTCTTTCATTGTTTTTTAATAGGCCTTCTTCCACTTTCAAAAACACTTACGAGAGCGCACTAGCTATCAAACGCTGCTAATTATGTCAACAGTGTTGAAAAATATTCAAACATCCTCTTAACATGTCAAACATGTCCTACCAGTGGCCACAGCAAAGTCAACGACTTGTTGCAGATGATCTCCTGCTAAGGTGACTGAAATATCTTTCCTCTGATTATCTCCTAGCAGAATTTAGACCCAAAAAACTTTGGCTTAATTAGAGCGCGACACCATCTCAATGGTACCATGCTAATCTCTTTGTCGTGTTTTGTTTTCGCTTTTAATAATCATCCCTTGACAATACGCTAAAACGAACAATAGCAGTTCAGCAAGAACACATTGGTCGACGTCACAGACGACACATCCATGAAGCCAAGAACCAGAAAAGCTTGGAATAGTATAAACCATTTTAATGAGCAGAAATTTCGAGCATTTTTGGAAAACAAAGAGTTGTGTGACGGTCAGACGGATATTGGAATAGTCGGAGAACACTAAAAGGCCTTTGAATTAGAATGGTTATAAAATAGAGGCAATTAGCAAAATAAATAATTAAGAAAGTGCTGTTTGCATTGAGCGTGGTGTTTTGCCTTGCGGCGTTGATTAGGCCATAAGTTGACAAGAAGTTCTAGGTGCTCAGAGCTGAACAGGATCTGTCCGTCATTCAACAAGACCAGAGCTTCAGCCCCAAAACACCAAGGAAAAGCAAGTAGAGAGCCATGAGTGAGTATAATGTTGTGCTAATTATTCTTATTTCAAAATATTCGGTTAATATGTCAGTAAAATGTGGGTTTATTAATTGCGTTTTTTTCAGCAGCAAGAACACGGCGTAATATAAAAATAATTCTTTACTAATCTCTAAAAGCTTTTGAGCACCCCTCGCTGGCGGACTGAATCTCGATTCTGATTCAAAAATGAACTTAAAAACAGTAGGAAATATTCTCAAGTTGATATTAAACCATTCACAAGACTTTAAAGTTTATGTGACAGAGAACTTTGCGCAGCTTTTACAAATGTATGCGAATAAAAGTAAAACTATACTTCAGCAACAGTCAACAAAGTGAATATTTTTACCTCTAAACGAAAACATATTCTTTTTCACAACAGAACTATAACAATTTTTAAGTTTAATCATATTTTTACCACTGTTCATATGTTAATTTGCTCTGTAAATTACATAAACAAAGTATTTTCAATAGCCAACTAACAGGAAATGATCTCGGTATTTTTCTTAATTTCCGCTGTTAATACTCAGCTATAAATTAAATGCTCTTATGGAGATTAATGACAGAAAAAGACAAGTTGACCAATGCAAGGTTTGACAATATCTGAAGCTTAGTTGACGTAAATAATTATTCTGCTCTTAATTTTACAATTGGCCATATATTAGCGATAAACAGCCTGATTAGACATATAAACAAAGAGCGTGCATTATTGGTTGGCAACAGAAAACAAAACATTTGTATTGAGAATTCAAACTGCAAAAATATCACATTATTTATTTACAGCAAACAGCTCTAATTTTGTCTATTTTTACCAGGTTCCGTTGAAGCTAGCGCACAAAGTGTCTCAGCCAATCAGCGCGTGTGCCGTGCCTGTAAGCAACCAATCACAGATCGCTATGTTCTTCGGGCCATTGATTCGTTCTGGCATGAAGGATGTCTCAAGTGTGCTTGCTGTGAATGCCGACTTGGTGACATTGGATCGACCCTTTACTGTAAATCGGATTTGATTCTTTGCAAAAGAGATTATTTAAGGTACGAAGGCCTTCAAATATGGGGGAAAATGAGAGTTCAGAAGTGAAGTGAATTTAATAATAATAATAATAATAATAATAATAATAATAATAATAATAATAATAATAATAATAATAATAATAATAATAATAATAATAATAATAATAATAATAAAGATTTATTGGAGACATATCTACAGGGTAGCTCTACATTCCCCAAACCTAAGAACTATATATAAAAATGTGAAATATAAACAAATGAGAAACTATGTACATATATAAGTGAATTGAGAGAGGACGATAATTTTCGTCCGAGATTACGCGAGAAAAGGCGGGTCCGATCATCACACCAGTTATCAAAACTTTTGAGTACGTTTTCCTGTAGACTTTGCTCTGTTGCTATATCATCTAGCGAGATATAACATTTGTGTTTTTGTCTTTAGGTTGTTTGGAATCCCCGGAAAATGTTCTCAGTGTAATAAACCCATTGCAGCCTTTGAGCTCGTGATGCGTGCAAGAGACAACGCCTACCACATCGAGTGCTTTGGTTGTCAGATATGCCGTAAAAGACTTGTAGTAGGAGAATCGTATTGCTTTCGTGACAACAAGGTGCTCTGTCTTGATCGTTGTGCGAAAGAATTCGCGCAAAATAATGTCGGGAAAATAAGTGAGAAACAAAGCAAAAAGTCCCTCAAGTCCACAGCAACCACGATTATAGCATCTTAATACAAAAGTTCATCTTACTAGATTATATACACCTTTTCAATAAACGTTGTCGGCAAAAGCCTACGAGACTCACCCGAAAGGGAGTATGGGTAGAAATTACTAGAGCTATAAAACCATACAAATATCCACACCACAATTCAACTTGAGCTTGCCATCAAAAAGCTTCATTTGCTGATGCTAAAATCAAGACCACAATGCGAAAAAGAGAAAAAAATTTGCAACTACCCATGCTCCTTTTTGGTCTAGTTACGTAGACCTCTCATACGACAACCTTTTTTGAAATAGGTGTATATAGTAGAACATTGAACTCTCAAATCAAAGGTAATCAAACTAGCGTTCGTGACGTACTTTTGGACACTTCACCAATATGGACACATACCGTGTTAATACGGACACTTCACTAATACGAACACTGTTTTAATACGAACACTTCACTAATACGGACACCTTGATAATACAAACGCTTTGCTAATACCGACACCGTGTTAATACCGTGACCGGACTTTCGCTAATACGGACACCATGATAGTACGGACAAAAAGCAGGAGTTACAGGAATTAACGAAATTACAAATACTTTCATATGCTGAAACTCCCTATTACGGACATTACTGAGGTTGGACTCTATAATTTTGAGCTCTTTAGGTAGCTCTAAATAGTTTGAGTGTGAGGTTCTATATATTAACAATGAAATGAGGAAGTTAAGCAAGCACGATAAGCTAGCTGTTTTATATTAATCCTGTTTCAAAAAAGGTTGTCGTACGAAAGGCCTGAGGCCCACGTGATTAGACCGAAAAGGAGTATGGGTAGTAGCAAAACTTCACTTTCTTTTCCGCTTTGATATTGACTTTAGCATCAGTAAGTGAAGTTCTTTAATGTATAAGCTCAGAGCAAGCTGAATTTGAGTTATCATGTGGAATTTTTGAGGTTTTATAACTTTAGTAATTTCTTCCCATACTCCCTTTCGGGTGAATCGCGTAAGCTTGATACCGACAACGTTTATTGAAATAGGTGTATTTAAGACCTTAATGTGTCTAGAAGTCATTTCGAGGCGGACTCAGCTAAGATATAGTCATAGATAAGACAGAAAAAGGGTGTCAAACGAACGGCGTCGTCTCGTGCTCCTTCGATAAGCTCTCCTTTTCTAAATATATGCTAACAATACCGCTAATCTCATGGAAGTGTTACAAATATGGATTTGTTTTAATTTTAAAACTTAATTGTGAAAATTTGCTCGGTTTCGATCGAGGAGAAAAAATAAAAAATTCTAGAATCTGTAAATGTTCGAGAAAAAAATATAAATATGCATAGATATGTGCAGCACATAAATCAAGAGTTATAAACTATTTAACAAAACTTGAATTAAAAGAGAGAATATTAAAAATATTACTCATAGTGGAGTCTTTTTAGAAAGTTCTTTGATTCGTTGTATCTCGAATGAGAACTGATTTTCGCGCTAGGCGACCGCCATGCGATTTATCCTGATATAGTTTTTCAGGTGCGCTATAGTCTGTGGTGGAACGTCACCTATCGACAGTTAAGCCTGGTTTCATAAGCGACGCAAGCACAAGCGCAAGCAGCGTAATGCTCCATTTTCGTCAAGATAACATGGTCGCAAGGACAAGAAAAAGGAAAATTTGTGATCCTTGTGCTTGCGCTTGTTTGCGTCGCTTATGAAAACCAGGCCTTGCCTACTATCTAATAAAGACAGTCTTTATTTATAGACGGAAGCCAATTTAGCTTTCGCTACTCTTCCATTGGGCCGCCTTTGCTCTCACACTCACTACCTTTTGCATACAACACTCAACTCACATGTTGACTTTTGCTGAGGGAGGAAAAACCGGGGAACCCGGAGAAAAAGCCCTCGAGTCATGGTAGAGACAAACTCGGTTCACTTATGATCTAGCTCCCGAGCTGGGACTCGAACCCAGACCACAGCAGTGAATGGCCAGCGCTCTCATCACTCGGCCAGCCATGCCCCCCATTTTCATTTCCATGCCACCCTAATACGCCCCCTCCCCTCCCCCCACGGTTACGGCTTTTTGTCACCAACTCTGAAATCCCTTTTCGTACAGTTACTCTGCTCCCATCAGCCTTCCACAGTACTATCCATGGGCTGTTTTCACCACAAAAACTGGTCTAGTTTCAACTACGTACAGCGCAGCCCTTATTAAGCAGCCACACTCGGGGGGGGGGGGGGGGGAAGCAAGTGGCTGCTCAATAGGAGTTATATTTACACTGATTTAGGACTTTGATAACTAGCCGCTAAATAGCACATGATTGCACTGTATAATTTGGTCAATGACTGTAGCTGTCAAAGATATCATGGCCGGCCCGGCCGCCCCGCAGCTTTTCATAGAGTAAAGTAATGTTTGTGCGAGTTTCATTCATGTTATATTTCTGAATAATATGAAATTAAAATAGTAACAATGATACATACCTTTAGCTACACATTCATAGGAACCGGGTAAGTTTTTACATTCGTGACGAAGAGGACACCTCAAGTATTTACATTCGTTGATATCTGCAAACGACGTTCCTTAATTAGCCTTGCTACAACAATAAATCTAATTGAAAAGGTCAGTGCAATAACAGCATAAGTGATATCTGATCAAAGTACACATTCCCCTCATTCCCCTCGAAAATATATTGTTTCCAAAGGAGAATTCAGCATTGATCAAAGATCACTTACACTATTTTTTTGCAGGGACCTCTTTATTTAATAATCGATCTACGGAGGGAGTTGAAAGGGTGAATCCAGGAATTATGAATGGAGCGACAGGCCTCAAAAAAGTTGCAATTTACATAGTCTTAAGGTATTAATTTTGCAGCAAAATGAGGGTGAGGGGGGTTGGCATCAAATACTCCCTCCTCCCCCAGCACCCCCCGTATCAGCCCCATAGTTGGTATCTGTCCTACTTTTAGAATACACTTTGAATGGGGGGGGGAGCCACATCTCTCAAAACAATTTGCAATATTACATTGTCTTAAAGCAAAGGTTTATCGTGGCAGATTATAGCTACATCAACGATTTACCTTCACATTGTCCCAGTCGGTTACGACTGTAGCCTTTAAGACAGCCTTGACGAGGTTGATCGACACAAGTGTAGGAACCTCTGGTGTTCTGACAGTCCTTATCAGCTGGGCAATCGTGTGTCTTTTCTACACATTCGTTAATATCTGGCGACAATTGTGGAGTAAAACAGCATTTCAATTTCAAATAGTAAGAGCTTTCCGTAGTTTACACCCTTTTAGCTGTAATTGAAAATACTAAAAGAAAACCACTCTAATTTGCACGTACTATTAGTGCTAGATAACGTTTAAGTTGTTTTCTTTTGTTCAACTTAAACGTTATCTAGCACTAATAGTACGTGCAAATTAGAGTGGTTTTCATTAACCCGTGAAATACACTTTAGCGTATTACGCTTTATTACACTTCGGTTCTTTTGTTTTTCATTGTGTCTATCTGACTATTACACTGTAATTAGTACACTTTGTTTCACGGGTTAATGAAAACCACTCTATTGCGTGCTTACAGAGTTTTTTGGGTGGGGAGGGAGTCAGATATGTTTTGGTCAGAGATGATGGTCGTACCTTTTAGGAATCAAAATCACAATATTTGGTACCTTTTTGGGTGTTATAACAGACAGATGCTGGTACATTTATGAAAATCGGTGCCTTTTTGGGTTTCTTAAAACAACAACGACGCCAAAATTGAGATATTCTATTAAAACGCTTGATGGCGGACGTTGTCAGAATCAAAAGCAGTGACACTTTATTTCATTGGTACCTTTTAGGAAACAAAATGAAAATTCCCGTGGGGGAAGGGGGTCAAATTCACAAATTTTATGTTCATGGGGGGAGGGGGGAAGGGGGTAATCAGATTCTAGACTCACACCTCTGGACAAAAACGCTGGCCCCCTCTCACAGACTATAAACGACCAGCCTCTTGTAGTACCCGTTCTACTGTATACAGTAGAACCCCACTAACTCGAACTCCCAGAGGAAGCTAAATATTGTTCGAGATAGTGGGGGTTCAAGATAAGCGGTAGAAATTGACTGGAAGAATGACTCAAGGGAAATGGGTTTGAGTTCGAGAAAGGTACTGGAGATAAGCGGATTGGGTCTAATATATTTATGACAAATCTTATCATGGAAACCCACTTTTCTTGTTGTCATGACACTGAGTGCACACAAGGTCTAGAGCTCCTCCCTCAAATTATCTAACTACGCATTACCGACACATTGTTCTCTTTGACGTCTGAATCCACGACGACAAGTCTTTCCAGGTTTGGAGTAACACTGATGAGAGCCTCTTAGGTTCAAACACGTCTGATCTGATGTACAACTATGTGTTCCTTCAGCGCATTCATCGATATCTGAGAATCACGGTTACAAAGAAGCCAAACGTTTTCAAGATTTCAATAACAAACGTTACGTATCGTCGTCGTTGTTGTCGTGAATTCAGTGCCATGCATATACGTTTTTATCCCAAAACAAAAGAAAATACAGCCAATCAGATAGCAGGAAAGCCGTTGTATATTCGGCGGTATTCAACTGTCTCTCCCCATGAGACATTGCGGTCATTGGATGTATTTTCTTTGGTGTGGGATAAAATAGTTATACAATGGTTTCTCGTGGCATAACATGGATATCCACTCGTCACTTTGTATTTTCTTTGTATACACACTCGCCCAAAGGCTCGTACGTATACTAGAAAATACAAGTGATTCGTGGGATATCTCACGCGGTATTCCACTCGAAATCATTGTATAACTAGTATATATTCACCTTATTCTTGCAGTTTTCGTTGCTGTTTTTGTTGCTGCTGCTGTTAATATTGTTGTTAATTATGGTTATTTGTTACTATTACTTCACTGATTATTAGTTGTTCATTTATTTATTTTTTCACTTGGCTTGCCTCGCCAGTTGGATCATTCCTCAACTTACCAACACATTGTTCGGCTCGTGGTCTGAATCCACTTGGACAAGCTTGGCACGAATAGGAGCCTACTGTATTCTTGCAAACTTTGTCCCTTGGGCAACGATAACGTCTTTCTCTACATTCATCGATGTCTGAAAAAAAACCACAGCTTTCAACTTGTTTAATCTCAATTTTTAACGCAATTTTCTTGAATGCTATCTGTAATTTGCGATTATAATTTAACATTGTACCACCTTGGGTCCTACAGATTACTTATAGCTTATCTTATCCACTCCTTAATTTGAGGTATTAAGCTTACCAACACACCGACCACCTCGGCGTGTGTGTCCTGGAGGACAATCCTGGCGGCGAATACAAGTATAGGAGCCTTTGGTATTCTTGCATACTGTGTCCCTTGCGCAACGATAACGTCTTTCTTGACATTCATCAATGTCTGTAAAGAAAACGATGGAAATCATTAGTAAGTACTTGACGCGCATGCTCATTAAATACACAGAGATTCATCCAAAGAATTGTATTCTAGCCTAAGCCTCAGATAGGAATTAAAGAAGTCGAGACAAGGATCGATGGCAACCGTAGGATCCTAGCTGACGCTCGCGTACTTACCAACTATATAGAGTGGTTTTCGTATGAGTGGAAACACTGTACGGTTACGATACGATACGGTTAGGGCATGAATTTCGAATGTTTTTATAGACATTACGGCACTGACACGGTCACGGTACGGCGCGGTAAGTTTCCCACTCATACGAAAACGACTCTATTACAACTTAATATCTAATTTTGTTTGGTTTGAGCGATATTAGTAGCCTACCAACACATTGATCGCGTTGTCGTCTGTGTCCACTAGGACAAGCCTCACATGTATAGGATCCTACTGTATTCTTGCAAATTTCGCTCCTTCCACAACGATAGCGTCTTTCTTTGCATTCATCGATGTCTACAGAGAACATTGTCAAATAAAACAGTTTCGTATGACTGCGAAGTAGTGGCGCCGTGCTTAGCCTTTGTAGCTGGCGCTTCTAGGGGATATAGGTATCCCCCTCTCCCTAGCTCCCCTTCCCCCTCCCCTCCTCCCCAAGGGCCGGCCACGCAGACTGACGCTGTGCTGTGCCGTGAGCGTCTAAGAGTTTCGATTGGTCAACGTTGTATCCAATCAAAACACGCGGCAACGCACGCGGTTTAATTTTTCAAAGTCATACAAAATCTGCTCAATGATTATTCAGCTACGTCATGTGAATGTTTGTCGAGCTTTCAACAATAGGGCCATTTACACGAGCGCGAAAATAAGACGCGTCGTATCTAATGTGCGACTTAAGGCGCGAACCTCTCCGTATAAACGGCACTTTTAGTCTAAGACGAGGAACAGCGTTCCGATCAGTTTTTCTTCGATAAGGCTCGAATAAGGCGCGTCTTAGATTGTTTATACCGTTTCTACGGAGCTGGGAGAAGTTCGCGCCTTATTTAAGTCGCGCCTTGGATAAGACGCGCTCGTATAACTAGCCGTAATGTGTTTATCTTGGAAGCATAGCAGCTTACCAATACACTGATCGCCTTGTCTTCTGTGACCAGGAGGACAAACTTGGCGTCGAACACACGTATAGGAGCCTACTGTATTCTGACAAACTTCGTCCCTTCGGCAACGATAACGTCTTTCTTGACATTCATCGATGTCTGAAGACAACATACCGTGGAAACTCGATTTAACGAACTACCAAGGGACTAGGAAAATTTGCTCGTTATATCAAGGTTTCGTTATATCAAGGTTGAAATCCATACATTTTCTTCTTATATCAGGGAGGTTAATCATATCGAGGTTTCACTGTAGTCAGTTGGTCAAATAAATACCACTTATTGGACGACTAACCAGCTAATACAGCTTGTATTTTTTCGAGTTACGCTGTATTCTGGCGAGCCAAAATGCAAGTGACAAGTAAAAATTCACAGCTGTATTCCCTAGTTAATCGACCAATAACATTTATTATACAATTCTGCAAAAATCAATACAAATGATGTCGTTTTTAGCGCGCAGCTTTGCACCGGGAAGCCATTCAAATGTTACTAACCTAATACGGCCTCATATATTTTTTGCGTTCTTGTGCATATTACGTGCGTTCTTTTGAGAATTGTATAATAATATGTACTTATTGACTGAGTGAGAGGGCTGGACGGAAAAATATATGGCTCGAGGTTATGGCGCACGGACCGAACGCAGCAAGGAGCCAAGTATTTTCCCGTCCGGCCCGACCTAATTCACTCAATAAGCACATAATCATATGACTCGGTTTTTGTGTTAAAAAGTGATAAAAAGGCCCTGTAAAAAAATTTATTAATATAGCGCACTGAAACGAGCAGGACGGGTTTTTCCGGCGCACGAGAAAAGCCGTCCAGCCTCAATCACGTGACGTTTTCGAAGACTTTGTTAAGAGCGCGCGAGCAGGGCCGTATAGGTCAGATGATAAATGATGTTATTTTCTATTCTAATTCAAGACACTTTATGAATTTAGCCTGATTCACGTTAGTGTCGTAAATGCAATCGTAATCACAAGAAAAGCTTACGATCTAGTGCTAATCAAAACAACACAAGGGAACTCATAAGCATCGCTTCGGCGCGCGCTTCTTTCTTGTTTTCCCGCGAGTTTTCAAAATGGCCCGTGCATGTCGCTGTCCTAATCTTCCGATTCACATTCTAATTCTGATTCTTCGGTTCACACAGGTTCACAAGTGTCATAATCAGTATCGGATTCGCAAGAAAAGGTAAACCTTCTGACCCTTCTGATTCCGTTACCATTCTGCTTCCGATTGCATGCGACTTCGATTTTCAGTTCACTGTGGACATAAGCTCCTCTTACGATTCCGATATCGACTCCGATTGACGCTAGTGTCAACCGGGCTATTATCTTGGAAGCATAGCAGCTTACCAGCACACTGATTGCCTTGTTTTCTGTGTCCACTAGGACAAGCTCTGCACGTATAAGAACCTTTAGTGTTTACACAAAGTTCGTGGCTTGCACAGCGACTACGTCTTTCTTTACATTCGTCAATGTCTGTAACGAAGATGGTCAGTTAAACAAATGGTGATTCAAATACATTGTTTTACTCGAACTTTTTGACGGAGAAGTTAAGATTCACGTACGTAAAATTCATCACGTAAACGTGAAACGGCAGACGGAAAAGAGAATCTTGTGACCTATTTTTTTTTCCTTGCGTCTACCGTTGCCGTTTTACAGTGCTGTGCCTCGAACCGTTGCCACTACCACAAAGTTTTTGATTACTTTTTGACATCTTTTGGACAACTTTGAATACCGCTAACCAATTAGATACTGGCGCTTCACTTTGATGTCTCGATAGGCGGAGTTTGTACATCATATCGAAACATCAAAGTGAAGCGACGATATTTAATTGGTTAGCGGTATTCAAGGTTGTCAAAAAGATGTCAAAAATTAATCAAAAACTTTGTGGAAGTGGCAACGGTTCGAAGCGCAGCACTGTAACGCGAGGGTGAGTCATTGCGTGTTTGCCGTAAAAGAGAAAAGTCACGCTCTCATTTGCGTGCCAAACACACAAAGCCAGGCACGAAAAAAGTAGGTCACGTGATTCTCTCTGCCGTCTGCCGTTTCCCGTTTACGTGAATCGTAACTTCTCTAATATGTCCATCTTCAATGGTTGAAAAACATGAAGCGCGTGAGCATAGACAGTTTTTTCGAAATAAGCTTAATGTTCAATTGCTGGGTTTCAAACAGCTGATGAATCGCATTATCTGTTTCGAATATTCTCAACCAGAGAATATTCTATTGAAAACTTGTCTTTCAGTTGATGAAAATTCCAACGAGATTGAAAATGACGTGATATGAAACCCAGGAATAGGCAATTGGCATGATGGCGTCATTTGACTACACCTACAAGAATTCTTTAACAGTTTTCTTTCTTATTCATATTTTTATTCCCTCTTGAGAATAGTAGAACAATTGGCAACAATAATTTTACAAAAAAGGTGGGCAAAGCATTCTGGTAGTTGTATCAAATAACGTCATCATGCAAATGTCCTATTAGTAATTTTGTCTTGTCATATCTGAACATACAAAGTTAATTCAGCAGACCAAAATGGCCGACCATTGAACGGACCTCTACCTTCTACCTGTTTCTCTTTTATTTCACCGCGCAATGGATTAAGCCTGGTTTTACATGCAAGCGGCGGAAGCAGACGCACAAGCAACATACACAGACTCAGTAACACACAGACTGGCTGCTCATTTTCTTCTCTCACGAAATGCAATACTCAGCCTGCGTTTGTTGCTTCCGCTTCTGTTCCTGTCGCTCGTAAAAATCAGGTCCCAGTTGCACGATGGGTGGATAGCGCTATTCGTTGGATAAATCCTTATCAGTGGATAAATTTAATGGAAAACGCCATCACTTTCTCCACTGGATAAGGATAGCGCTATTGACCCTTCGTGCAACCTTAGCCTGGCCTATAACGCACACTTAATCTCATCAAAATTTATAGATTTGATATATTCTGCTTACCAATGCATTGATCGCCTTGTTTTCTATGTCCAGCAGGGCAACCACTCTGAACGCGAACACACGTATAGGAGCCTTTTGTGTTCTGACAAACTTCGTCCCTTCGGCAACGAAAACGACGTTCTTTGCATTCATCGATGTCTGCAGAGAACAAACTCAGTTAGTGGCTTATTCAAGCAACTAATTCCCTAATCATTATGCGATGCGCATATCATGTAAGCGAGAAAACAACAGACATAAAAGATGATCACGTCGTTGCAAAAATTTTCCGAGTCAGATGTTTTCCAAATACTCATCTTTAGCTTTCCCGAGTCAGATGTTTGCCGAATACTCATCTTTTGCATTTGTCGAGAGAAATTCACGTCTTTTCTATGAATGGCGAGGAAATCCAACGCCAAATATCAGCCAATTCATGTGAACGTCTGATGTTTTTCGTTCACACGGTGGCATAGCTTGTTTTAGCCTCTGTTATGGAAGAGGCGCCAAGTTGAGTTGACGTGCTACAGGTCGATCAACTAGTGAGCGACTACTACAGGAAGCCCAGGAACGAACATATCGAGTTATGATGGAATCAGTCTAAAACACCAAGTAACTGACCTTCACATTTGTTATTTTGAAGTCGATGACCTGGCCGACAAGGTGCACATCGATAAGCACCCTTGGTATTAATACACTCAGCATAACCACCACATGGTGAAGACCCACTCGCACACTCATCAATATCTAAAACATTAAGAAGATATCAATTGTTTCCACCCTGGCAACGCCCTATATCCCAATGAACATTGGCCAGTCCTGACAACGCTCTATATCCCAATGAACATTGTCCAGTCCTGACAACGCCCTATATCCCAATGGACATTGGCCAGTCCTGACAACGCCCTATATCCCAATGAACATTGGCCAGTCCTGACAACGCCCTATATCCCAATGAACATTGGCCAGTCCTGACAACGCCCTATATCCCAATGGACATTGGCCAGTCCTGACAACGCTCTATATCCCAATGAACATTGGCCAGTCCTGACAACGCTCTATATCCCAATGAACATTGGCCAGTCCTGACAACGCTCTATATTCCAATGGACATTGGTCTGGGGGTGAGAGAATTAACCCATGCTGGCAACGCCCTATATCCCAACACAGGGGGCCCACCTCTTCCTTTTGAGAAATATTTAAAAAAACGCGAAAATAAAGGACGTTATTTTCCTTAATTTATTTTCGCGTTTTTAAAAATATTTCTCAAAAGGAAGAGATGGGCCCCCTGTGATCCCAATGGACATTGGTCTGGGGGTGAGAAAGGTAATTTCCTACCTTGGCAACGTCCTTGTTTAAATGAATGTCCCGGTGGGCACTGCTTCGGTGCAGAGGTGGGAGCAGTCGTGGTTTGGGCAGTTTTATCAACACATCGATATGATCCAAGTGTATTAAGACATCGTTTCTTCTGACGTTTACACTCGTTATCACGCATGAGACATTCATTAATGTCTGCAAGAAAAAATATTTTCGGCTTATAGACGACTTTCAAAAATGGCGGCTCATTGTTCACGAGAACGAGGTCAGAAAGGCCTCCAAAATCATCATGGCATCAAATGAGTCTAAGTATATCCTGTAAAATGCACGGAAAATAGTTATTTCAAAAGGAAAAGGAACACATCGTCTTTGATAGCAGTAGAAGTGCCACCACGCTTGTTTTCTGGGCACAAGGCCTTTGTGGCTTCGTTCTCATGTACTAGGCCTCCATTTTTGAAAGTTGTCTATATTGATATTACAGTGGAGAATAATTTGAATGCCATACAAATCGAAAATAAGAGAAAAGAAAGAGTAAAACGACATTCATTTTTGTGTCCGTTCTACATCTCCTCTCCTACAATGTAATATTCTGAATTATTACAGATGCCTCTCATTTGGAGGATGCTTTGCCTATTGCTATATCTTTTCATAAATGTAGCAACTTTGGCTATTGCTGAGATTTCAACAAAGCCCTTGAGAATCAAAAGTTAAAGGAACAGTATAACAATGAAGCAGTAGCTGAATTTAACAAAACCCTGGTTTAGTTCGTCTGCGAATTAACGAACAAAACCTTGTTCTGGACCCCCAGCATAGTTGCACGATTTTATACAATAGTAAATTCTGATTGGCTTACTGTGCGCCTAACATTCGTCTGATTGTGTATCTTTTAAGCCAAAATCGACTTACTCACTAACTTATATTTTCTCCTCGATATTCTTTTTTTCACGTGGATGACTTCTCGAATTTATATGAATAAAAAATCTTGACTTTTGACTATGATTTCTGTATGCTTTCAGTGTTTAATTTTAAGCTCGATGAACAGCTGATTTTGTTCCAGGGTTTGATTTTTATACGCTTTGAAATGATTGCGAAAGCTGAACAATATTTGTATTCGATTATTTATATAGGATACTTTGAAAGACTAAAACTTTATATATTTAATAAACACAGGAACCCCACACCAACTTTTCAATGTCCAAAATAGCTTCTGATTTTGAATGCTGTTTTGCTTTTTATTTTGTTATTTAGGCTGCCAAATATACCACCCTAACAGCACATGCATATATGCGTACAGCATAACCAGTATGATTTCATGATACACTGCATCCAAGTACTAACTCAATTCAATCCCACCTGGGCACGAGTAAACCCTTGGTACAAGGGTCTAGTTGGATAAACTCTATATCTAGTTTCAACGTCTGCTTCACATCCATGTCCATTGAAACCAGATATCATTTTCCTCAAAATGTCTCATATTTGTCTGGAAAAAGCAGATCTAGAAGGACGGGTCATTCTACATGACTTTCTAAGTTTATTACGAGTGTGTGTTTGAATAATTCTAATCAGGGCCTTTGGTTGGCCTTTTACGATTAGCCAATAGAGACCTTAAGCAACGAAGACGGCAACGAGGACGACGACGGCATAAGACAATGGACTTAATTACAAAATACAATAAACGCACATGCAAATGAGCAGGGCTGTAAGGAAATCAACCATATTCTGCAAAACTACAACGTGAAAAGTCCAGATTTCACGCTCTATAGAGAACGGGAACTTGAGGACGCAAGCCAGTTTATTTTTCGTTCGCCCAGAAACTCTCTCTTTCATTTTCTTTCATTTCAAAACTCTGGTCTGAATGGCAATTCAGATTAAATAAGCGAAAAAAATTGCAGTAAATATTGCGCTTGAATACGTTTTGACGTCCCGTTTTCCCTGCCCTCGTCGTCGTGGTTGCTTAAGGTCCCTAATGACTAACACGAGGAATCAGACCGATCACGTAGAACGTTCTTAATCCCAGACGGCGTGAGCCAATCAGAATCTATTGTGTATAATTGTGCAACTATGCTGGGGGTCCAGAACAAGGTTTTGTTCATTAATTCGCAGACAGACTAAACCAGCAGGATTTTGTTTGGCTGTATCGCAAGCTAGTAGCTAATAAGAAATCCTTTGTTGAAGTTCATCCAAAATGGCTGCTTCGAAGTAACTTGCAACCTAGCAACAGTATAAGCTTCACGATCGATTTATTCCCTTTCCTTCTCCCATTCCATTTCCCATTCTCTTTCCTCTTCCTCTCGAGCTCTCCCTTTCACAGAGGCTTGCGAATCTTACCTACACAGGTTTTCCCGTCGTTGCCTATTAAGTACCCAGCATAACAATAACACACAGGCGTTTTCGATCGATCTTCTCGACAGATATGCTCACAGCCGTATCCATTACAGCCCCCCTGATGTGGTGACTTAGAGGTGGTAGGTTTTACGGGTGGAAGAGTGTAGACTGGGCCTGGTGGTATAGTTCCATTTTTACCTGAGATAAATGAAAGTAAAAATAAGGTAAAGGTCAAGTAATACTATTTAACGTCGGTACTTCATTCAACATAATGCTGGTCTCATAGGAAGCCGATGGTGCGCTCTATATTCTCTCTCTCTCTCGCTGTACCCATCAGTGCTCCGTTTTACGGTGAACAGGCCTCGAATTCGGTACCTCTCGCTTTGAAGCGCATGCCGCACTTTTTTGTCAACACTTGGTTGAGTCATTCATTACAAATATTAAATGGTTACTGTGTATTGAGATAGAACACTGCATGAGCCTTTCTGCTTACTAAACATGTCATTAGCCCGTTTGGCAACGTTTCTTTTAGAATCAGCCTTCCTACACAATAACGGCAACAACTTCTGCTTCTTTTCACTAAACACGCTCGATACGCGGATTATATAGAGTTCCCTTCCGTGGATCGAAGAGATGACTTGAGCTTTGTAACAGATGACTGTTTTAACATGACAGTTGCAGGTCTTTGGTTACTTAAAGACCCGGACACACGTAGAAGTTGCAGTTGCACAGTGTGTCCACCCCTGGAACAATTATTGCGCGCAATCGTAGCAGAGCTAGAAGAAGTTGCAAAGTAGTATCTAAATTATACAACTGTGGCAGGGGTGCAAACAGGGGCAACTGTGTGGTACGCAACATTGCGGAAAAAGTTGCATTGTATATTCGAGCCAACTTCGTTCTATTCGAGCATGTCATGGACAACCATAGAGACAGAGACAATAAATAGAATATGAACTAGCTATTTCTAATAGAAAGTGAAATGCTGCGAGCAAAAAACAGCTGGTGTATCCACGTTAGCAGAACTGTTCCCCTAAAACTTACGAAAGTACACCGCTTTGTCTGATATATCAAATGTTTCTTGTTTATCTCCTGTGCGTTGTGTGACGAACACTGTTAGTTGACCTTCAATATTGAAATAGACGCACTCGTGCGTTCACTCGTGCCCATGTAAAAGGGAGCCCAAAATCGGCCGTAAAAAGGACATTTAGATTAGCTGCCGCTAGAGCAAGAGCGATTGACATGTTGTCGTTAATAAACTTTTTAACAAGACGCACCTCGAACCGTACACTGGTTGCCAGTAGTTCAACAAGCCGCAGTAGTAAAGACCTTTAATTTGTCTGTCAACAGCTATTCGATCATGCAAAAAATTTGTACCGCTGATCGAATGTATCGCGTGCTCGTCTAGTGACATCCTTGAATCGACTCTCGATACGGTATGGACTTGAACCGCTGATCGTATGTATCGCATGCTCGTCTAGTGACATCCACAGATTACACTGTGTTCCGAATAGGAGGCTACTCGCTTCGCTCGCAGCAATAATAATCACATTTTATTGACGATCTTACCACTGCAACAAGCACGGAAGACTGTAGCACAGTGCGGGTTCTTCTCTATTTGAACATCACTACATTTAAGATATCTCTCTTGTGCTGTCTTGAGTCCAAGAGCACAGCAATCACAACAATGCACAAAACGATCACTACCGCTGTAACCATGGCGACGTTTGCACGACTTTCCCTGACTACGGAAAAACGAAAAAGTCAGTTTTGAAACCACAAAAATTAGAGGGAATAAAGTAGAAGACAAGAGATGAAATTAGAGAGGAGCGAAGAGGAACGGAGAGGAGAGGAGAGGAGAGGAGAGGAGAGGAGAGGAGAGGAGAGGAGAGGAGAGGAGAGGAGAGGAGAGGAGAGGAGAGGAGAGGAGAGGAGAGGAGAGGAGAGGAGAGAGAAAAGACAAAAATGATTAAAGAGGAAAACGAAACCAAAACCTCATTTCACTTACTAAGCTTGATATTTGCCTTGTTCACACGACAATTTTTGTAGTGTCCTCATACAACACATTCTCTCTCCCATACGACAAATCATTCTATCCATTGGGTCATTAAAACGCCTTTGATCAAGATCATCTTTTTCACACACTTGAAAGTCACCATTGAAGCGTTTGGCTTTTCTATGGCCTCGGGTACAACAGCGGTAATACCAGTCTCTAACACCAGCTGGGAAAAAGCAGATGGTTTCAATACCAGTAAATAACAAGCAGCAGGAAGCTGATAGAACAGATTTCATACGAGTGTGAGAAGGACGGCGCCGTACCGTGACCGTGTCACTGCCGCGTTGTCTATAAAAACATTCAAAATTCCTGCCGTAACCGTGTCGTGACCGTACGGTGCCGTTTTCACAGTCATACGAAATCTACTCTAGACGCGCGCGACACTAGTGAAAAACGTCTGCGCATGCTCGTGGTCACGTCTTCGTGCTTTTGTAAACTTATGCAAATGTCGCTTTTACACTTGCCTTCAACAATATATGGCTTTCACAAAATGTCAAAACTTCAATTCTTGAAACTTATAGGGCCGGTATTCACATGATGTCTTCATTAATGCAATATCTTTGTATCACAAAAGTATACAAGGGAAATTTTATGTATACACCGAGAGCATGAGCATTTCATTTCTTAAGAAAACGTCGTAATATGTACGCATGCGCAGACGTATTTAACTAGTGTCGACGCGCGCAGTTTTCGTTAGCAGGTTACTTGCGTCTCGATTTTCCCATGAGGCTTTGCACTATCACGTGATACCAGCCATAATGAATGAGAGAACAAATGTTTCCCGAAAGATTGGCATTCTTTGTAATGTAAAATGATTTATTGTTCTTGCCATTCAACATGGCCGATTACATGCGACCTACGTGCAAAGCCTCTATAATTTCTTACCCAAATATTGTATATTTAGCTGATAACCTTTAATGAGCCTCATTATAACGCATATAAGAGGTCACCGCGATGAAACAAAGCACTACACTACCAGACAATACAATGAGCCCATAACAGTTTTAGGTAAAATCATCAACACAGAAAAGTGCCAAAACAAACAAATCTAATATTCCTGGCCACTGTAAAAAGTCGGGCGGGCTCTGGGAACGAGACACGAGATAACACAGTCATGGCGCGCTCCTTGCGTGACAACTGAGCCATGGAGAATTTAGCAAAAGACAAATAACTAACATTCCAGTAAACTCTTTCTTCGCTCTATCTGTATATTCTACAGCACTTAGGGTCATGTCAGAGTCTGGGTGGATTAATTCAAGCTAGGAAACATCAAATAACTCTTGAGGGGAATAACTGCTCGAGGTTATAGAAATATTGACTAACAGTTCGAGTTTAGTTCGAGTTTCGTGGGTCCCGTCAACCTCACCCTTCCGTTTCAGAACCGAAGTTATTCAAAGAATCGGTTGAAGGACAATACACGTTTCATTTGATCGCTAACTGTGTATTCCTGAATATTCCATTATTGAGCTACCGGGTAGTGAGAGCCTCTTTTTGTCTCAGACTTCAACTGATCATATTTCAACAGATAATAAAGCAAAACAAAAACTTTTCAACGACAAAACTATGCAATGTTTGCTTTCATGCAGCAAGAACAGGCAACATAAGAGCCAATCTAGTATTTCTGTATATAAAATCATGAGATACTCAGTTCGTCTGTGATACCTACCTTGTGTTTGGCTGACTGTAAATACGAGAGTGATAAACGAAATCCACCAAACGTGAGCCATATTAAGGCTTTACTGGCTTTATAGAAGCAGATCTCACAATCCAAAAGAGGATAGTCTTGAATTATGCCGATGGAATTCTTTCTACGTGTGCTGTCTCCGAGGTTAAGATGTTCATGGCAAATGCGAGAAATATGAGCTCGTAATGCTTGTTTTTCAACGTAACGTAATCCGAGGCCTCTGATTAGGATCCATGTCAACTCACATATCGATCAGGGTGAGTACAAGCATGACAAGAGAGCATATATCTATGAGGAAATGAAGCTAAAAGAAACCACACCCAATAGCCATCCGGGGTGGGGTTGTACTGACCGAGTGATAACTAAGTTAACACATTTACTGTTTTTACAAAATCAAAGCATGAGGCCATCTCGATTTGATCAGTTTTCAATTATCAGTGAAGTTTGAGTCAGTATGAAAAAGTGCCAAAAACACTTGCCATGACACTGTGAACGCAGTTCGTGATTCATTGCTTCGAGACATGTCTTTCACTAGCTTAAAACCCCTTTTATATTGTAATCACTACAGACAGGCTTGGACGCCTGTCATGGCGTAATACTGGTCAACATTTAACGAAGAGGAATAGATTAAGGCGGATTGATGGCTCTCGGTGGAGGGGGAAGGGGAGGGGGAACCCTATAATGGACTATACGGGGATGCTCCGCCCGAAAGGGTTACTTTTAGGCTAGAGGTACAGAAAAGGGTAGGGAATTTCCGATTTTATGTATAGAAAAGGATAGGGAAATTCGCAACTTTGGGCATAGGAAAGGAATTTCAAGCGAAGAACATCATTAAAGCTGAACGCGCACATACGAAATGATATTGAACTACTATATATAGAAATGTTGAAATGTGAGCACGACAGCGACTGTGTCGCTGTCTTGGATACACGCTCCTTAATAGACTTTAAAGGGGTATCCGGTTTATTGGTATGTAAAAGGGGTATCTTTTTTTGTTTGGATATAAAAAGGTATGGGATTGAACGTCCGGGCGGAGAAAAGTTGCACTAGTACCCCGGCCGTCGGGGATGACCCTAAGGCAGAAAAGTTGGCTAGGAAGGAACGTAACAGGCGGAAAAAGTTAATGGGGAGATATTAGCCTAATTTGACTAGGGAAATTGCCCTGAAGACTCATATCAGTGTCACCAATTGCTAAGTTTTGACTGAAATCTGATAATTCCTTTTAACTGCTGGTGGCATAGATCCATATTTCGGCGTATAATTGGCTGTGGTGATGAGGGTGTAGCGAGACAGGAAGGAAGGAAGGTTTAATTATGTCTTTTAAGAAACTTTCATTGATTAGACATCTGGCTAACATTAGTTCCAAACCAAATGGATACAGTCAGTCAACTTCTCCTTCCCCCACCCCCGTAAAGCCTTGTCAAGGAACATCACGGGTTGCGTAGTGGTTAAGCCACTCGCCTCTCACCGCTGTGGTCTCAACGGTCGGGTCGCTGGTTTGAGCCCTGCAGGATGCCACATGTGAGTAGAGTTTGTTAGATGTGTTGTTCTCTCCTTGCCACGAGGGTTTTTCTCCGGGTTCTCCGGTTTTCCTCCCTCCGTAAAAATCAACATGTGAGCTGAGAGTTGTATGCTTAAAACAGTTAATGTAGTGGTAGTGTGTGTGAGTGACAGCAGGCCCACATCAGCCGAATGGTTGCCAATTAGCCAAGCCTGCTTAAACAAATGAATAAATGACTATTTTATTTTTATGTTCCCCGACCCCCTCCCTCACGTAAAGCTATGTCAAGGATATTGACCCAACCGACCCCTACATGGTTGTAAATCAGCCCTGATTGTCTCGTCGACCCAAAGGCACAAACCAAAGAGTTAATTTTAATTCTTTAATTTAACATTTAGCAAGATATAAATATTAATAAGTGAAATTTAAGAGGTCTATAAATCGTTCATGCGATCGCTTATATTGATGTGAATGTGTTTGTTTATTACTAAATGGTCCAATTAATAAATACATGCACCGGCTTTGCCATAAAGGCAACTTTCCTAGTCTGTGTAAAGTTGTTAAATTACCCCTCCCCGAAGGGGGGAATGGTCTCCCCTGGGGGAGTGGAGTGGCGAGTAACTGCTCACAGACCTGCTTACTTGAGTAACTGCTCACAGACCTGCTTACTTGAGGGAATATAGCGGTCTCTCTAATCCAGGATATACAAAGAATTAATACTCTGATGTGCGAAAGCTGTCTTGCAAGGAAATTTGCTGACAAAACCATCTCAAAGCAAAAACAATTCCTGCATAGTCTCCCAAGCAATCGCAGTTTGTCGTCACGCAACGCTTCACTCCCCAAAACAGCTTTGCGTGAAAACACAAACTTCGATCTAGATACAAAAATATCTCCGAATTGACTCTTCTTAGCCTCCTCCGCAGGCATCACTGTTCTCCGCTCGGTCAAATAACCGTTACAAAGGAAGCCCAAGGAGGAATAATAAGGAGTTGCCTGCGGAGGAGGCTAGACTCTTCTTTTATGTCAGTTTACTTTCATTACGCCATCTTTCTTTTTTATGAATATAAAATGTTTCATTTCACGTTCACATCATAGTTGAGCACATCATATCGTTCTATTTATCATTATAGAGGAAATTTCAACTCTTTTCATATACAAGTTGATAAATACAGCCATTGAGTAAAACAAATATTTGATGTACGTCTAATCATATCCAACATGTTGTTCAGAAAACCCAACATGATTGGACTACATTGCGATTGGATAGATGGGTTAAAACTAGACATTCTTACATAGGCAACCACCCTTAGTACTCGAAAAATCGGTCGTTTAATTCAATGGTTGTGTCGCTTGATAGAGGAATAATTTTCCGTAGCCTCGCCATCATAAATTCCATTTTATGTTTGGGCCTCCTGTGCTAATTAGACACAGGGATACCGGTCAAGAGTTATCGCCAGGCAGCTTGCCTAGCCTACAATTGTAATCATTTGGATATAAAATGCAAGAGGACAGAAAAGATTTCTATGTAGCTTAACAATCATTCTTTAGAAGAGTTTTTAACAGTCAAAAACAATCGAAAAAATTCATCAGACATACAGGATACACCATGGCAAAATGTACTGCGCGATTTATGAAACGATCCCGATAAAAACATTTGTCTGTGTACTTTACTGGCGACAACTAAGCCATAGAAGCCAAATATAGTCCCAAAAACTATCAGTTTGAGGACATTGTAGTGTATTCTGTTGTCTGCCTTTTGCACCAAGTACTTCCCTGTTTGCGCCAATGCTCAAAATTCAGCTCTAAGAAATGATATGGAAAAATCTATTGATAAAAATTCTAAAAATATTGCTTGGTATTCCTGTGGTAAAGACGCGGACGCGCGTAAGCCCGCAAAAACTTGCGCATGCGCAGTTGTATTGCCACAGTTTAGGAAAAACTTGACGTCCACAATTGGAACGTTGCATAGGCGACTGGTGAAGTTAGTTTATACAAACATGAGTTCCCGTCTTAAATGCATATAGATCGATGCCGCAGCGGCGTTATCTTGTAGAGGGATTTCAAGACCTTTGTGGGCAAAAACAATGGAAGATTTTTGAAAGACAAAACAAATTATTTCTCTTGATAGAAAAGCCCTATTATTTTGACCACAAAGGTGTCTGCTGTGAAATCCCTTTATAAGTTAATGACATTTTATATCTCCAACTTGCCGCGTAACCTGAGGATATTCCAAACTATTGGCGCGCGCAAGTTCCAATTAAGTAGAATTTGCACCTATTCAGTTCTACAGTAAGTGCAGTACATTGCAGGGAGTACCAGACTGAATTACCGCAACATCATCACGCAAATTATAATTACTTATGCAAGCAAATCTCAGTGCAAATTCTAAACGTTGGTAGTTTTACAGCAACTGTTCAATGTCGTTGGACTATCAACCGGTGATAAGGCAACTGTTTTACCTTGTTTAGATAAGACATTCAATAATAAGTCTACTTTGTTTTCAAGTCGTTGAATATTATCCGACATTTCTCTTACTTTTTCTTGCATATTCTTGCGTAGATTCTTCTCAGTCTCACAATCGCTACAAGAAAGCTGAATTTCTGTTAAAACATGCTCGTCGCTCTTTACGACTTCGTAGCCTTCCATATTGGAATCTTCGTCGGAGGCGTTGTCCACTTCGTCTTCTACCGATTGAACATTTTCACGGCGTATCGTACTTAGATCAGTAATATTGACAAACCGAGGAGTGTGAGAACGAGTTGTATACTCAGGTGCATTTTTTACTTCTTCATGCGTATCCATAGTCATGCTGGAATTGTCCCCCTTTTTGCAGCCGAAGATTGGCCGAAGTCTGAACGTTTGACTTACGAAGTGTCTTGATTCGGAGTCGACCTGCTTTCGGGTTGGCACGCTTTGCGATTGGATGAGCGTCACATCGCCATTAACAGGTCCTTTCTGTAAATATTATTAAATGTACATCAATGTAATCATCATCATCATCATCATGATGACGATGAAAATAGTAATAATAATAATGATGATGCTAATGCTAATATTACAAGCAATCTGGCATACCTCTTCAAGAGGCCACTGGTCAGCGGCATCCATATAACTGAGCATGCGCTCACGTGTGGCTGGGTAGGAGTGCAAAACGTCGTCCAATTCTTTGATCTTAATCACGTGACAGTCAACACACGTAGAAGCGCGAAGACTGATGACGGATTGAGTTCGCAAATCTGCTTGCCTTAGACTTGTTCCAAACGCATCTCCCTCAACTAAAAACAACAACAAATTTATTAAGAATCCAGTCTTCTCCGCAGCCATATCTCTTGTATTAATTCCCTGTTTTCTTTCTTAATTCGCACTATTTACACAGGAATCCCACAGGAGGAAGTAGTATCCTGTGGAGAAGGCTAATTAAGAATTGAAAAACGCTCTAAAATGAACGACCAGAACTAAGGCATATTTTGTATCGATAGAGTGATCGCACTTAATCCGTGAAAAAGTACAAAATCTAAATAGTACTAAATAGTAAAAAATCATTTGTTTTCCATTGTTTAATAATGCTATTTTTCATTATTTAGTTAGTACAATTTCACGGATTAAGGGCAATCACTCTAACATATCAGGAAAAGTTAAACAAAATCGAAATCACTCAGGTCAAAATTCATCTCGTGGCTTTTCAAAGCGACTTTGTTGTTGTTGTTGGTGGTGTTGATGGTGGTGGTGGTGGTGGTGGGGGGGGGGGGGGATGGGTGGGGGTGATATGTTTTCACGTTGAATAAAAATAAACTTTCAATTCCTTACCCATTCTTCCCTGCGGGTTTCCATCGATCAACATCTCAATCTTTCCTCTCTTAATCAAATGGAATGTGTCCACCTCATCGCCCTCGTACAGAATGTAATGACCAGGTAGATGGTGATGACGACGCATGCGCATAGAGACACTTCTGAGGCAGCTGCTTTCAGCATCCACGAATAGGAACGAGTCAGATAAGACAGTGAGGTGCATATGAAGGTGAATTTCATATTGGAGACCCTCGGGAAATTTTGTCAGTACCTATGAAAAGAACCAGACATGAATCTTTCAGTGTACAAATGACTGGTGACAGTCGACAAGAATGACATGAATTCGGAAGAAATCAAATGACAAGAAGTCGTGTCTTGGGGTGAGGGGAGGAAAGAGAGGAGACGCATGCGGAGACAATAAAAAGGCCAAGAACGAAATGTAACGCAGAATCCTTACGATGTTATATTCTTTTACTTAGATCATTAGAATAGCTGTTTGCAAGTGTCCTTTAAGGAATGAAACAGCGAGGAAGTAAGGGAAATGGTAATGGAAGGGAAATGGTAATGGAAGGGAAATGGAAGAGGGAAGGTGAAAGCGGAGATAAAGGAGGGTAAAAATATTTGAGAGGAGGGTGGGGAGGGGCCAAGAGCAAGGAAAAGGAAAAGGAAATGAGAGGAGAAACTTCACTAGTCAATTCCACTAACTATACCCCACTGGCGCTTCTTACTTTATTCATGTCGGTTCCTTTGGTTTGAGACCATGTGTGCCTAGAATATTCTCGAAGTCTCCTGGCCAGTGGGTTTCTGATCTTGAAAAAGTGAATAAATTCATTGATTGCCATAGCTTCTTTCCTGTAGCGAAAATTACTTGAATATTGACCATGGATGATGGCGGTTACATTGCCGAAGATGCCAGCATACATAACAGCTGAAAGAACAGAATAAAACTTGTAACACCACATAGATCTCGTTTTGCAAAAGAAACAGATTGAAAACATGGTCCACAAGATCAAATTTATGACTTAAAGTTGTTATTTAGTGCAGCTAAGGTGTCGTAAATGTTCGCACACTTGATTTTCACTGGAAGGTTTTTATAAACTGGCCCTGAATTACCCTAATTCTGAGAAATTCTTCTATGTTGTTATGTTGGAATCTCAGCAGCCTACGTCAGTGGACTCCTTGTTTTTTTATGACATTATATAACCACCGTGGTATCATTCAAATGTGATAACTCTTGCAGTGATAAATTGAAATGGCTCACTGTTGCATGCTTGCTTATAAAACATTCGCTCTTTTCAAGTCTTTTTGAGTTTTCAATGTAGCCGGTATAACCAGTAAATCAAGACTAACAAGTAAAACCAGACTAACCAGTAAAACCAGACAGACTAACCAGTAAAACCAGTTAAAACCAGTAACCCAAATCAGTAAGCTTACCTCCTAGTATCATTCCACATATGGTGAAGAGTTTTTCATAATCAGTATTTGCAGACACGTTACCAAATCCAACAGTAGTACAAAGAGTCATGACGTAATAGAGTGACGTCACATATCGTGACGTCAGAGGTGGACCCTGCATAGGATTTGATTGGTTGAAATATTGATTGCTTTCTTCAGAAAGCTTATACAACCAAGACATTTTAACAGTATTTGGATCTGGGTCGTCAAAATTTTCAGTGAAACCAATGATATACCAGATACAGGCCAACCAATGAGCAACCAGCATGAAAAACATCAGCATTAAAAATAGCAGTGACGTCATGTACTCGTAGTTTCGATCCAGCTTTCGCGCGGCTCGGAATAACCGTAGGAGTCTTGCTGTTTTGAGGAGACTGAAGAGGGTGGTATTCTTTAAAAAAATAAAAAGACGCATTATTGGTTTAAGCTAAAAGTGGTGGGAGTGCAGTGTGGGATCTAAAATGGGCACGCATCCTTAGCTGGGGGTTTCAATGGAGTAAACGTTTCTTAAATCAACAATGTTGGTCGGTATAGTTCCTTTAGAATGAGGCTTGTGTCCAAGTAGACCGATGGTGCGCTCTTTACCCCCTCTCTCCACCTGTGCTCAATGTACAGATATTTAAAGCTAATGCTAAAGCTAAGCGGTGTAGAAACAAAATGCCCCTTCAAAGCGGTCCGACAATGATATAATCAAGACCACCACCGTCATCATCATCATCATCATCACCATCATCATCATCATCATTAAATATGACGCACAAACCGCTATATCTAAATGAAGTACAATACTTACATCAGTACTATTAGGGTTTATAAGTAGTTCCCATGGAATCGCTGCAACTAAATCGACTATAAAGTACGACTTTATATAATAAATGGCTATCTTGAGAGGCTTCGTGACGAGAATCTCTCCCTCTTCGACATATGTAGTTCTAAAATTCAGTACAATATCGATCATAAACAGCGCATCCACACAAAAGTCTGTGATGAGCAGAGGATAGGCACTAGGGTAAAGGTTCAGCATTCTATCTAACGTATGACCAGAAGTGTTAACTGTGAAGATAGAAAACATTCATGATTGTTTTGTTTACGTTTAGCATTAAAGGATACTCCTTCTTTCCCCATCCCCTCCCCTTTTCATGAAGTGTATTTACAACTTGCAAGATCCTCCTGAATCTCATTATATATGTCGTTATTATACAATTCTCAAAAGAACGCACGAAATATGCACAAGAACGCGAGAAATATGAGACCGTATTAGGTTAGTAACATTTGAATGGCTTCCCGGTGCAAAACCGCGCGCTAATCAAAGTCAAAAGTGGCAATAAAAACGACATCATTTGTATTGATTTTTGCAGAATTGTATAATAAATATGTTATTGGTCGATTAACCAGGGAATACAGCTGTGAATTTTTACTGTCACTTGCATTTTGGCTCGCCTAAAGGTTCGCCAAAATACAGCGTGACTCGTAAAAATACACAGCTGTATTAGCTGGTTAGTCGACCAATAACCTATATGTATATGTTCATACAATGGAGACTACAACATTACGCATTTGACTGGGTGTGTGCAAACATGTGAGTGTAAATTTGTTTTTTTTTGGGGGGAGGAAGAATTAATTCCTTTTTACGATTTAAACATTCCGTCTATAAAACTGAACATAAAATAACTCAGTTACTACTGGCTAACACGATAACTCACCAATTACCCTTTAGGCACTTAAACTTGAAAAAAATGTTTTTGTTTAAATTAAATCTTCAGGATTTGAAAGTTGCGTTACAGATAGGTGATCAGTAATGGTTTGATTAGGCTTAATCCAGGATAATCTTAAGGTATTATCTTCAATTAGTGCTTGATGGCCCTTAACAGCAGATGAGGCTCTTAATACACAGGAAGCCCAGATTCAGCGCCTGGGGCCTGCCGGTTTCTGAAAGCTCGCGCTAATCTAGGATTAAATGAATGGGCTTTTAGGAACTCAGCCCAGCTGTACAGTACAGCAGCTTGGTGATCGCGTCGGAAATTGAAGGTTAGGCCCATTCCATACGGCGTATTTTCCATGTACTTAATTGCTAGTACCGTACATAGCTGTAAAGTTGGATTACGGGAATATTCATTTAATTAGTTCGGCACTACAAACGTACGCCGTGCGAATCAGTTGCCGTTCCTATGCCGTGTAACACGACAGGCCCTGTCGTATTTTTGTCGTACTTAATTCTGAATTATGCCCACGGCAGCAATTAAGTACATGAAAAATACGCCATCGATTGGACCTTACCAATTCGAGTCTAGAAGGATTCGCTCAACTTTTTTTATACCCTAGTTTTTTGTATTGATTTCTTTTGATATAATAATTGGCATATTACGCGCGCTCTGATTGGTCGAACAACCATGTGTGATTAGAGTACACACACATAGATGGCGTCATCGAATCTTACGCGCGCTCTGATTGGTTGGAATGTTTCGATAAATATTATATAAAACAGATAGATTCCATTTTTCCGTGCGTCTGTACTCTAATCGATGCACAGAAGACGTCAAAATGTGGTGAGAACAACAGTCACGCCACTCGACTTCGTCTCGTGGCGTACTTTTTTGTCCTCACCACATTTTGACGTCATCTGTGCATCGATTAGAGTACAGACGCACGGAAAAATGAAATCTATTTGTTAAATTCTTAATCATCAATTTTACTTTTAAACTGAATTTCGATTTTTCCTCCTTTTCCTCCTATTATGACGACCGCTGACCAATAAGACTGATGACATTCAAAGCAGGTGTCGGCAATTAAGGTATGATCAGATAGAATAGCCTATCTCCTATCAACATAACAATTAAATGTGTTGATGCTATTCTGCAGTCAAATTCCTATCAGTTTGTCTGATCTACGTTTTTGTCTTTGTGGCTCTGACTGACTGAGACTCCGTGAAAAGCGGTTTCACCACAAAAGTCTGCACGAAAACAGGCATCTATTTTACTTAGTCATTCCCTAATCTAACGTGATACGAACAATATATGAAGATATCAGATGATTTTAATTATATATGTAGAATCTTTTGAAGAGAATTGGCTACAAAATCAGTAAAAAAGCCGGCAAGAATTACCAACTGTTTTGAAAAGCCAAAAACCCCTACTGCTTTATTTATTGCTTCCAGCCTTCGCGGAAGAAAGGAAACGAAGTTAGGCGAACAAAACATTCATAAATACGACTCAATGAATATCTTATTCAAAATGTCATTTGAGTTTTACATGGTCGGGGTAAACCGAGAATAAAATTGACAATAAAGTCATAAGGAAAACCAATCAGTGACAATATCAGAAGACAAAACATTAGGAAATATTAATTGGTGACATTAAAAAGCAGAGGAAGTTATATTGCTCGGAGGATATTGTTGAAAATTTCCAGTAATCTGTTTTTAATCGGTAGGTTTTTGACATTTAGTCCAAATGAAAATATTCTGCCAAAAAATTGAAAGCACTGTACTTTGACTGATAATGGTATTATTTTATAAAGAAAATTACAATTGTAACCTTAAGGTTGATTGATGCAAAAAGAGAGAGTTATAGTTCTTTGAATTTGAGTACATATTGTACCTAAAATTCGAATTACATAAAAATATTTTGCAACCACTGATAAAGACTGTGTGATTTTCATTATGATAGCAAGATAGACTTACAAAGCATCTTATTTCTCTGAGCTTGGGTCATTATGAAGGCAGATACGAAGGGCACTTCGATTGCAGTATAGAGTACAAATATCATGATTATCCAGTCCCATGTGATCTTAAACAGTCCATAATGCAAGATAATACGATTTCGCATCTGGGGAGGAATTTGAAGCTTGTAACGTTTATATCTCGCTCGCCATCGCTTGAACGCGGCCATGACCTGGTGGACAAAAAAAGAAAAATTAAAAACAGAATAAATATCTTGTTGTTTTTACAATTCATTGCTATATAGTTGTTTTAGTATAACAGAGAAAACCTTACGTTAATGAGGATTATATTCGGGATCTCTGTTTTCTTGGCATTTGAAAAATTAGTGGTCGAGAGTGAACAGATTTAGAACTTTAACTCTAAAAACCCGATCAGTGATCGCCCTCTGGCCCTTCATTATCACCTATTGATATTTTTCTTTGGAGCCAAGCAACACTCAGAAAAGACTGAAAAGAGGCATCGACGAAAACAAATTTGTGTATCACCTAAGTAACTCGAAATATTGATCGGCTAAGGTGACATGTTTGTGCTACCAAAAGTTCAACTCACCGGGAAATGTTTCATCATTTTTCCTGTGCAATACCTCTGTTATCCGGATCTGTACACGCGAGGGCTTTTAAGCTACTGAAGTAGAGCGTCTCGAAGTGTTAAGTGGTTTCCTGTGTTTGATTAACTGTCAATCATTCAGCGAAATTATCCACTCATTTCTATGCGTTTAGAAGCGCGCTACTGAATTGAAGCCATTCAAATGCCGGAAACAAAAGATGGATACAATGAATACAACCAATCGAGAAAACGATTCACATTGTGCATAATACGAGTAACAAACCAATGAAGACGTCTCTATTGTAAGAATTTTTTTAGTCTTTTTCTTTCACTGTCCTTTCCGCTTTCCTTTCGTTTCCTTTCTTTCGTTTCCTTTCCTTTCCTTTCCCTTCCTTTCCTTTCCTTTCCTTTCCATCCTTCTCTCTCTCTGTATAGTTGACTTGATATGATGCTGGAACCTTCAGGATTCAGATCAGGCTAAAAACGATTACTTATAATAAATGAATTTAGGATCACCACGATTCTTGTACGGTATAACAAGATTAACTGCATAATGGCTTTTACTGTCAAAGTCACAAAAAATGAATAACAAAAAAGCGCGACAAACGTCTCACTTCCTCTGATATAATGTCAAATAATCTCAAGGGAATAGTCTCAAGTACGAAGTGTGGGGTGAATAGAATCAATATTTCAACACTAATCGTCAAGCGACAAAATTAAAGGCTTTCCATAATGGCGATAAAGATCTTTGGTCAACACTATAAAAAGAAAGTTCGCAAGGAAATTTCTGCAAGAAATTAACTGAATCTTTTTATGCCAATAAAGTTCAACATCAAGTCATCGACCGTCGTAGTTGGTGGGACAGTATTAACCGCTGTAGCTTCCAGGCAATAAATCCTCATCATTTAACATAAAGATTGTCAAGGCAAGACGCTCTCACTATGGAGATAAAAGTTCCTCCTGAACATCTCAATTGTCGAAACTACTGGTAGTTGACAAATCATGTCTAGATGCCTGTCTATAAAGACTTGATGCTGACAAGTCTGTAACAAAAGATTCCATGAATTGAATGATTAAAATAAGACGCTCTTGACACAGCCATAATATGGAGCAAATTGAGTGAGTGTTACTAAATACTGATCAGGGTGGTGAAGAGGTATTTCGTGACCCGTGATTCAGCCTAAATTAGGCCTGTGATTCGTGAAAAGCTAAAAATTCTAGCCGTGATCCGTGAAATCATCTTTGTCCGTGACTGGGATTTGCAGTTTTTCATTGCCGAGATTCGTGATTATAAAAATGCCGATTCGTGAAATATGCGACGCGCCGAAAAGAGATAACGAAAAATAGTGTGATCCTTCGATTGTACGTACTTTCGGTCCATTTATAAGGACAAAATTCGTGCAAAAAATCTTAGGAATGAAAAACCAGTATTTATTTTTGAATAAAAAGTAGTTCTATGATTTGTGATATAGTTTATCATTATTCCGTGATCCGTGAAATTGCGAAAAAATGGTTCGTGATTCGTGATGGGTACCCCCTCTTCACCACCCTGACTGATCTCTCAATGCATATCTGGGAAAGCTAGGGAGTTCATTTTTCCGCAAGAAATATCGCTACTTTTCCAAATAAGAAAATAACTAGTACTAGATAAAATTCCCATTCTCGTTCTTGAATATCTTATATTAATCCATTTTTGAATGGTTAGGATCTTGAGTCACGGAAAAGGGCCTGGGAACGAGGTTGTAGATCATGTGATCACACTCATATGACGAAACTACCACACAAACGTCTACAGCAACAACAACAACATGCAAGACAAATGTAAAAAACAAAACAACAATTAATTCCTATCATATATTCCACTCATATGACTAAACTACCACCACAAAATTCTACAGCAACAACAAAAAACAACAACAAAAACAATAAACAAAAGCTAAAAAAATAAATTCCACATGCTCTACTCCTGAGCCCACACCAACTTGGACTGACGATGTCAGTTCTGCTCTTTAACCTGAGAAACTAAAGTTAATTTTGTTAATTTAGATTCCTCAAATTAGAAAGTCCCTGGAGGGTTATCTCAACAGACTGACGTCAGCCGTCTTGTGAGCATATCTTGACTTAGCCATACTGACTGGTACATATACATATAGGATATTACTCGATACCGCAAAGACAGGAAGTTTATCTTCGAATGGTAAAAACTAGCTTTCGACTGAGTGAAGTGAGACATGGAAAACATCGGCGACGGTGCACGAGACGACACATACCGATAGGTTTGCAAAAAAGGCGGGAAAAAAGAAGCGGAAATGACATCATCGAATTCCTAATATTTTGGACTGTAACACGTAGTTGCAAATTTAAACGTTTTTCTTCAAAAGTTTGATTCAGTTTCCTTTATAAAAACTATCAAAGTTCTCCTTTAATTTTGCGAAAACATAAGAGGCATTTTGCGAGAATCAATCATCACGATTTATTTGACATTTGTCAAAGGGTTGCAGATGTAATTTCGCATAAATTTGAGTGGTTTATTTATTTATTTTATAAATTTGAGTGGTTTATTTTCTAGTGAAAGGCTGCTCTACATAATAAAGACTTGTATTTGGTGGTATTTTCTTGAAACCCTAAGATATATCAGCTAGAAAGCTCTATTGTATGCACCATAAGTGACTATCTAATAACCTACAACCACCTATTCATAATTCATGTACCACGTCTCTTACACAATGGGAGCATCAACGAAACCATTAATTATGCTTTTTAGACCCGGCACCATTAACTGTGGTTTTCTTTTTGCTGTCATCAAATTTGAAATGGTGGCTTAATTCTTTCAATGTTTATAAAACGTGACAGGCAAAGTGATAAAACTGTGGTAAAAACGCGATATGCCCAGGGGAAAACTCCCGGCCATATATTATAGTCCTGACACGGACGTCGCAGGGAATTTTCTTTTTTTCACTCCTAAAAGGTATATCAAATTTAGCGTACCTCAAGCCATTTTTACGCGTCTGAGGTATTAAAGGTACTTACAAAACATACAAAATTTCAATCTAGTACCGATTATGGTAAAAGTAAAATACGTGACCTTAGTTTATCAAGTTTGCTGTATTTACTTCTCTACTGATATAATATCATTACATTTTATATTGGTTTTTTTTTTCTGTTTCACTTAGGAAGCCTAGAGCTTTCATTGAAGGAAAGTTTTGTTCTGTTTTTGATCTTTAGCCTGTGCAAGATTTACATGCAATTCTTAGTTCTAACAGCTGCAACTTCCTTCAGCTAGTCATTAGTCTCATGCATTTATCTCTATGCAACTTTGCAAAGATTTTTGTAGCATTAGAACCTGAGAAACTAATTCCACGATACGTGCCACATAAGCCAAGTTAATTGTCCTTATAAGTTTTTCTTGAAGCATCCAACTAAAGTATCAAAAAAGCTAATTTGGGTTTTCGATAAAATTTGTTGCCTGAGAAAAAAGGCATGATTGTGGGTGTTACATGAAGAACTACCACGTGTAGAAAATCCAATTAAAAGTGCGTCTTGCCTACGTACTTTTGGTAAAAGGGCAAATTTGGATTGAAACACTGAACTGAGTATGTTATCATATTGTAAACGACGCAATGGCTCGCACAACACACAACACAAAGTGTGCCAACTGGAAAGTTGTGTAAAAGAGAAAATTTGCGTTAAAATATTGTAATTCATTATTTTAACGTTTCAAGTTAATTCCTGGATCTTTTTAAGGCTTTAAACCGAATGGAATTGTTACAAGTTATCTAAGAATTATCGTTCAAACTATCACCTTAAAACAATGAAATTGTAGGTGTAGTGTTTTTGTTTTATTTGAAAGAGACTAAGGCTGTCTGTCGCCATTGAGAGCATACCTCATCGATTATTCATGGCCCGTGCAGACGCAGTTACTCTTTTTTAAGACGATATAGCTAATGTGTTCATTTCATAGGGATTTTAGAGGTAATAAAACTCTTTTCTCTACACAAAATATTTCCATAAATTGAAATAAAAATTACAACAATGTTCAAAAAAATTTGAAAACGAACCAAACTAATATTCTTCGGTTTTCGAGATTATTCAATTTGCAATGTAAGCCTTGTGAAATTTCGTTGTATATTTTTTTTATGTTCTGCATAATAAGTGCTGATTAAACGCAGCTTGAGATAAGAGAACTTCGAAATGTAAATATAATAAGTTTGTGTAAAATATACTTAACACACCAGTTACCTTTGTTTGCGGCTAAAACAACATTCCTCTTCCGCTATGAATTTACTTTACTTTTAAGAAAAGAAAAGAAAAAAAAAGAAAACCCGGCCGCTATATATATTCGTAAAGTATTGCTGACGTTGCTAAGTGACTATGAGATTTATTTGAAATCAGAAACAGTGTTAACAATAAGCAAAAACCATTTGAATTGATATCCACCGGTGGTTGGCCAGCAGCTAAAAATGGGTGAATTATACAGGTGTTTATACAAAGAAGCAAAACAGAAGAGCGCGAGCGCGACAAAGGTTGGTTTTGGAACGCACCACACACAGTGAAACTGAACGAAGTGCCGCGAAATGAAACCAAAATGAAAACACCTGATCAATCTCTGAACAGCTACAACATTTACAATACCGTTAAAAGTCCTTATCTTGAAAGTTTTCTGAGTAGTATAGCACGTAAAGTTCATATAGTTGATGCGCGAATGAAAAGAATAATCGACTTTAAGACTACTGAGATATGCTAAACAAAGCTTAAAATAGAACAAACAAGAGAGCATCTGACAACTGTTTAAATTTAAACTATCTTGCAATACTACCAGTGCTTTTAAAACGTGTACGTAAATTCAGCTAAAAACTTGCTTACTTGACCCTTCATTCTTTTGATCATCGTTTCTTCATCCCTTATAACTTTGGTTTCCCTCTTTAAGATCATCTGCAAAAAGCCAGCTCACTTCGACTGATTTGGTCCAAATATAAGGCACTTAAATTAATTAACAACACAGGAAGCCCAACAATAGGTATTTGACAATGAAAATAGATTAGCACTAAAATATTTCCATCTTTTCTTCGATGCTTGAAGATAAAAAGGCGATATGCTTGATCAACGTGACGCATTTGAAGAAAAGCTTTTATCATTTTAGTAATTACCTCCCAAAGATCATTAGAAACTTAGTTAGATGGCCTTTTGGACAGAATTTTAGATGGAACGGAACGCCGCAATAGTAATTAATAAATTAATAAATACGGATGAGTGGTCAACAGTCAGCTAATAACCGAACGAGATGGAATTGGTTGGAAAGAAGAAGAACTTAATAGAATACAAATCATTTACATGTAAATGGGATATCATCAACCAAAAAAACGGTCGGAAAAAAAATTAGGAAATTAGGCCAATTCGTAATAATATTACGAGAAAACGGGTAGTATTTGAGTTCCGAAGTCACATTTATTACTTCTTGGTGTATATAGTATATCGTCTAAGTATTACGCATGTTTACGAGAATACAATCGTAAGCCGATCTTTGTGATAGCAGTGTTCAAAGCTGGCGACGCAAATAGAATTACAAGTCAAATTAAAGTAGGTTGCGAAAACGTTTGTTGTTCTGTTGCTTGGGATAATTACACTTGCATGTCATTGTTAATACAAAGTGTTAAACTAACGACCAAACTTTACTAATCAAACTGCAGAACTATCGTATGTGATAAAATTTCTAAGAGGCAATGTATTGTATACATATTTACTGCCATTCTACTCCACCAGTAGTCACTTGAGTTAGTTATCGTATCCAAACAAATTAGAAATTGAAAACAATAGAAGTTGAGTTTAAATTCTAGCCTGGGAGATCATATAACTTTGAAAATTTCAAAACAAACATGTTTCCGAAGTAACTTTTGCCAAAGTCAACGGTATAATAAGTAATTTCACTAAATTATGATTACGGTTAGAAATAGAACGACAGTACGGTCATATCCGTCGATTGACAGGTTTAACGAAATGAAAAGAGCTCAAATTTATTAAAACTTTTGCGGGTGACAATCTATCAAAAATGTTGACCCAAAGTAGGTTCTATGTAAGCAATATAAAACGCGCGCGCATGTCTCTGTGCCTACAAAACACGCCGGGAGATGTGTAAAATACCTAAGAAAAGAAAGCTTATATTAGGAATTCGCTAGCCAATCGGCGCGCGCGCGTTATATCTGAAGTATTTTCTATAAATATACATATAAAAGTCTCAAAATTGAAACATCTGCAGCAGATCGATATTTCTTCATTTTTCGGCCATTACAACTAAACTATAACATATACCTTGAGCTCAGGAGTTGCTTACAAAAAAAATTTCAATGTCGACGGAAAACGTAACTACTATTAAAAAGCTAAGTGAGTAAAAACATGTTTAAGTAAATATATTTAAACATTAATCCAATGCACCAGAAACGGGCATATGATGGATATATGGAAATGTACTGCTTAGTGAATAAATTCAGATAACTGCAAACTGGCTAATTATATCCTATGTTATTCTGCGTTTAGGCTATAAGATTAATTCGATAATTAATATTTTTGTATATACAATCTTTTAACGCAGAATTTTAATAAATACTAAATGTTAGTAGTAAGAACATCTTATTCGACTTTCTTTTCTATGGCTTAAAAAAATGCACATAAAACCAAGTAAGACAAAGTCGTATAGTTCTGATGGAGGAGAAGAATGACGGAGAAGAAGCGCAGATTTAAGTAAATATCTTTTCCATGTGCTTAAGAGTTTACTAAATATTTCAGTTTTCATGCGCTAAAAAGTTTACCGTTATTCGAAATTATAAGTAACAATAACAAAAGACGTCACAACGTAATGCTTGCCTATTTTATAGCTTACAAAAGAATTACAGAAAAAAAAGGTGCTGCAGTTAATATAGAAGAAAAAGTATTTAGTTTGCTATTTTTTATGAATTAAGCACTGAACATCAATTTTTACAGAATATATAAGATTCTCTCAATTATATATTACTAAAACTTCACGATTTAGTACACTAAGTAACTACAGTTCATCGACATCCATCGAAATGAGGAAATGAAGAAAATTGATGAGGTTTTAAAATAGGATGTTGTAATTACTTACATCCTAGTAGCATAAGTTCTAATAACCATCGCGTGATCATGATAGGAGCAGCTGCGTGCGATGATACTCAATGAGCTTTTATCAGGTATTTTTAAATTCGTAAAACAGAAAAAGAATTACCATAGCTGGAAAGAGCATGTTAAAATTAGCAAGACAGTGAAGTTTGAAGGAATTAAATCCAAAACTCGCGAGGATATGAATTTTTGAAAAGTGTGAATTTGTAAGAAAACCGGCCTTTGCTGGTAGGCATCTTTTGCCTACCGGCGAATGTTTTCATACAAAATTTCGATTTCGGAAAATTCATATCTTCGTGAGTTTGAAAGTTACTTCATTCAAACTTCACAGTTTTACTAATTTTGACGTGCTCTTTCCAGCTATGGTAATTATATTTCTGTACTGTGACTTTTGGAATTACATGATAAAAGCTCATATTAACTACTGTCGTCACGACTAGCTTGTTTAAAAGACAAGGTACTTGTGTTCGATAATATGATGATATGACAGCAACCGTGCGTACGTGCGTAATAAGTGTAATAAGAGTTCCACTTTGCGGATAAGTGATGTTTTTTCTTTTGTGCTTTACAGGAACCAACTTTTGCTATTAGAATGACGTAATTTTTACAACTTCCAGCTACAGACATATTAACAAAACCCCAACCAGCTAAAAATACTTTTAAGGTGACTGGCTATCATTGAAATTTAGCCTACTGCGCACGATTATGCGCAGGACGTCATAGCGCGCGGAAATTATGGCAAACGGAGAATAACGCAGATAAACATAAAGTTTGTTTTCAAAATTTAGTTCCAAAATGATTCTTAATTGATTTTATAATTAACAGAAAAATAAATAGGAAAATAAGCAAAATTGTTTTCTTTTTTAGGAAAATAACGATGAATGCCCGCTTGTTTTCGTCAACACAAATTTGAATTCAAACAGTTCGATGGTACGAAACATGCTGATTTTGCAGAAGACCGTAGAATTTCCATTCATTTACTTGAAAACACACGTCAAAATATCAAATTTTGAAAAATATGACATCACTTTAGACTATGAAAAAAATTGATTTTCGTAAGCAAATTTGTTCGAGCTTACGATAATTTTTGTTGAGACTTGACGTACAAAATTTGTGAAAGGGAGGAGATTTTTTCGTTATCACACAAGAAGAAATACACCATAAGCATTTGTGTATAAATTGTAGTCGTTGTAGAACTGTTATCTCGAGAATTGTATCTTTCTTTTCTCTTCACTTACGGTGGCGCAATTTTTGACTCAAACACCCGTAAAAATTGATGGGCATCCATTCAATGCTGGTCATGATCATCTTGAGAACGAGCGCGTGCCACCACCCCATTTTTCTTTTCGTTTTCTTTTTCATTCTCTTTCTTTTTCTTTGAAATCAGCATTAAATTTCACTCAAAAATTCTGGTTTAAACGATTTCTCGTGTTTTTTTCTAGTAGTTTTCAGTCACCTTAATGTACTGACCGCATTATTAGGTATGTTTTTTTGTTTCTGAACAGTGCGTGTAAAGTGTATGTGTATAACCGCCAAATGTTTGGGGAGCAATTTTCTATATTTGTGGATTTTTTTTTTTTTTTGCGGAGTGAAAAATTTCGCAAAAATTACAACCTGCAGTCATTCGCTATGTGTACTAAGCAGAATCATTGAAGAAAATTAAATATATATTCTTCGGATCGATACACCAAATATACAAAGGTTGGTTGTGACAGCCCGATCTTTATATTAACCAACAGCAGTTGTCATGCATAAACAAGAACTTTGTCAACATCTAAGAATTGGAAAGTTTCCACTACGCAAATAGATATTTTTAATATCCAAGCTTTCAGGCCACTTGGCTCATCATCAGGAATTGAATGAATTTACACATTTTTAGTTACTAGCGAAAGAAAACAACGCACGCTGTCGATATTAATGCAATTCATACAATCCCTGACGATGGGCCAAGTGGCCCGAATTCTTGGGTATCAAAAACATCTATTTACGTTATAAGGAGCAAGGATGGCACAGTTGGTTAGTGCGCGGCCTTCGGTGCGAGAGGTCCCGAGTTCGATTCCCAATGACTTCACATCCTTGTTTCGACTTCTTTCCTTTCCGTGTAGCTTTAATTAGCTTTGAATACCCTTAAAACGGAGCACTGATGGAGAGAGGGGGGTAAAATGAGCGCACCGTCGGCTTCCTGGAACATTAGCTCTGCTAAAGGAACTACCGACGTTAAACAAGGTCCTTTACTTTACTTTTTTTACGTAGAGAAAACTTTCTAATTCTTAAAATACCTATGTACGATGTACTGCAAAGCATAAACATGAACACATGTTTTATAAAACTGTGACTACTAACTTTATAGGCCCAGTTCAGACGTCGACTTTTGCCGCGTCGAATCTAATAACATCAAAGAAGGCCGTCTAATTATCCATTGTTTTCAATGCATTCGACGCGGCAAAAGTTCGACGTTTGAACTGGGCCTTAGCTGTTTATATTATTTGATGAACTGCTCAGACCAACGCGACCTAAAATTAATTACGTTAAGACAAAACGTTCACAAAGTTATGTATTTTTTGTGATGATTTGAAGTTTATTGGACATGCTAGCCATGGATGTATTAACCTGAGTCAGAATTAAAGATGTTTCTGACAAAAAGCATCTTGTTGAATTGAATGAAAGATAATGATTTTGGTATAGGATATCAGCTGCATTATATGAACTGATCAAGAAAAATGAACTCTACTATATTAACTATTGATAAAAAATAATAACTGGAAAGATTTCATAGCGAATTAAACTAAAGCTGAGAGGTAGCTTTCTATGTACAGAAGTTTGCGATTTCTTCGATCCAGTCGAGCAAACGGTAACTGAACTACACTTTGATCGTATCATTTTTGTTTTCAGACATTTTAGTCCACTTCAGTCTTATTTATTTTCGCTACTATTTAGAGGCAGTTAGAGATCTTTATTATCAATTTCGCTATTAAAAAGTAGGTGCTTTTTTCAGCTTCCGTTCTTAGTTCATTGCTTAGTTGTAATTAGCAGCAAGATCGCATGCTGGGAGAAAGGGAGCGCTAATTGCTGCCTTCTGTTTTCATTCATATATTCATTCATTCATCCATCCATTTATTCATACATTCATTTTCTTTCTTTTCGTTTTCGTTTTCCTTCCTTCCTTCCTTTGTTTGTTTATTTGTTGCTTGTCAGTATACTGTTATCTATTGGTAAGAACTGATTACTGAAAAGTAATAAGATGAATGCTCTTGCCACCGCTAGACATCGAATTTGAATAAGAATATACACCAGCAACTATACATAATAATCATTTCAACTTTATTCTGACTAATTACGAGGTTGCCAAAATGTTTGAATATTCACCATATTGTCAAGTTTAAACAAGCAAAGCAAGGCTACTAATATAAGCATTAATCTTGAAGAGGACATTTTTAAGAAGAGATTTTTTTTCACGTTCAAGCATTGGGCAACAAAAGCTCCATTCAGCTGAAGAAAAACTGTTGTACAAAGCTAAAGTAAGTACTTTCGAAAAGCGTGAAGTTATTCGTATTAAAGAGGTTTTGATTAATAAAAGTTAGATAAAAGTGTTAATCCAAAGTGAATATTTGAGTCGAAAATGAGTTTTAATATTTCGCTGAATTGCCATACAATTTCTTACATATATTCAATTGAAAGTTGTTAAATTTGAGTAAAAATACAGGATAACTGAACCACTCTGTACAATTCAAAAGACTGTTTTAAACAGGTATTGTATCTTTAAGTTAGTAGATCAATTCCTAACTGATAAAAATGGAATTTGAGTGTTAGTTTTTGGCACTTTTAGCCATGCATTATTACTCGATATTAAAAATCTATCTCCTCTAATATAAAAAGGTGAGTTTAAAGTGGTACTCTAATTCTCGTCGAAAACAGCCAGCCAGCCAAACCGCGCCATCTTGCACTCGATCGGTTACCATGACAACCCAAATATCTTTATTTCAGTGCTATTTCCCTTCGATTTCTTTTTCGTTATTTTTGTCTTTTATCTCTGTCCTGTCCATCCTTTATTTTAGAAAATTAATTTACTTTCCAATATCCTCAGCTTCCGCCATCTTTAATATTTTATGAATTCATAGGCTTTGGGAATCTTTGTGAACTTGCAGAGAAGAAAGCCAGAAGGTATAGCATTAATTTTGCAAATATAGTCAAATATATACAGCTAATAAGTTTCTGACGAGCCTGGTAAGCCATCACGAATCGTCTATAGCTGTCACACTTGCTTTTAAGGACTAGAAAAAATCGTGTATTAGAGTTTTTTCGTATCTTTTGTGTTTCACATGTGAAATTTCATGCAAATTAGAACACAGGGACCCAGATATGGTAACTAAATTGCTTTTTCCACGAAATTTCGAAATAGAAACGCCATAGCTTTCGCAAGTGCACTATAGGACTTCAGACTTAGAAGGGCCGAGTTTAAATCATCCTCTATTTTTTCACACAAAAATGAAGAAATATTTCTTCGCTTCTTCTAATGCATAGTTTCTCTGCATTGTACTCATTCAAAGAGCTATAAATGCCTACCAAATAATTCAAAATGATATTCAAATAATATATTATAGCTCAGATAATATTTTTATTCTGTATTTCTTCGTTATTTTGATTTTTAATTTTGATTGACGGACGGCTAAATCGGCAAAAACTAGTTGACTGTTTGGCTGTCTGAGTTCGCATGACTTTGAAAATTGCAGTAAATTGTTATTTGCTTCGCATCAATTAATCGTAAAGCAAGCAAGGAGTGAGAATCTGTTAAACATTATTTCTTATATTGCTCTCGATTCATGCACAGCTCAAGGTACCCAACATTCCCATTGTTCAGTATCTAGTTTTAGTTCAGAGAACTGGTTAGATCAGATCTGACCAGGAAAAAAATTGATATAATTGTAAATGGTTCAACTTCCTTATCTGAAAGTAAAGATTCTGACTTTGTTTATAGCTGTTCAGTCAAACACACATTCCGAAATCTAAGCGTTTTCTTTCTATAAACCAAAAAGTCAGTTAATAGCATTGCTCTCCTCGACTCTTATGCACTGTACATTGTCAGTAATGTATTGCTCTCTCTCTCTGTGGGGTTTTTTTTTTTTCTTCTTTTTCTTTTTTCTTTCTCCACACTTAAATTGTAATTAGATTTTATAGACATAGACCCCCGTGATGAGAACTATGCTGTGGATTCAGTAATGTCAAACTAAATGTTTTCAATAAAAAAGCCATCACAACAAAGTCATTCAAACAGCTATTAAAGCGGAGCACTTTACTAGATGAATTTGGACACAGTATGGAGAACACATTTCCAGCTTCATCAGCGATTGAATGACGTTCTTGAAAGGGTTGGTTTGCTGTTCTTGAATTTCTATACTCAAAAGTCGACGCGACAACAACGCTGCCACAATTTTTAGATTGATTTGATAGTTTTTAAATTTCGCAGACATGTTTCGAGGTGACTAACGTCATCTTCAGTGTAATTGCAAAGAGTGACTATTCAAAGCTGGGTACATACGCACAGCACATACATGCATACACAGCTGAGAATATATACACAGCTTTAAATACACCTTATAATCACACTGAAGATGACGCTAGTTACCGCGTCGAAAAATGTCTGTAAAAAAACAAAACCTATCCTAAAATGTTTATATACACTGCTAGAACCCTCCCTTAGAGAAAATATGAATAATTGAGATCCTAGAGGCCCAACAAATTAGAGGTCGTTGTCGGTGTCATTCTTCGATGTAAGTATTAAAGTTCCCGCCATTATTTATTTTTATATGTAATCTAAGCAAATATGGTCCCCGTCAGCCTTCAGAGCTATATCTAAATTACTTTTTCGACTTATTCGATTCCAAAATTGTGATCGGTTTTTCAGGACAATTTTAAACATTTGTTTTTTTTTAAAGCTAGAAAACTTATCTTTTTGACGGTCTCGTCGTTATTTTGTCAATTAATTTGTTTGAGTAATTTGGTGTACAATAAAGACGTGTTTGTGCCACAAAACGTACACGCGCGCTTTGCTTATGAAAATTAAAGGGGGGATCGAGGGAGGGGAGGGGAGGGGAGGGGTAAAGGTAGTAAAGAAAGCAGATGGAAAATACGTGGAAGACAACTTTAACTATCCGGAATTATATAGTATTTTTTCACTAGGTAAGTTGTCCTTTGCTGACAAAAATCATATTTTTGGCCTCATTTTAGAAGGTTTTCTTTTACTGGCATTTCTAATACTGTGATTACCTGATCGTGGATTTCCATAGTAGCGATCCAACTCATATCAACGACAAATTGCATAAAAACATGATAATCTTTACAACAGAAATCTGGGACTATTCTTGTGTTTAAAGGGCCACTTGGACGAAAATCGGTTATATTCAAAACCGATTAAAACTGATTATTTCTATCTGAAGATGAACATAGCTGAAAAACTAGGCCATCAGCGTTTGAGTTTTGCGATAAATGTCCCTCATTATAGAGAAATTATCATTCAAAATCTTAAAGAACAATAGGGTTGTATGTATGACGTCATACATACACAATTTGAAAGCTTGAATACTTGACAGTTTCTACTTGTTTCTTTTGAATGCAAAGAAAATGTTGCTTCATGGTGACTATTGGATTCATTAAGCAAAAATTAAGTAATGTTTTAAGCCATTCTTTAAGCCATTCAGTCTTCTTTGCTCAAAGGCGAAAAAAGCTCTTTTTCACAGCTTCACTGTTAGCAAATTTTCTCACATCAACTTTTAAAAGGCTTTTAAGCAAGCGAACTCTACAATGATTAATCTATAGATAAATTAAAGAGGACTTTTGAAATAAGTTTCATAGCTTTTTACCAAAACTGGATACCTGATAAAACTGACCTTACCAACCAGCACGCTTAGCCGTTCTCTGAGTAGTTAAGACAATTTTTATAACAATTAAGTTAGACTAAAGTAATATAGCCATGAAACTAGACAGAAAACAATCAATGTGTGTATGCATAACACAATTTCAAGCAGACAATTTCAGGGTGCATTTGGAAAACAATTCGTTTATAATTAATTAAAAATGCATCTATTTAGTTATGTTTACAAAATATCAGGAACATTAACAAAATTGGTTTAAAAGCAGGTATACCTTTCATTTTCTTCGTCTCTTTCTATTCGGTTATGCCGAGAAAAGCCGAAAATATTTTTTTGAATTATTTTTTCCTGTATTCTTTTTCTTATCTGACCGCTATCTAGAGCTATACATTATGAATGCATGGAAGGAAATTCAAAGAAAATCACAAAACCTGAAAATCATTTATTTTTCATTACGATAATCATTGTTCGCCAGAAAAATATATACGTAGGATGAAAATCGACTACATATTGGACATGAACGTATAGTTTTTCTCTTCTGGTTTGGATAAACAAATGTATCTAATTTCATCAATTTGACTGATAATCTATTTCGTTAACCACTAGATCCCGAACCTACGATACAGGAAGCAGTAAGTACAG